>SJYT01071324.1:242554-472479 GCA_006410635.1 Cephalophus harveyi | reverse complement strand
TGGAACAAAACTGACCTTTTCCAGTCCTGTGGCCACTGCTGAGTTTTCCAAATTTGCTGGCATATTGAGTGCAGCACTTTCACAGCATCATCTTTCAGGATTTGAAACAGCTCACCTGGAATTCCATCACCTCCACTAGCTTTGTTCGTAGTGATGCTTCCTAAGGCCCACTTGACTTCACATTCCAGGATGTCTGGCTCTGGGTGAGTGATCACACCATCGTGATTATCTTGGTCGTGAAGATCTTTTTTGTACAGTTCTTCTGTGTATTCTTGCCACCTCTTCTTAATATATCTGCTTCTGTTAGGTCCATAGCGTTTCTTTCCTTTATTGAGCCCATCTTTGCATGAAATGTTCCCTTGCTATCTCTAATTTTCTTGAAGAAACATGGTAACAGGTGCTATGTAAAAGTCTGAATGTTCCTCAAAAAGATAAAAATAGAATTACCATGGGATCCAGCAATCCCACTTCTGGCTATATATATCCAAAGGAAAGGATACACAGTTCTTACATTTAGTACAGAGATATTCGCTCTTATCTTTAGTACAGCACTGCTCACAGTAACCGAGAGATAGGAACAACTTTAATGTCCATCAGGAGATGAGTGGACAAGGAAACTGTGGTACATTTCTGTAGTGGAATACTATCCAGCTTTAAAAGTGAAGGGAGTTTTGCCATATGTAACAACACACATGAATCTTAGGGACATTATGTGAAACAAAGTAGGTCAGTCACTGAAAGACAAACCACCGCCTGCTTTCATTTATGGGAGGCATGCAAAATCGCCATATTCAAAAAATCAAAGAGTGAAACTGTGGTTTCCAGAGGCAAGGGAAAGGCAACATGAGGAGTTGCTAACCAAGAGACATGAAGTTTCAGTCAAGCAAAGTGAATAAGCTCTAGAGAACTGGTTTACCACGCTGTACCTATAGTCAACAATAACACATTGTATATGTAAAATTCTAAGAAGGTAGGTATCATGCTAAGTGCTTTTCCCACAATAAAATAAAATTAAAAATACAAATAGATACATTTGTCTAACTGCCTTACATATATATTAATATAACCAGTACTATAATTATAATTTTATATTTGTCTGAATTTGATGGCTAACCTGTACTTGGGTTGTTAAAGGAGTTAAATACTTTTCATGTATAAAAATGCAACCATATTACTGAGTATTTTTGTGGATAACCTTCACCAAGGTAAGAGGTATATTGAAGATTTAATAGAGTATCATTAAAAGTTTCAATTGGTTCTAAGATTCCAATTAACTTTCATTTACTTTTTAAAGAGGAAATATTACCCTGTGCTAATGTTTTTTTCCCTAAGTTATTTTACAACTGTGACATGTATTTCATTCACTATCATCACTGTAGAACAAGCTTAAGAAAATAATTTTCAACAAAAGAATGAAAGGCAAAAATGTCAGATTTACTTTTTTCCATTCTGAGACAACACTGAATGGAAAAATACTTGGGACTACCTGCCTTCACCTCATACTTTAGGATAAATTACTACAAATTCAGGCAAAATTCACAATACTACCCCCTTCCAGCAAATGTATGTTAATTATAAACCATATTTAAAATATGCTTTTCATTCATTACAAAAAGTTAACATAGGAGCAGTAAGCAAAGACATACGATTTGATGAGAGAGAGGAGATGGAGAAAGAGAACTAAGGCAACTGTCTTCAAATATCTGGAGGGCTGCATGTGAGAAGTGGAACAGACGGTTTGGTTGCCTCTGGGAAGCAAAATTTAAGCGAAAGTTTGGAAAACATGGAAAGGTAGATTTCACTGTAATAGAAGGAAGACTGCTTCGCAGGGTTCCAACCTGGAATGAGGCGTCTGGGGAGACAGGGAATGCCAGCCTCAGCTGACGTCTGAGCAGAAGGCGGCCATGCGCCGCTTGCACACGGCCTAGGTGTGCGCCAGCTGGGGACGGCGCGGCTGGGGGGGCTCCGGCTTCTCTGTGGGGTCCTGATTCGATCGCTCACTGCCTGTTTCCTCTACGAGACACACTAAACCCGGGTCTGCTGCCAGTCTCTCACCAGACAGGTCATCTTCAAGTTTTACTTTCATAGAGCAGACTTCAGATAATCAAGGCGTGTTAAAAAGCTATTCTTTATCACTCTAAAAACCGAAGTAGGAACATAGAAGATGGCATAGATAGTGTATACACTATACACTATATAGTCTATACACTGTACACTATATTCATAGATAGTGTATACACTATACACTATATTCTGTGTGTAACACAGAGCTGGGTTTCCCTCTTTGTAATGTTTTATATAAAGCATAAGCTATAAGGACTAGCTGGCTGGATGAATAAAGGTCTGTAACAAATAGGAAAAGCATTGTCAGAGACCAACAGACTGGTTCCAAATAGGAAAAGGAGTACGTCAAGGCTGTAGATTGTCCCCCTGCTTATTTAACTTATATGCAGAGTACATCATGAGAAACGCTGGACTGGATGAAGCATAAGGTGGAATCAAGATTGCCGGGAGAAATATCAATCACCTCAGATATGCAGATGACACCATCCTTATGGCAGAAAGTGAAGAGGAGCTAAAAAGCCTCTTGACGAAAGTGAAAGAGGAGAGCGAAAAAGTTGGCTTAAAGCTCAACATTCAGAAAACGAAGATCATGTCATCTAGTCCCATCACTTCATGGGAAATAGATGGGGAAACAGTGGAAAGTGTCAGACTTTATTTTTTTGGGCTCCAAAATCACTGCAGATGGTGACTGCAGCCATGAAATTAGAAGACGCTTACTCCTTGGAAGAAAAGTTATGACCAACCTAGATAGTATATTCAAAAGCAGAGACATTACTTTGCTGACTAAGGTCCGTCTAGTCAAGGCTATGGTTTTTCCTGTGGTCATGTATGGATGTGAGAGTTGGACTGTGAAGAAGGCTGAGCACTGAAGAGTTGATGCTTTTGAACTGTGGTGTTGGAGAAGACTCTTGAGAGATCCAACCAGTCCATCCTAAAGGAGATCAATCCTGGGTGTTCACTGGAAGGACTGATGTTGAAGCTGAAACTCCAATACTTTGGCCACCTGGTGTGAAGAGCTGACTCATTGGAAAAGACCCTGATGCTGGGAAAGATTGAGGGCAGGAGGAGAAGGGGACGACAGAAGATGAGATGGTTGGATGGCATCACCAACTCAATGGACATGACTTTGAGTAAACTCCGGGAGTTGGTGATGGACAGGGAGGCCTGGCGTGCTTCAGTTCATGGGGTTGCAAAGAGTCAGACACGACTGAGCGACTGAACTGAACTGAACTTACAGCAAATATAGGCTATATTTTCTCAAAATATAGTGTCAGAGCGGTTTAATCATACAGACTGTTCCTGGATTCTACTTTTAGGATTTTCAATCCAAATGTCTGAAACTAGGTCCAGGAGTTTATCTTGGCCGTAAGGACTCACACAATAGCGGTCTGAAAATGCTTCTGTAAGCACTGCTGGAGGACGGGGACTGTCAGACAGGAGTTCTGTCATCTCTTTCATATTCTCCAACATGCGAATGGATTGGTTTTCTTTTTTTCCACTTCACTCAAAAGGTCAAATAGCATAGTTAGCACAGCACAATGAGGTAGTTATTAGTACAGGTCCTGAAGACAGAGCGCCTAGACCAAGCCTCACCTGGGCCGTTTACTAACTAAGTTTCCTTGGAAAAATGAACACCTAGTGCCTCAGCTTTCTTATCTATCAAAAGGGGATACTACGAACATCTACAATCCAGTCTTGTTATAATGATTAATATGTTAGGTGATGCATGCTACACGCTAGAACAATGTCTGACACATAGTAAGAGCTTCGCAAATATCCATTATGATTATTATTCTGTTACCCATTAGGACAAAGTCATAATTTCAATAGGCAAAAATTCTGTGTGTTTAAATAAATGAACATTTTTCAACTTCCCTCATAGTTTTCCAGTTCAAAACTGTCTTTTCTAGGTATATGCTGCAAAACCTTTTTTCCAACCATGACCTTCAACCTTGCCGACAGCTGGCCACCACTGGGGAGTGCATTAGTCTGCCCGGGCTGCCGGAGCGAAGTGCCATGGACTGGAGGCCTTAAACAATAGAAGCTTATTTTCTCGTGGTGTTGAAGGCTGAGATGTCTGAGGGCAAGGTGCCGCCTGACTGTATACCGTGAGGGCTTTCTTCCTGGCTTTGGGAAGGCTTGCCTTCTCACTGTGTCCGACCCAGCGGAGAGTGAGCTCTCTGGTGTCTTTCTTATACGGACACTGGTTCCGTCACATCAGGGCCGCGGCAGCATGACTTTTAGTTACCCCCTTGTAGGCCCTATCTCCAAATACACTCACGTTGCAGGTTGTGATTTCAGCATATGAATTTTGAGGCTTGAGGGGCACAGTTCAGTCCATAGGTGTAGAAGCATGGTCCTCCATGAAGGGAATCCTACAAGTCAGACACTTGGAGTTTCAACCAGATGTTAAATTCAGAGGTGGTATTTATAACCATACATAGAAATTCCTATTCAACCCAAATCGTGGAAGCTCAGCACTTCTGTCACTAGCCAGAGGCCTCAGTCTAGAATTAACAGATATGCGGCCCTATGGTAAGTGTGTCTGACATAAAGCCTTAGAATAAAAAAGGCCCACGCTAAGCAGCCACCCATTCCTCTAAATGTTTCAGGTTCTGCACCCGCCCAGGGTCAGACAGGCAGGAAATTAACTCAATGGAAGTTATTAGTTTCCTATAACAGCGTCCTCACAAAACCATGATTTGAAGAGTCTCTTTATATTAAGGGCTTTACACAAAAATGGCCCATAAGAATACTGCCTGATTCATTCATAAAAGGGCCACTGATAATATTCTTAAATGTTTTCCAGTGTCATTTATATCTTTTAAGTAAATAAAATAGAATTCCCAGGTAGAAAGTGTACAAAAGAGTAAGCATTAGGAAAAAACCCTTCCTCACGGACTTCTCAACATCACAGACTACACTAGCAACTGAAAAGCCTATTAATATCCATCGGACCTTTACCATCCACGAGTGACTCTGCCAAGGATGTATAGCTCCAATAGCTTTTTTCTTACAAAAAGTCTCATGCTAAGAATAGTATTTTTATCTTAATTATGGAGCAAAGAAATCCAATCAAAAGATTAGATAATTTGACCTAGAATTTTGAGATACAAGTGACAGAATTGAAATACAAATCTGCATGAGTCCAGAATTGATTCTTTCACTAGAATTTTTTGAGATACAAGTGACAGAATTAAAATACAAATCTGTATGACTCCAGAATTGATTTTTTCACTCTAAACAAAAAATATACTTAACTTGAAGGGAAAATTATGAGAAAAATCAAGTTATTTTCAATTAAATAAAGAAGCACCCCTTGTTCTCTGTGTCACTTTCCAAAAAGACAGTCCTATCCTCCCCAGCAATCACGCTGACAAGGTCTGCACAGATGACATTCCTTCCGGAGGCATCTGTTTTAAGTGATCTGATAGAAGTGGTGATCATTATCGACGATCATGCAACCAGGACAACCCAGACAGAATCATTTTCCCTCTGTGGGAAAATCAATCAGCAATGCTACAAAGAATCCAGTTATAATGAAACACATCAACAAAAATAGTAAGCCCTACCCCTTGGTGATATATTTGACTACACACATGAACAGTCATATAAAGCAATGACTTTTCACAGTGCTGACAGATGCAGGAAGACCAAAAATTCAGTACGAGAGCAATGAAGAGGCCTAAACCTTATGTCCAGTAGAAGTGCATTCTCTGGTTCTGATAGAAACGAAGAAAATCGCAGGATTGCCTGACACTCTTGAGACATCCTTAGCAAAACAGCCATCACCAACTTACCTTAAACACTGCTGCTGCTGCTGCTGCTAAGTCGCTTCAGTCGTGTCCGACTCTGTGCGACCCCATAGACGGTAGCCCACCAGGCTCCCCCGTCCCTGGGATTCTCCAGGCAAGAACACTGGAGTGGGTTGCCATTTCCTTCTCCAATGCATGAAAGTGAGAAGTGAAAGTGAAGTCGCTCAGTCGTGTCCGACTCTTAGCGCCCCCATGGACTGCAGCCCACCAGGCTCCTCTGTCCATGGGATTTTCCAGGCAAGAGGACTGGAGTGGGGTGCCATTGCCTTCTCCGCCTTAAACACTACCCACAAGAAATCACAAAAATGCTTTAAGTATTGATGATTTCAAAATACTCAGAATTGTTAATGAGGCAAACATCACTAGTATTATTTATGGCTTGTACAACTTTGATGCCAAAGAAAATGTGTTGACTTTTGACTGCAGAGGAAGCAACACTGGAATGTCTCTCCTCTTTACTGCTGATAGAATCTTTAAAGGTATCCACAGCTTGAAGCATCTATTTTCCCACTTGGGTTGAGAAAATATTGATAAACTGCTGTTTAATTATTTCAATGCTAAGTTCAAGTATAAGCATAAGAAAAACATCAACGAAAGCAGAAGTCACCCATGGCCTCAGGGCACCTCCTTCAGACTGCAGTCTGTTAGAAACTGCCTTCTCTCTCTCTATTTCATTGCCATTTTAGAATAAAATGCTGACTCCATGTGATCTGTAGAGAAGGCTCTTTGATCTATAACACTACAGATGGATAGATCCACATTGTACGTTATACCAACAAGGAAATTTAGAAATCCCTACAGGAGTTATTCACGATGCAATTAAAATATATACCTTCACGAGACTATCAGTTACAGTACAAGTATCTAGACAGTGACGTCACCTGAGGACACATGTCAGAATCTGCTGTTTCTTGGATGTCATACTCTTCCGCTGGTTTGAGTTCATACCAACCAGAAACAAGTGTGCTCATTCAGATTTATAAAGAAGAGAAAGCAATGACCAAGGATGATTGGACCTTGGCAAGTCCAAGCTCACAGATCATTCTCCATAAGCGCTGCTCAGAAGAACAAAAGCACAAATAACTGCCAAAAAAAATCTCAATAGGTCTGCTCTCGGTAGAGAAACGATTATAGGGGACATGACCAATATTTGAGCTAGGAAGATTTGGGGCGTATTGCTCGGGGGGATGAGGAATATGAAGCTGTAAATAATAAATGGAAAAGCAAAAATCTCTTCCAAGAAGTCACCCATATTCTATTCTTATGCTATCAAAGTCACTGGGAGATGATAAGAAGCGTTAAAGAAAGATCAGCAGTGAACAAATAAATGCACTGAAATCATCAATCTGGTGAAAAAAAATCAGATTGCTTAAAAGAAGAAAACTTCTAGGATCCACAGAAACACGCTACCATTGCGAGGTTCCACCAGAGCTCAGGGGCCATGGTCAGAGGAAGCTTCCAGGAGTAGAGACCCTATGCACGGAAGGCCGTCTTCCGGACCCATCAGTGAACGGAGCAGTGGAAGGGCAGGAAGAACTGACTCTACACAGCTGGGAAAAAACTGAAGGCCCCAAAATTTTACACGAATCTATGCAGAGGCAAGTTAAAAATCATTTGTTGAGCTGCTGCTATATAGGAAGACTTCTGACCATTCTAAATATTTCAGAAAATGTGAACAGTGAGAAAAGTGAATACCTGTTCACTTGATCAATACTATAAACAAGGGAGAAGTATAATTTATCTGTTAACTAAAACTCTGTTTAAAATTGGCGCTAGTAAAAAATAAGCATCATCTTCTTAAAAGGTGGGCAAAAGTCAAATAAATTACACTTCAAAGTAAGTGTCAATCTACTGCTTAAACCAGAACTATATTGAAAGTACTTTTAAAATAGCAAGCAAGTTCTTGAGAAAGAAACTATCTGTGACTAAGGTCTTACAGTTTAAAATTATATTCACATATGTTCAAAATCAATGAATTTGCCTCCTTATCTTGGAATTATCTTTGAAATTCAGTGATTTATTTAACTACACAATAAACTCACTATCATTATTGCCCACCTGCTGCTGCTGCTAAGTCACTTCAGTCGTGTCTGACTCTGTGCGACCCCATAGACGGCAGCCCACCAGGCTCCCCCGTCCCTGGGGCTCTCCAGGCAAGAACACTGGAGTGGGTTGCCATTTCCCTCTCCATTGGCCACCTACTATGTGCTAAATACCATGGTAAATACTGGGTTAATACGAATATAATTCAGACACGACTCTCCAATCTCAATTACCTTAAAACTTAATGGAAGTGAGAGGCATATCCCTAAGAAACTATAATAACATATAGACTATAGACTACACGGTATTCATAAAGAAGAGGGCTAGTCAGCCTGAAAGGACACTTTGAATTCTATCGCCCGTGACATGCCCTTTCAAAAACAGAAGCATTTTATTCTAACAATATGCACAGGCAAGAGCAGAAAAATAAACTTCAGTCTTGAGACGCACGTCAGGTACATTTTGAGCATAAAATGCGAGATGTGAAGAGTGAACTATAAGACCTGAGTGATTAAAGAGAAATGCTCTGGGGCCTGGGAAGAGCAAGAGAAACGGTGGAAGCAAATGGAGAAGATGGATGAGGAGGTCTAGTGGAACAAGAGTAAGGCAGACTTCACACACCCTTTACAAGTTCTCCTAAGGTCATCTCCTGTTTCCACGGAACATAACTTGAATCATAAATCAACCAACTCTAGGGCACATTTCAGCTGTTTTAAAACTATTGATCAAAAGTTTCCATCTTATCAAATAGACTTCCTAAATTTGTAGAAAGTTCTAGTGAATTTGAAATTACTTTCCCACTTCAAAATGTTAACTTTTTGTACATAAAAAAGATTATTATATATAGAGAGATATCTTAAAAATGTTTCTCAAGTTGAAAAACAATTTACTCACAACAATCTGATGTTTCTGAAGAGAAATATTCCAAAAGACCCGAAATGCTTGTTTCCCTCAATTCTCGCTCTTCTGGTGATTTGCCCACAAGTAAAACATCGTTCTGTGGACTTTCACAGTCACAGAAACCAACTAAAGCAGTCTTTCTCAAAACAGAATTGGCCGCATATAAGCAGATTTCTGCAAGAATTTTTATGTATATGGAGACTACATTCTGGGCCCAGGAAAAATCATCTACCTTGCAGCTTTTATCCTAAAATGAGAAAATAGCTATTAGAGAATCAAAGTATGTTTTGTCATAATGAGAACTATATACCATACTTATAAGAAATATCTTCAGTTTTTATTGAGTTGTTAAAAGACCATAATCAACTAACACTTCTAAAATGTGCTCATTAAAAGCAAGTATTCCATGGGTAGATTGCATGAGACAAGGTTCAAAAAATAAAAAATTACTAAAAAGTATATAAAGTACAACATTTCAATTTCCTTAGTAATCAATGGATTGTCAATTAATCCAATGAGATACTATTCTCCATTTCATATTGTAAAAGAATCTGTTTTGTATATAGTTCAATTTGCATGTACATATTTTTATTTTTTCATAGGAATGCAAAAAAGTTATATCTTCTGGAGAGGAATTTGAACAGCTGTTGTAAGAGTATTAAAAGAAAGTATAGAGTCTATCATTTGGTAACAAATCTATTCTAAAGAAATATTCATAAATTCAGGTAAAGATTTTTTATATGAGAATAGCAGTTCAATATTATTTATTATTAACTGTGAATTGTTGTTGGTGATGGACAGGAAAGCCTGGCATGCTGCAGTCCATGGGGTTGCAAAGAGTTGGACATGACTAAGTGACTGAACTGAACTGTGAATAATGCAATTAACTGAATCAGAAATAAGCTCAAAGTTCAACAACAGAGAAACAGTTACCTCATCCTCACTAAAATGTATTAATAAATCTTAATAATATGCAATGACAAATTTTTTTAAACAGGAAACTAAACCATGACTATCTGATCCCATGTTTGCTAATAAAATTTAAAAATTTCTCCTGGGTGCATGCAGGTGTGCATGTGAGTATAATATACTATCTCTGGGTCTCTGTCTATCTGTTTATACTGGGATGTATAGTAAACATGCTCTACTTTCACATTTAACTAAAATTATTATTACAAAGTCAGGCTCATTATAGGTGCTTCCCTGGTGGCTCAGACAGTAAAAAATCTGCCTGCAATGCAGGAGACCTGGGTCTGATCCCAGGTTGGAAAGATCCCTGGAGAAAGGAATGGCTACCCACTCCAGTATTTTTGCCTGGAGAATCCCATGGACAGAGGAGCCTGGCGGGCCAGTCTATGGGTCCCAAAGGGTCAAACGTGGCTGAGCAACTAACACTTTCACTTTCTTTCATGATCATTATAAGTCCTAATATAATGTACAATTAAAATAGGGTTAGAAGTAAAACTTGTTTCAATTTAGGTCTTTTTGTGCACCTCCATTAACAATAATATACTCTTACCTGATTTTGAACAGACACAATGCTTGACAGAAAATCTCTCATCAGGCCCATGAACGCTTTCAAACAAGCCACGTTTAATCTGGCAGCCTCCCCAAGGACCAACAAAGCCAAGGCCGAATCCAACCTGGAAATGTTATGAGCAGAACAGCAAAGAGTTTAGCTTAAAACAATACTAAATAATCTTTCAATGAAAAAGGCAATAGGCCAGAAGAAATGGCTGCTGTGGGTGACCAGATACATTTCTTTTCAATAAAGACTAGTGCTCTCTGCCGTTGGTAAATGCTTACAGACAAGGGCCACACTGGGGCAGATGCTGAGTTCACAGTAGTGCTCTGACAGAACTGAGAGTAAAAATATTACAAATGATCGCGTCTCTTCACAGACCCTGCGCAGCGAGCAGCCAAAGGCCCTGGCTTCAGAGCCCCCAGACCTCACAGTGAGCTCTGATTTGTAACCTTTCGCACCCGACTCCAACAGGTTTATTTCAAGAGAGAGTTTTATTCTCAAAAGAGAGAATTAAAAAAATGGTCTTTCTAAATACTATGAAAGCTCAGTCTTTTTATATAAAGTGAAATTTCTCAAAATAAATTTGTATTTCACATTGAATAGAAGACTGCCAAGATGTGAAATAACTATGCGACTAGGAGGGCTTCCCTGGCAGCTCGGATGGTAAAGAATCCGCCTGCGGGAGACCTGAGTTCAGTCCCTGGGCTGGGAAGGTTCCCTGCAGCACCCACTCCAGTACTTTTGCCTGGAGAATCCCATGGACAGAGCAGCCTGGCGGGCTACAGTTCATGGGATCACAAAGAGTCGGACATGATTGAGTAAGCACACGCACGTGCGCGTGTGCACACACACACACACACACACACACAACTGGGAAATCATATAAGAATTCATTAACCGTAAGCGTACATATATTCCAACAGTTTCAGGAAATTATACATTTAGTGTTATTGTTATTCAAATTTCAAAGATAATAATGTGAACATAAAATTATCTCTGCCTGGAGCGACATACTGCCTTGATTCATAGGCCATTAATCAGTCAAACCATCCCACATGGTCAACAAAAGAGTCCAAAATGCAGTGCTTGGATGCAATCTCAAAAACAATAGAATGGTCCCCGTCTGTCCTTCTCCAGGGATCTCTCCGACCCAGGGACTGAGCCCAGGTCTCATGCACTGCAGGCATGTTCTTCGCCATTTGAGCCACCAGGGAAGCCCGCACAGTAATCCAAGGCTATGACCCAACCACTGTGGCCAAAGAAGCTGAGACTGACCAGTTTTATGAAGACACAAGACCTTCTTCCCTGGTGGCTCAGAGGGTAGATCGTCTGCCTGCAATGTGGGAGGGCCGGGTTCGATCCCTGGGTTGGGAAGACCCCGTGGAGAAGGAAATGGCAACCCACTCCAGTATCCTTGCCTGGAGAATCCCATGGACAGAGGGGCCTGGTGGGCTACAGTCCATGGGGTCGCAAAGAATGGGACACGACGGAGCAACCTCACTTTCACTTTCATAAGACTTTCTAGAACTAACCCCCCAAAAAGGTTCTCTTCATCACAGGGGATTGAATATAAAGTAGGAAGTCAAATACCTGGAATAACAGGCAAGTTTGGCCTTGGAGTACAAAATGAAACAGGACAAAGGTTAACAGAGTTTTGCCAAGAGAACATAGCAAACACCCTCTTCCAACAACACAAGAGAGGACTCTACACATGGACATCACCAGATGGTCCATACCAAAATTGGATTGATTGTATTCTTTGCAGCTGAAGATGGAGAAGCTCTATACAGTCAGTAAAAACAAGACAGGGAGCTGACTGCGGCTCAGATCATAAACTCCTTATTGCAAAATGCAGGCTTAAATTGAAGAAAGTAGGGAAAACCACTAGACCTCGTGGTGTGACCTAAATCAAATCCCTTATGATGACACAGTAGAGGTGACAAATAGAGTCAAGGGGTTAGGTCTGGTAGACAGAGTGTCTGAAGAACTGTGGACGGAGGTTGGTAACATTGCATGGAGGCGGTGACCAGCACCGTCCCAAAGGGAAAGAAACGGAAGAAGGCAAAGTGGTTGTCTGAGGAGGCCTTACAAACAGCTGAGAAAAGAAGAGAAGCAAGAGGGAATGATATACCCAACTGAACGCTGAGCTTCAAAGGACAGCAAGGCGACATAAAGTCTTAAGTAAACAATGCAAGGAAATAGAGGGAAACAATGGACTGGGAAAGACTAGAGATCTCTTCAAGAAAACTGTCGATACCAAGGGAACATTTCAGGCAAAGATGAACACAAGAAAGGACGAAAATGGCCCAGACCTAACAGAAGCTAGGGAGATTAAGAAGAGGTGGCAAGAATACACAGAAAAGTGCTAAAGTGTTAATCACTCAGGCGTGCCCAACTCTTTGTGACCACATGGACCTTAGCCCAGCAGGCTCCTCTGTCCATGGGATTTTCCAGGCAAGGGTACTGCAGTGGTTTGCCATTTCCTTCTGCAGAGAATACACAGAAGAACTACACAAAGAAAGGTCTTAATGACCTGGATAACTACAAATGAATGTGGTCACTCACCTAGAGCCGGACATCCTGGAGTGTGAAGTCAAGCGGGCCTTAGGAAACATCACTGCGAACAAAGCTACTGGAGGCGACAGAATTCCAGTTGAGCTATTCCAGATCCTTAAAGATGATGCTGTGAAAGTGCTGCACTCAATATGCCAGCGAATTTGGAAAACTCAGCAGTTGCCACAGGACTGGAAAAGGTCAGTTTTCATTCCAATTCCAAAGAAAGGCAATGCCAAAGAATGCTGAAACTATCAAACACTTGGACTCATCTCACATGTTAGCAGGGTAATACTCAAAATCCTTCAAGCCAGGATTCAACAGTACAAGAACCAAGAACTTCCAGATGTACAAGCTGGATTTAGAAAAGGCAGAGGAATCAGAGATCAAATTGCCAACATCCATTAGATCATAGAAATAGCAAGGGAATTAAAAAAAAACTACTTCCACTTTTGAATACACTAAAGAGTCTGACTGTGTGGATCACAACAAACTGTGGAAAATGCTTAAAGTGATGAGAAGACCAGGCCACCTCACCTGTCTTCTGAGAAACGTGTATGCAGGCCAAGAAGCAATAGTTACAACTGGACATGAAACAATGGACTGGTTCAAAATTGAGAAAGGAGGACATCAAGTACATGTTGTTACCCTGCTTGTTTAACCTCTATGCAGAGTACATCATGCGAAGTGCTGGGCCGGATAACGCACAAGCTGGGATTAAGATCGCTGGGAGAAATATCAATAACCTCAGGTATGCAGATGATACCACCCTAATGGCAGAAAGCAAAGAGGACATAAAGGGCCTCTTGATGAGGGTGAAAGAGGAGAGTGAAAAAGCTGGCTTAAAACTCACCATTCAAAAAATTAAGATCATGGCCTCCAGTCCCACCACTTAATGGCATATAGAAGGGGAAAGAGTGAGAGATTTTATTTCCTTGGGCCCCAAAATCACTGCAGATGGTGACTGCAGCCATCAAATTAAAAGATGCTTGCTCCTGGAAGAACAGTTATAACAAACCGAGACAGTGTATTAAAAGCAAAGACATCACTTTGCTGACAAAGATCCACAGAGTTAAAGCTATGGTTTTTCCAGCAGTCATGTACAGATGTGAGAGCTGGACCAAAAAGAAGGCTGAGGGCAGAAAAATTGATGCTTTTGAACTGCAGTGTTAGAGAAGAATCTTGAGAGTCCCTTGGACAGCAGGGAGATCCAACCAGTTAATCCAAAAGGAAATTCATTCAGTTCAGTTCAGTTGCGCAGTTGTGTCCGACTCTCTGTGACCCCATGGATCGCAGCACGCCAGGCTTCCTGTCCATCACCAACTCACGGAGCTTACTCAGACTCATGTCCATTGAATCAGTGATGCCATCCAGCCATCTCATCCTCTGTTGTTCCCTTCTCCTCCTGCCCCCAATCTCTCTCATCATCAGAGTCTTTTCCAATGAGTCAACTCTTTTCATGAGGTGGCCAAAGTATTGGAGTTTCAGCTTCAGCATCAGTCCTTCCAATGAACACTCAGGACTGATCTCCTTTAGGATGGACTGGTTGGATTTCCTTGCAGTCCAAGGGACTCTCAAGAGTCTTCTCCAACACCACAGTTCAAAAGCATCACTTCTTTGGTGCTCAGCCTTCTTCACAGTCCAACTCTCACGTCCATACATGACTGCTGGAAAAACCATAGCCTTGACTAGACGGACCTTTGTTGGCAAAGTAATGTCTCTGCTTTTGAATATGCTATCTAGGTTGGTCGTAATTTTCCTTCCAAGGAGTAAGCATCTTTTAATTTCATGGCTCCAATCACCATCTGCAGTGATTTGGGAGCTGAAAAAAATAAAGTCTGACACTGTTTCCACTGTTTCCCCATCTATTTCCCATGAAGTGATGGGACCAGATGCCATGATCTACATTTTCTGAATGTTGAGCTTTAAGCCAACTTTTTCACTCTCCACTTTCACTTTCATCAAGAGACTTTTTAGTTCCTCTTCACTTTCTGCCATAAGGGTGGTGTCATCTGCATATCTGAGGTGATTGATATTTCTCCTAGCAGTCTTGATTCTAGCTTGTGCTCCCTCCAGCCCAGCGTTTCTCATGATGTACTTTGCATATAAGTTAAATAAGCAGGGTGACAATATACAGCCTTGACGTACTCCTTTTCCTTGCTGAAGCCTGGCTTTGCTTGGAGAATTTTGAGCACTACTTTACTATAACCTTGAATATTCATTGGAAGGACTGATGCTGAAGCTGAAGCTCCAATGCTTTGGCCACCTGATGTGAAAAGCTGACTCATTGGAAAAGACCTTGATGCTGGGAAAGGCTGAAGGCAGGAGGAGAAGGGGACAACAGAGGATGAGATGGTTGTATGACACCATTGACTCAATGGACATGAGTTTGAACAAACTCTGGGAAATAGTGAAGGACAGGGAAGCCTGGAGTTCTGCAAGTTCATGGGGTTGCAAAGAGTCAGACACGACTTAGCAACTGCACAACAACAGTAAGTCAGTTTAAATAGTCAATATATCTTAAAATTATATTTGAATTTCACAACTGTGATACTTCAGGTCAGCAAATCAAATTCATCATGATTTTCAAAAGGAAACACCTCTAACTATGGAAAAAAGATAATTCTTTGCATTTGAATGATGCTTTGCAGATCTCAAAGTTTTTCACAATTTTCCTCCTTAATCCGAACCACAAGTTTTGACACACTGAAGAATTTTTTTAAAATACTTTAAAGACGAGATTGGGCACATTCAGGGAAGCAAGGTGAAAAGACAGCCTTCGGAATGGGAGAAAATAATAGCAAATGAAGCAACTGACAAACAGCTAATCTCAAAAATATACAAGCAACTCCTGCAGCTCAATTCCAGAAAAATAAATGACCCAATCAAAAAATGGGCCAAAGAACTCAATAGACATTTCTCCAAAGATGACACACGGATGGCTAACAAACAGACGAAAAGATGCTCAACATCACTCATTATCAGAGAAATGCAAATCAAGACCCCAATGAGGTACCATCTCACACCAGTCAGAATGGCTGCCTTCCAAAAGTCGACAAGCAATAAATGCTGGAAAGGGTGTAGAGAAAAGGGAACCCTCTTACACTGTTGGTGGGAATGCAAACTAGTACAGCCACTATGGAGAACAGTGTGGAGATTCCTTAAAAAATTGGAAATAGAACTGCCTTATGACCCAGCAATCCCACTGCCGGGCATACACAACCAGAATTGAAAGAGACACGTGTACCCCAATGTTCATCACAGCACTGTTTATAATAGCCAGGACATGGAAGCAACCTAGATGTCCATCAGCAGACGAACGGATAAGAAAGCTGTGGTACATATACACAATGGAGTATTACTCAGCCATTAAAATGAATACATTTGAATCAGTACTAATGAGGTGGATGAAACTGGAGCCGATTATACAGAGTGAAGTAAGCCAGAAAGAAAAACACCAACACAGTATACTAACACCACAGTATACTAAATTCCATATATATGGAATTTAGAAAGATGGTAATGATAACCCTATATGCGAGATAGCAAAAGAGACACAGATGTAAAGAACAGACTTTTGGACTCTGTGGGAGAGGGAGGGGGTGGGATGATTTAGGAGAATGGCATTGAAACATGTACACTATCATGTAAGAAACAAATCGCTAGTCTAGGTTCGATACAGGATACAGGATGCTTGGGGCTGGTGCACTGGGATGACCCAGAGAGATGATATGGGGAGGGTGGTGGGAGGGGGGTTCAGGGTTGGGAACTCATGTACACCTGTGGTGGATTCATGTCAATGTAGGGAAAAACCAATACAGTATTGTAAAGTAAAAAAATAAAATTTAAATTAAAAAATAAAATAAAATACTTTAAAGATATTTCAAAAATTGAGTTGTTTGACTCAGATCTGTTTGGATCTGGGAAACCTGTCCCAGTTCATGTTTTAAGCTAGGTTAACTAATAATTTAAGTCTCCTCCCATCTATGTGTTTTTCCTACTTTTTTCAGTTTTGCTTTTCTAAGCCATTATTTAAACACATTAATATTTAACCGTAGATTATACAATGCTGCCTATTGCACACCTAGTTCAATTTGTCTCCTTCTTCCTTTCAGAACTAAACCTCAATTTTGTTCAAAATGGCCAAGTGATCAATTAATATTGCTTCAACAAGATGGAAATCTTTTACATCTTGATTGGGGTAGTGATTACACAGGTGTATGCTTCTGTCAAAAGTCATAGATCTGTATACACAAATTGTTTTAACTTTGTTATATATCAGTAAATTATATCAAATACATCTAGTTTTTAACAAATGACTCCCCAGACTCCTTTGGAATGGTGTTAAGTATAGGTTTGGTCAGTGAGATATAAGAGGAAGCATATTATAAAAGCCTTCCATAAAAGATAATACTGGTTTTAAATTCAGATAACAGGTTCTCCTTTCTCCTTTGCTCATCCTTTTCCTGGGAATTCACACCTGACATCAGAAGGTAGAGCAGCCGTCTTGCAACAACGAGGATGAAAGTCACTCACTGAGGATGGAATAAAGGGAGCTAGGAGAGGCTTGGCTCCTGAGCGTCCCTGAAGCACTTGCTCAGCAGTGCTCTACTGGTGATGTGTGATAAACAACGCCCTACTTGGTAATGCGATTGTAGTCAGGTTACTGTTACATGCTGCTGCTGCTAAGTCGCTTCAGTCGTGTCCGACTCTGTGTGACCCCACAGCAGCAGCCCACCAGGCTCCACCGTCCCTGGGATTCTCCAGGTAAGAACATTGGAGCAGGTTGCCATTTCCCTCTCCAATGCATGAAAGTGAAAAGTGAAAGTGAAGTCGCTCAGTCATGTCCGACCCTCAGCGATTCCATGGACTGAGCCTACCAGACTCCTCTGTCCATGGGATTTTCCAGGCAGGAGTACTGGAGTGGGCTGCCATTGCCTTCTCCACAGGAGGACTAAAGCCTAACCGAGACATTTAAACAATATTTATAAGCACGAAATTTAGAGTAGAAAAATTAGAGATGGAATCTTAGCTCTGTCACTAACTAGATATATAGCACAGGGCAATAGCCATACCTCAGCTAAATCCTAATCTTCTCATCAATAAAGTAAATGTAGCAAAACTTACTTTTCAGAGACTATTATGAAATTTAAGGGAGATACTCTATATAAAATGTCTGGATTCAAAAGGCTGAACTGAACTGAATCACAGCAATACTATTATTTCAAAGTCAATAGATACGAGTTCGGTAACTTTTTTTTTTTAATCTACGATGCCTAGAGGAAAAGGTCTAGATGCTCTCCAAGATGAGCAAAGAGTGAGTTCTTCCCCAGAGTACTCATGGCCCCTGCTTCACAATAAGGCCAAGTGAAGGAGGGGATAGTCTCAGACTTCACAAAGCTTTACCCACGACTTCACTCTCACTTCTCACTTTCATGCATTGGAGAAGGAAATGGCACCCCCTCCAGTGTTCTCGCCTGGAGAATCCCAGGGACAGGGGAGCCTGGCGGGCTGCCGTCTATGGGGTCCCACAGAGTCGGACACAACTGAAGCGACTTAGCAGCAGCAGCAGCATACCTCACAGTCAAACCTTTTGTTTCTCCTGTTCCCTTTTAAGTCTGGAAAACTGTAGCTAACCTAGGGCAGTTTCACTAAAATACAAATTGAAAAAAGATTCATCAGTGTCCGCCACCTATGGTTAAAAAAAAAATGCTTTACCAGAAATATACTATTTTCAATCAATGCTGTTGATGGCACAATTTTCAATAAGGGAAAATGCCTTTGACAAAAATAGAATAAAAGCAGCAAAACTTATAAATTGAAGTTTGTTAAAAAATCAAAACTGAAAATTGATGCACATAGAAAATTTCCAAATTGATTTAGGTTAGACATTTAAATACAGCACTAGCTTTTTGTGAACTCATTGCAGTACACTAAGTCTCAATAACCAGTACACTGACTTACTTCCACAATGCCATGAAATTAGTCATGTATAAAATAATTTATAAATATTATAAATGTCCATCTAAATATGTAAATAAAGACACGGAGGCAGAAGTTTACCGGCTTGTCTAAAATAACATAGTCACTTGATTCATTTTACTTTCTAGCTTTTCTTTTTCAACTTTTTTTCTTCTGTTTTTAAATTTTTTGTTGGAATATAGTTGATTTACAATGTTGTGTTAGCTTTTGGAATTAATGTTTAACTACACGGAGTTAACTATGGCCAGGACCAGATCAGGACTGGACTTCAGCAAGTCTGACTCCGGTCCAGTTTTTCTTCTAGACTAATAACTGGACTAACTAACAACTAACTCCTTCCTCTAGACCAACTAACATATACTAACCAGAGACTCCATGAAAAGATGCCCGTCCGAATACCAGCTTACAGAGAGGTTAGAAACAGCAGCACCAGAACTTTTGCCTAGGTTCTCCTTATTCTTCTATGACCAAATTATTATTTTAAAGGAGAGAATCAAAATGTCTCTATGTTACAGTCCTTACAAAGAGTTACTTGAAACTTTCAATAGATATTTCAAAAAACACTGATGATGTAAAAAATCCATACAATTCTGAAGATGGAGAATGAAAATATGTGACTATCTTACATAGAACTTCCTGTAAGATACAAAAAATCATAAAATTGATGGAGTTGGAATAAGAACAGCAAGAAGGTGTAGGCACACACCACAAAACTCAGCAGTCCTGATTCCCGAAAGTCAGTTAAAAGAAAAAAATTAAGGAAGAACATTATCTCTACTGTCTATCATGTTTTTCACAGAAATAGGAAAAGTGCAGCGAATCCTATACTTGGAGATACTGACTTTTAAAGGAGTCGATATTTCTATGCTTCTTGATCCTCATCTCTTAGTATTTATGCAGAGATAGCAACCTTCAGAGGAGAGGGCGATGGCACCCCACTCCAGTACTCTTGCCTGGAAAATCCCATGGACGGAGGAGCCTGGTAGGCTGCAGTCCATGGGGTTGCTAGGAGTCAGACTCGACTGGGCGACTTCACTTTCCCTTTTCCCTTTCACGCATTGGAGAAGGCAATGGCAACCCACTCCAGTGTTCTTGCCTGGAGAATCCCAGGGACTGGGGAGCCTGGTGGGCTGCCGTCTATGGGGTCGCACAGAGTCGGACACGACTGAAGCGACTTAGCAGCAGCAGCAGCAACTTCAGAAGACAAGAAGCATGGAGCAGTGCTCGTGGGGCTGCGTGTGTGGGACAGGGACTGAGCGTGCCGTGAGTGCGCTTCCTCCTCAAAGGTAGCCTAGACGGGAGTAGGAGAATGCAAGGGGGTCCCTGGTGACATTTGCCTTTAACCTCTGCAACATATGTTGTGAATACAACCTCTTGTTTTAAAAATAATAAATTTACATAATTGTGTCCTAGTTCTGAGATAAGTACAATAGAAAATAAAAGAGGAGGCCCTACCTGTGACCAGTGGAAAAAAAACATTGCAGCAAGAGCTAAAGAGAAGCTCAGTCTGAATCCTAAGGGATGATCATGCTTGTGAAAATGATTTCTTACAGGGGCCAGAAGACATTTTTACAAGACTCTTCAGGCATCTTTAATAAAGCCTAGGAAGAAACAGCAATGAAAAGCCTTGATACTGAGGTGAAAGGCGGAAGAGTTAAAAAAAAGAGAGTGCCAAAAAATTAAAATTATAAAAATATAATTCAAATTCATAATGAAGGCAGCTATGCCCCCCAAAAAAGGCACTTAAAAGGGAGCAAACTTGAAAATTTCTTCAATAATTTAGAGGAAGACAACCCCTGGCAAATTGAGATCCATTAATATCGAATTCCTATTGAAACAACCAAACAGAAAGAAACAAAAACCTGTAGTACCACACACAAAAAAAGAGAAACTTTAAGGATTTTAAAGCTATAAAGAAAATGTGACCCAAATGAAGGAAAACGCCTCCAAAGCCAAGAGGCCCAAAATTTGATTTAAAATGTAATGGTAGGCATATATGTGTGACAGAAAAACCCTGGGCAGAGAGAGGCAGGCATTAGGAACACACGTGAAGATGAGTAATCAGTGGAAACCCTCCTGAAATGCAGACCAGTAGCCACAGCCTCACACAGCAGAGGCGCCTCTCCAAGGAAAGCAGAGAAAGCGCCCTGACAGCTTCCTAAGGCGCTCAGTGAGACGTCAGAGGAGGCATCCACCTCCTTGTTGCAAGCCACAGAGATATCCCTAAAAGGTTCTGGATTGAAAATAAAACAGACAAAACAAAGGGAGGCAGACCGGCTTTGACCATCTCATAACAATGACAATGTAGGAAACAGCAACATTTAGACATTTCAAGAGGGGAATTAAAAACAAAAACCACGAGCACAGTAACCTACTGCCACCCAAAATGCACTGACACTTCTGAGGGGAAAATAGTGGCAAACGTTATACACAGCCCTGGGCTGCATGTAATCAGGGGCTCTCCTGATGAAATAGGTCACCTATAGGAATGGAGTCAAAGCAAAAACAATACCCAGTTGTGCATGTGACTGGTGATAGAAGCAAGATCTGATGCTGTAAAGAGCAATATTGCATAGGAACCTGGAACGTCAGGTCCATGAATCAAGGCAAATTGGAAGTGGTCAAACAAGAGATGGCAAGAGTGAACATTGACATTCTAGGAATCAGCGAACTAAAATGGACTGGAATGGGTGAATTCAACTCAGATGACCATTATATCTACTACTGCGGGCAGGAATCCCTCAGAAGAAATGGAGTAGCCATCATGGTCAACAAAAGAGTCCGAAATGCAGTACTTGGATGCAATCTCAAAAATGACAGAATGATCTCTATTCGTCTCCAAGGCAAACCAGTCAATATCACAGTTATCCAAGTCTATGCCCCAACCGGTAATGCTGAAGAAGCTGAAGTTGAATGGTTTTATGAAGACCTACAAGACCTTTTACAACTAACACCCAAAAAAGATGTCCTTTTCATTATAGGGGACTGGAATGCTAAAGTAGGAAGTCAAGAAACACCCGGAGTAACAGGCAAATTTGGCCTTGGAATGCGGAATGAAGCAGGGAAAAGGCTGATAGAGTTTTGCCAAGAAAATGCACTGGTCATAGCAAACACCCTCTTCCAACAACACGAGAGAAGACTCTACACGTGGACATCAGCAGATGGTCAACACCGAAATCAGATTGATTATATTCTATGCAGCCAAAGATGGAGAAGCTCTATACAGTCAACAAAAACAAGACCAGGAGCTGACTGTGGCTCATGAACTCCTTATTACCAAATTCAGACTCAAAATGAAGAAAGTAGGGAAAACTGCTAGACCATTCAGGTATGACCTAAATCAAATTCCTTATGATTATACAGTGGAAGTGAGAAACAGATTTAAGGGCCTAGATCTGATAGATAGAGTGCCTGATGAACTATGGAATGAGGTTTAGAAGACTCTACACGTGGACATCACCAGATGGTCAACACCGAAATCAGATTGATTATATTCTATGCAGCCAAAGATGGAGAAGCTCTATACAGTCAACAAAAACAAGGCCGGGAGCTGACTGTGGCTCAGATCATGAACTCCTTATTGCCAAATTCAGACTCAAATTGAAGAAAGTAGGGAAAACCACTAGACCATTCAGGTATGACCTAAATCAAATCCCTTATGATTATACAGTGGAAGTGAGGAATAGATTTAAGGGCCTAGATCTGATAGATAGAGTGCCTGAAGAACTATGGAATGAGGTTCGTGACATTGTACGGGAGACAGGGATCAAGACCATCCCCATGGAAAAGAAATGCAAAAAAGCAAAATGGCTGTCTGGGGAGGCCTTACAAATAGCTGTGAAAAGAAGAGAGGCGAAAAGCAAAGCAGAAAAGGAAAGATATAAGCACCTGAATGCAGAGTTCCAAAGAATAGCAAGAAGAGATAAGAAAGCCTTCTTCAGTGATCAATGCAAAGAAATAGAGGAAAATAACAGAATGGGAAAGACTAGAGATCTCTTCAAGAAATATATATATATATATATACACATATATCAAATTATGACTGATTTGATTGTTGTGCCGCAGAAACTAACACAACACTGTAGAGTAATTTTCCTCCAATTAAAAAACAAAATAAAAACCCAAAGTTATCCCATGGTCAAGTGCAGAGTTAATCAGGGAGGCATCTTTACATGGTTCACTGGGACAGACAAATTATTTGTCTATCACTGTCAACTCTCTGGACTCTAACAATTCTTGATCCTCCTATACAAATAATACATTCTACCCTTTCTGAGTCTCCTAAAGTCTAATTCCCCTAGAGATCACCCTGGTCTAATTAGAGCATCAGATTCAGGCTTGGAGTCTAGATTCTCATTATTTAAGTCAGGTCCAGGTAGGATAAGGCTACTTAGATGTGGTTATTTTCAAACCGAACACCTCTAAGGTAAATAGGTAAGTTATCTTTCTCCCTCTGGCCACCACTACCAACCTATAATGGTGGAGTAAGGACAGAAAACAAAAACACATATTCAAAAAAGGGAAACGGGAGATATATAAAAGTCACTATTCCTGCTGCTGCTTAGTTGCTAAGTTATGCCTGACTCTTTGCAACCCCATGGGCTGTAGCCCGCCAGGCTCCTCTGTCCATGGGACATTCCAGGTAAGAATACTGGAGCGGGTTCCTATTTCCTTCTCAGGGGATCTTCCCGACTCAGGGATCAAGCCTGCATCTTCTGCTTGGCACTAGTCACAGGTCCATAGCAAACCTGGAATCTAGTTGGGTATATAATGCCAGCTTCGTGGTTGCGAACTAGTTCTGGGGTCTGTTGGTGGTTCTCCATGGCTATAAGTGAAACAGAGTAGAACTCTACAGGGCTCCTGGGCATGAAATCCTTTCTGTGTCCTCTGTTTCTTGTTTGGAGGAAAGAGGCTTCAGCCTCCATGACCTTCTCTGAATTTCAAGTGAAAGTGAAGTGAAAGTTGCTCAGTCATGTCCAACTCTTTGCTACCCCATGGACTATGAATCCATGGGGTTCATGGAATCCTCCAGGCCAGAATACTGGAGTGGGTGCCTTTCCCTTCTTCAGGGGGTCTTCCCAACCCAGGGATCGAATCCAGTTCTCCCGCCTTGCAGGCGGATTCTTTACCAGCTGAGCCACAAAGGAAGCCCAAGAATACTGGAGTGGGTAGCCTATCCCTTCTCCAATGGAGCTTCCTGACCCAGGAATTGAACCGGGGTCTCCTTCATTGCAGGAGACTTCCTGGTGGCTCAGATGGTAAAGCGTCTGTCTACAATGCAGGAGGCCCAGGTTGGATCCCTGGGTGGGGAAGATCTCCTGGAGAAGGAAATGGCAACCCACTCCAGTATTCTTGCCTGGACAATCCCGTGGATGGAGGAGCCTGATAGGCTACAGTCCATGGGGTCACAAAGAGTCGGACACGACTGAGCGAATTCACTTACTTACTCCTGCATTACAGGCGGATTCTTTACCAACTGAGCTATCAGGGAAGCCCTTCTGAATTCCCAGTGAAGTCACTCAGTCGTGTCTGACTCTTTGCGACCCCATGGACTGTAGCCTATCAGGCTTCTCTGTCCATGGGATTTTCCAGGCAAGAGTGCTGGAGTGGATTGCCATTTTCTTCTCCAGGGGATCTTCCCGACCCAGGAATTGAACCCTGGTCTCCCACATTGCAGGAAGATGCTTTACCATCTGAGCCACCAGGTAAGCCCAAGAAAGGTTCAAACAGTTGCTGATCAGGGAAGGTAGAGGATACAGAGACAAGGTAGGACCAATCAAGAAAAAACAGCGCAGACTTGAGGCAAGGTCCTGGTTTGGCTTCAAGGAATACATACAACAATATCTTTGAGATCTTCTGCAGATGTTGAGTACCTGATGAGCATTCTTCATTCTAGAGAGAAAATCACTGCTTGATGACCTCAAGAACCGCAGATGCTCATCCGAGAGGCCTCCTGAGTCCAGATTAGAGGAAGGCAGGCCCTGCACACACTCTGATCCTTCTTAGCAACTGCACCTTTGAGCAACTGCACCTTTGAACAACTGCTATAAAACTCCAAATTCCCCCATGTTGGGACACAGTTTTGAGGGCAGTAGCCTGCTGTGTTCCTCTTTGCCTGACAAAGCAATGGAGATATTCTTTTTCACTTCACCTAAAACGTTGTCTCTGAGATTTGATTTTTATTGGTGCACACAAAATGAATTTTGGCATCACGACTGAGTCATTTTTTCAGTCTTCTTCCTGCCTGTAGAAGGTTGAAAGGATAGAGTCTTCTTTTAATTTTAAAATTCAAATTTTATTTTGAATTATTTCTGTCTCTTTTAGTCTAATCTGGCAATGTTGATATTGCATCATTTTCTTAAAAACTTTGTGGATTTCTTACAAAACTTATGGGTTCACTTCATTAGACAGTAGCCTCATCATAAAGGAATTCAAGACTGACCCCTCTCTAATTTTTGCCTGCAAATCAGGGTGCTGTAGGACTGTGCCCTTGATATACTTAGAAGGCTTGTTTTTTCTTCTCACTAGCTGAGAGATTCTACAAGTCCTAGAGATTATTAGAAGCCCTTTTGTCTAGCCAAGAGTTTATGAGGTAGTCCCCTAAATCATTCAGAATTCTCATAAACAACACTTTGATTCAGTCTTAACCTTGAGGCCCCATTTTGCTGATAGTGCCCTGGATTTGATATTTTCCCCGAAGCAATTTCTTACTTTGAAAATATTTCCCCAACACGCACTGGGGATGAAAATCAGTTTTATTTTCAAACCCTAAACCCTTTACATTTTCTCTAAATTCTGCTTGAAAACCAAACAGTTACTACTTTACCTCATCTAACTTGTTTCATAACTAATCTTCAGCAACTTAAAGATGTCAGGTGCTATTTTCAACAGTCTGAATGGATCCTTAGCTGGATCTCCTAGTTAATTAGGTATCCTTTTTATTTTCCATATTATTGTAGATGACAGTTTTGCTAATTAATTTCTGCATATATAATTTGGGTTTTCTTTTCTCTGGTTTCCAAAGGCACTTCCTCACTGTCTTTCTAACTATCACTAAGAGTCTTTTTGAGGTTTGTCAGGCCTCCACTGCACAGTTCCAAGTACCATATACTTTAAATATTTGTTGTAGTATCACTTCACTCCTGGGTTCCTATATAAAAATTTCAAGTTACCTTAAGGGGTTGTTTTACTAATTGTTTCAATAGTACATAACTCAGGACCCTTTTTCTCTAGCTTCCATTAGCTATTGCTTCACTGTCCCTCCATTCTCTGCTAACACAGAAGTACAAACAAAAATCTCTTCCAAGTTACTTCCTCAGGCCAACAAGTACACGTTTAATTTGATCCCATATAGCTTCTGAATCAATAATTATAGCACTGAATAGCAGTAATTGCAGTTATTAAAATTTCTCAACTACAAAATATTCAATTTTCTTAGACTTAGAAAACTTTGCATCATCCATTTCTTTTCTTTCCTCCTTTTCTCTCTTTTCTTTCTTTCCCTTTTTCTTTCCTCATTCACTCATTCATTCATAAGACATTTGCTGAATACTTCCTATGAGTCTGACACATAGTATTTATCATTAAGTATAGAAATAAGTAAAATAATTTGCTTATATGAAGCTTTTATTCTAAGGAGGACCTAATTCTTCAGTCATCTAAAAAATCAAGTCAAGCAGAAAACCCATTTTGATTATTTGCTAGCCTGAGTGAAAATTTCGAAGTGAGAAAAGTTCATGTTTGAGTCACTTCTCTTCACTTGTTGAACTCTTCCCCGTGTTTGGAAATTCTCTCCCTGGAGTCCACCATCCTCAAATTTTTCCTAGGAAAACTTTGTCCACTGCTTGTTTCCACCAGAAAAGGCTTCAGAATCTACCCATAGTTTTTCTGGCTTTCTTTTTATTAACACATTTATCTCTACCTTCTCTGATTTCTCCATGGCCTTGCTTTTGATTCAGTTTCCCCAAACTCATTTTCAGTAATATGATACTGAGTAATCATTGCTTTCATGGATAAAATGGTAACAGAAAAGAATATTCTAAAAGTGTAATGCCTCAACCTAGAGTGTCTACAATTATCCCTGTGCCTATGATGGAGATATGTAGGGGTAAGTTGGCCCACACTGGAAAACACCTTGGTAATTTAGTCACTAAGCTGACTCTTCCAGAAAACACCTTATGGTCCCTCAAGCTGCTGATGAGACCTGATTAACTCAGCAGTAGCATTGAAACTGAGAGGACACTATGGGGTTTCTGGGCACAGAAGTCTTTCCCTGTCCCCCGTTTCTTGTAGGGAGCAGACTCCAACCTCCATGACCTCCCCTAAGTTCCAAAGGGCAGGTTTGAAGATTTGGTGCTCCAGGAAGGGATGGGATGCAGAGTCAATGAGGAACACTCAAGAAAAAACAGTGCCGCCTTGGGGCAGGGCCCTGGTTCCACCTGGAGGGATACCTGTAACAGTGTCTTTAAGCCCTTGATAGAATTAAAACTAGCAAATGGGATATTCTTCATACCAGAGAAGACCACCTGAGGCCAGATTAAAGGAACTAGAGAAACTCCTCAAGATTACCTGAGATTAAAGGTCCTCTGTCTCCACCCTTGAACCATTGCCGAGAAGCTCCTCACTAAACCTTGGGCTGTAACCCAGGTTTTGAGGACAGGAGCCCACTGCGTCCTCCTCTGCCTGGCAAAGCAATAAAGCTATTCTTTTCTACTTCACCCGAAACTCTGTCTCTGAGATTTGATTTGGCATTGGTGTACAGAGAAGTTGAATTTTCAGCATCAAAAGCTCCACCTCCCGGCCACCAGAACTCTGACTGCAAGCTCAAGTAAGTCTTGACCAGCATTTGCTCGTCATGTTTACTTGAAATAAAAAATATGTTAATTTATCTCTTTTGAATAATTAGCATCTGAGAAAGATTTCCCACCCTCCCCTCTCTTTTCCCTTATGAGGCTTTCTTTTAAGATAGTTTATGCCATCATCTGCAACAGCTGGCCTGGGCAGAAATGTAAGACAGTGGCTCCCACTCTCAGTGCCTGTGGCTTCTCACCATATTGGGGTTTTATCTCTGCAGACTAAACTGAGGCATCTGAACTCCACAGAGGAAGTTCAGTCAGGGGAGACAGTCCAGTGCCCGGCTCCCCATGAGCAGCTGAAGGACAGAAGCTGTGGAGTCTTTCTCTGCCCCTTGACACCAGTGGGACCTGTCAGATTTGGAAACTGCTGCATTTCTGTAAACATGGGCTGTGCTCAAGGGAAGAGAATACTAGGAAAGATTCAACTTCTTCAAGTGATCGTTTCTTCATGCTTAAAATGTGGATAAGAACATCTGCCCAACCTTCCCAAACATGAATTGTATCTATAGCTCTGGCCATCCTGGGAATTGAGGTGCCCATCAGTTTCGGAGAGAGTTTCTGCAAACCAGAACAGAAATATGTTCTTGCTGAGAGGGACGGGTCTAGCTGATTTTCTGAATCAGCTTGAATTGCTGTTGGTGGTCACATAAAGTTACTTTTCTGTGTTTCTTGGCTTTTTGAAGAGCAAGCTGAGATCCAGAGACAGAGAGGGACTTTCTTTTGTACTTTTGTTACTATCTGGAAGAGTTTTCTTTCTCTCTCTCTCTCTCTTTTTTTTGGGGGGTGGGGAGGTATGAATAAAAATAGTATCTAAAAATGTTCCCTTTCTCTGAGGGTAGTTAGGTGTGAAACAGCTTAAAACCATCATCTAACCAGTTATGACAAAGCTGCTTCTATTTTCAGGGAGGGAAGGTATAATCCTATTATCTTGGTGTGGTTATCAGTGCCACTTGAAATTCCAATTAGTGCAGCTAATCACATGGTCTCCTCTGGCACTTAGCTGGCAAACAGCTCAGTCTAATTAATACTTCGGAGTGGTGGGTAAATGGCATCCTCTATACACATTTTCTGAGTGAAATTCTGAGTTGGGGCTGTTTCATTGCCAACGGACAACGTATAAAAAGGAACGAAGAAATAATTTTGCATGAAACTATCAAAATAAGGTCCTTAAGTGATCTTGGCAAATTTGGGAAGAACTAAAGTTCCCAGAGATAAAGAAAGGTAGCATACTTGATGGCCAGTCAAAGGTATATTTCTCATCTATTTATTATTTTTTTAAATGTATAAAACAAGAGAGACATTATTCATTTAAACTCAAACTTGTATAAAGAGTCATTACCCCTTGACTCATTAACAATGATTCTTTGCTTAGAAACAGGATAAAGTATTAATATCCCAGGACTCTATGCTTTTTAATTCAAATGGCTTAGAGCCAGAGTCGCAAGCAAGTCCATTATAATCACCTGGGTGATCTCCAAGTGAAATAATACCTTCTCTCTGATCAGTAGGCAGTTTAGATGGGAACTAGAGCTTGGCACTCTTGTCCCTTCATGAAGAAATTCTCTATTAGCACCTGCCCTCTGCACCACCCCCCCCACCCCCCGCCCCCACCCCAATTCAGAGTTCCACCGTCTCCTGTCCCGGAAAGGTCCTGGAGTTGACTTGGAAGTGGGTCGGCTTTTCATGGGGAAGCCAAGCCTGACCACGCACCCAGTGTTGATCAACATATTCTACATGCGCCTTAACAGAAGAGGCAGACACACTCGCAACTTACTCAAACTCACTGTGACTTCTGAAAAATCTATTCTGCTGGTTATTGTCCCCTCAGTGTCTGAAGAAAAGCACCCACCATATTAATATTAAACCAAGGAGTAAGGGTCTGGTTTTCTTTCAAGGCTGTCTCTCTCCATGGTCTTGGTGGATTCCTATACTTCTGTCTCACAGAGTAACTCATTTATAATTAAACGATTGCTTTATTCTCTGTCTTTCTCACTTTTTTTTAAAAGTTCATATTTGCAGAGACTTCCAGACTTTCCAAAACCAGAAAAGGATGTCGAGAAGAACAATGAGTCCCAAAGAGTTGCAAATTCCTTTTACTTTGAGCTCAAGCCTTTGATTGGGCTCTGGTCTGGGAAAAGGGGACACTTATTTTCAAGACAAGAATTCTGTGTTTAATTTTGGGGAATATGAAAGCACTGAATGTTTACTTGGGAAGGGATTTGAAATCTTTTGTAGGCTTTTTGAGTTTTTCAGATAAAGGAAGCCACACCACCCTTCTTAGGCAAAGTCGTTCTGCAAGTAGCTTTCCCAAGAACCAAGAGCCATTCCCCAATGGGTAAGCATTACTCTGTATAATTATGGATATTTTCCCTTCCAAAAATATTTTTTTTCTAGAAGCTGCTGTTTCAAAAGCTTTCAATTCTGTATGTCATTATCAAATAATCTTTTTTGTACCCGGGTGTTTATTATTGGATTGCAACAAGATAAAGCTCTAGGGGTTTTGTCTCCTTTGGTATGCTAATTAGCCAGTTTCCTTTTGATCTTTTTCTTACTGAAAAGAGTGAAAAGCTATCTCGGTAGGGAATCTTAGTGCCTACATTCATCCCCTCATCTCCATAATCTGAGGATCAGAGGAAGACAACAATTTCACTGCTGAATGAGAGCTTCTAGAAGCTTTAGTCAGAGCTCACTGCTGCCAAATAATCCCCCTGGCTCTCAGAGGTGGGCACAGAGGAGGGAGACGCCGAGGGGAGAGAGGCACAGATATTTCTTGGGGCCCCGTGAGCTCCATCACTTTTATTTCTTCCCCAAGCATTCCATCGATGTCATTTCACCTGATTTTTAACTTTTAGATATTTTTCTCCTATTGATATGTTTTTAGTGACAACAGCTGAATAGGTAGTTTGAGGAAGATGGCCTGATTAGTGGGAAAACAAGCAGCTGACAAAATCTGTTGGACTCCAAAGTCATCTTTCAAAAGATACAGTATGAATTCACATTTGCAAGAGCAACGGGGAGGAATGCCATGGCTCTTAGGAGCTGGGTGACCATTTTTGTGAATTATGCTTGGGAATGGAACACAAGAACTTACCAGATTTTTAGTTTGATTACTGTTTGGTCTACTACAGTTGTGAATATTCACCCTTTTATTAGGATTTAAGGATGTAGGACAAAGACTGGGAAGTCAAATGGGAAATTTCACCGTTAATAACTAACGTCTCTTGAGAATGCACTGAGACGGCAGCAGTGTTGCAGGAAGGCGGACTCCTTCCAGGGCCCGAAACTGGGCTCTTGTCTGACACTCGGAAATGAATTGTCCGAGGAGACACATGTGCTGACAAAGCAAGAGATTTTACTGGGAAAGGGCACCCGGGTGGAGAGCAGTAGGGTAAGGGAACCCAGGAGAACAGTCTCGGGTTTTATGGGGATGGGATTAGTTTCCGGGTGGTCTCTGGCCAATCATTCTAATTCAGAGTCTTTCCTGGTGGTGCACGCATGGCTCAGCCAAGATGGATGCTAGCGAGAGGGATTCTGGGAAGTGGACGGACACGCGGTGTCTCCTTTCGACCTTTCCCGAGCTCTTCCGGTTGGTGGTGGCTTATTAGTTCTGTATTCCTTTTCAGGATCTCCTGTCATAAAACAACTCATGCAAATGGTTACTATGGTGCCTGGCCAGGGTGGGCGGTTTCAATCAGTGTGCTTCCACTAACAGCACTCCCTATGAGCACCCAGCAAGGTGACATGTAAATATTCTAGTCTCAGGAATTATACTCAGCCCTTGTGGGCCTGCGTGCAAGCCTGCCCTCCCACACACACACATTATGTATACACACACAGACACACACACAAGCCTGCCCAAACACATACACACACATTAGGTGGAACTGTATGAAATCACTGTTTTTTGCAAGTAAAAATGCAATTTCATACAGAACCTAACAGAGTTTTCTGTTCAGAAGCTATAAGATAATCATGCTTTATTGAAAAAAAAAAAAAAAATAGAGCTCATACATTCAAAAGATGGTTGACTCCTTTAAAAATCATCTCCATAGAGGTCTGTTTTCGAAAATACTGTGAATCTTAGAGCAATTGTTTGTGTGTGTGCTAGTCGCTTAGTCGTATCCGACTCTTCGTGACCCCATGGACTGTAGCTCACCAGGCTGCCCTGTCCATGGGATTCTCCAGGCAAGAATACTGGAGTGGGTTGCCATGTCCTCCTCCAGGAGATTTTCCCCATCTCTTATGTCTCTTATGTCTCCTGCATTGGCAGGTGGGTTCTTTATGGCTAGCACTGCCTGGGAAGCACAAATCCTAAACTTCAGGGTTTCCATTTCTTTATCCTTTGAAAACTGGCTTGAATTTTGGGATTTAAAAAAGAAGTCATTCAAAATCACTCTTTGAGTAAAACAATTTACACAGAATAAAACTAGTTTGAGTTTTTTTTTTTAAATAAACAAAATTGAAGTGATAAATAATGCAGCTTTCTGGGGTGTCAAGTCGACTGCCATAGCCATAGCATTTTTGATTTAGAGATCAACTGGTCCAGCTGTCTTTAATTTTATTGAACCTAAAAATCCTCAGGGATTATTAATAATGCAATTTGGTGCACTTTGCTAGAAAGAGTCTGATTTATTAGATTTAAGGAGTGACTTTGAAATCTGCATATTAAGTATGCTTGTCAGATGATTCGGAGGCAGGAGGCCCTCATACTTGGAATTGCCACTTTTGTCTATAGGGCTAGATACCAAAGTTCAGTGACTTGCTGACTGTTACCCTACTGCTCAGAAGCTGGCCCAGAAGCAGAACTCTAGTCTGCTGGACTCCCAGGAAAGCCTCAGAAAGGAACTTTTTGGTCTGAATTGCAGTCTAGTGCTTAATAGGCTGAGTGGTCCAAGCTTTCTCTTTTGTAAAATGGGGGTTATACCAAACTCATAATGTTGTCCATGTAAATTGCTTAATATGGTGCCTGCATGTGCGTACGAGGTCAGTCACTTCAGTTATGTCCGACGCTGTGTGACTCCATGGACTGTAGCCCGCCAGGCTCCTCTGTCCGTGGGATTCTCCAGGCAAGAATACTGGAGTGGGTTGCCATGTCCTCCTCCAGGGGATCTTCCTGATGTAAGAAGCTGCGTTTCTTATATCTCCTGCATTGGCAGGCGGGTTCTTTACCACTAGCACCACCTGGGAAGCCCTTATTATGGTGCTTGGCATATAGTAAGTGCTCAATTAACACTAGTTATTTTTATCCAAAGATTTCCATGATGATTCCTTTATTTCCTTTCCTGTTCTAGTCCATTTTCATGACTCCAAACCCCACTGCCCTCCCCCTGCCCCTTTACAGGCATTTCTATGTGGCATTCCTTCCCCCTTGACTTTGGCCACATCTTAGTTTCTGGTGCTGCCACCAAGATTAGAGAATCGTTGTTGAAAGGTAGCAATCAGTTATAACAACTCTCTGGAATTCTCCCTGAGAGGAACAGCTGGGTCTTTCCACATTTTGCCTTTATGCCCAATTAACCCCTAACTACAGCCCTTTTGGCTTGTTATTGTTAAAAATAAGTCTTCAGCTATGAGATTGAAGTGTGCAGACTGAAGCTATGAGCACAGAAACTCCCCGTTGGTGCCAGGTGACTGGGAAGGAACAGCTGGCGGCATCTGCACTTGCCCAGGGGTCCTTCAGACCTGGCTCAGCAGCCAGAGGCACCAAGGCTGGCGCTGGAGGGAGGAAGACTGCGCGAGGCATGCATGCAAAGCGCGGGAAGTGCCTGTGTCTCTTCCCCATCTGCTCCTTCACCCCCACACCCTCCCGTTTGCTCACAAGTAAATAGGCAATGGGCAACCAAATGCTGCCTGAGCTACCTGATGCTGCTAATTACCATGCCTGCTTAGAGCCAATTATCTCCACAAAAGCGAGCATCTTCACCTCACATTCCAAACGGGTACTGTTTCCTCTGGGGCAGAGACAGATTGAACACTGGAGCTCAGCTCCAGCTAAAGGGTCCCTTCCTTGGCATGGTTTTCAAAGACACATTTGTTGTCTTTTTTCTTTCTTTTAATCTTTATTGTAGCTTCACAGATGCTGCAATTCCTAAAAACACAGGAAGCTCGATTGGGGTAGGACCACTGTGTAGATAGATCTTTATCTTTTCATCTGTGTAAAAAAATATACAACTGTTACACAATAGATGCAGAATGTGTATAATCAGTTTGACAAACCAATCAGATCTTCTTGCTAGTTGGAACTCTATTTCTCCACTCTCTCTCAAATACAGTATGGCTAAAAGGTATAATACAAACGTAGTATGTGGGACTTCCATGTAACACAGTTGTGTATATATTTATTCAAACTTTTGCTGGGAATTTACTCTAGGAATTCATTTATTTAGTACAACTGGTTGGACAAAAACTGTTAAGCTAACTGTCTTCTCTTTAGTATCATGAAATGATGCTTACATTGGACAAATGAGGTGTAAATCTGTAATAATGATCTGATTTTCTGGTCAAAACATTTCACCTAAGGGAAAGATGTGCTATGAATAATACATACTCACTGCTGCTCTTATTATTGTCTTTGGACAGTTACTCACTCTTACCCCTTTGTTGGTAGGTACAGGCTGAGTCATTGCTCTCCAGTGTCAGTGTGGAAAGCAACGAAGGCAATTTATATGACAAGTGTATGCATGATTTCAGTCTCTTGTCTGAATGGAGGAAGTTGCCACAATGAAGCCAAACACCTGGAGAGAAAGAATGCTGACAAACGCATTTCTGAGCTGTGAAAACACCTGGAAAAGGCTGGGTTTTCCTGGAAAATGCTTCTATTTTTCTGCTTTCTTTCTCTAGATGAGAGGACTCATATGTCATGGTGAACGTCCACAAATTTGCCAACATCTATGTTAACTCGTCTGGAGGAGGCACAGCAACCCACTCCAGTGTTCTTGCCTGGAGAATCCCATGGATGGAGGAGCCTGGCCGGCTACAGTCCATGGGGTTGCAGAGAATCAGACATGACTGAGCGACTAGACACATCGTGTTAACTTGAGAGTTTTGCAGCATCTTTCCATCACTCATTCCTTCACTGTGGGTCCCAGTGGTGAGCAGAGAACACAGGGACCTGTTTCTGGGGGGGTTTCTAGTCTAGCTGAGGGAAACCTTGCAGGAAGAACGGAAGGGGTTTGCTCACTAACTGAAGTTCGAGAAGCAACACCAAGATACTTCAAGGCCTAAGAATGCAGCTTTTCTTAGTCCTAATTTTGTGACTACAGATCACTTTCTTGAGATTTAAAAATGTCAAGTTTATTTCCGATAGTGTCAAGACCTGACAGCTATCCTTAATATTTAGCAGAACTGTGGATGGCTGTGGGAATATGCTCAATAATAAACAAGACTTCAGTTTGGGGGACTTCGTTGCTGCTGATGGCTACTCTAAAGTACAAATGGTGACTGGGCTGAAACCTACTAGGTACCCCCTTTTCAGTACATGAGAGTCAGGTAATAGCTGGCCTAGAAATGATCTGTTCACTGAACAGCTTTCACTAGATAATTGGATGTGTGTGTGAGAGAGAGAGACAGAGAAAGGGAGGGAGAGAGAAAGAATATGTGTGTGGGTGCATGAGTGAACATGTAAGTGGAAGTGTTTGCACACTTGGGTGTGAATGCACATATGTGTGAGTGCAAGTGAACATGTATGTCTGCATGTATCAATGTGTGTATTCATTATGTCTGTCTCTTCATGCCCTGCAGAGAAGTAAGAGACTCTTCTGGGAAAGTTATTCAAATCATACAGCAGTTGAGTAATTGCTGGCAAGTCACTGCATCCTTAAATACATTTTTGCAAAGGGGCTATGGAAAAGAAACTGCCCTTTTCAATAAGCTTTAGGTTCCTATCATGCTATGAGGCCACATTTGGACAGTGTTCACAGTAATCTGTGCACTGGTCCATGAAGTGTTCATTTTAAATATAAGGGTACTTTTAAGTGTAGTTTCAGTGTCTGCTCATAAACGGACTGAGCAATGTCTAAGTGGGAGGAGAGTCTTAGGCTCTTCACCCATGTGCTCTGTACATCTGATGTGGGTGTATAACCTTTCTGCCCAGGGTATAATTATACAGTACACAGGGATATTTCAGGGTAAATATTTTCATTTTTTTTCCTGATTAAAAAAAAAAATGCCTCTTGCTAAAATTCCTTTGGAAAATGAACCCCAAGTGAAAAATGACTACTTTTCATTTCTTCCTCCTGGAACAACTCTTCTGGGCCTTGTATGCTAACTTCTCTTAGGGGTTGTCACATTCAGGGCTGATTTCACACCTGCTGTGTGCTAGCAGGTCTCACTCATTTCATACTGGCTCTTCATGACATAGAGTGGGGGGCGCTTTGTTAGTGGTCTATCTAATTTAATTATCCGGGAGTTTGATTTTTTTTTAATGGTAATCACTTAGATTTCTTCAGCATACATTTATTAAGCATATTTTTTGGCATCATCTGTAATCATAGGCCATGGGGGAAAAATGAAGAATAGTAACCCAGGGCCCTTAAGGTGCTTCCAGAGTGGAGGGGGACAATTCCTCTAAAAAAACGGGATCAATTAAGTGAGATAGGAGGACAAAGGAGAGAGAAAGGAGTTCTTTTCTCAGTGTTGGGAAGCTTTGCAGAAGAGATGATGTACGAGATAAGGCTTGAGTAATGGGTATGGATTTGCTATGTGACAGAATATAGTTGGGGGGAGGGGAGAACCATGCCAGGCAAAGGTCTGACTTTATAAAAATAAACCCAATTGCTGAATTCCCATCCTCAGAGTAAGCAGCCACAACTCGGGACCTATTTATCATTTTTCTCCGTCCTCACTTAGTATTCCAGTCTTGCCATTTTCCTTCTTGTCCTGTACCTGATTTCCTTTCAGAATCTTCTGAATCAAGCACTTCACTCAGTATAAAAAATAGAAGACATCCAGTCCAACAAAGAAGAACTCTATTCTGTGCTGTTTATTACCATGCCTTCCTTGTCTAAGACAAACTGATTTCTTGGTTTAGAATTGTTGTTAGAGACCCAAATAATACTTTGTATTCTCCCGAGCAACTACAGTCTCTACGCAGTCACCCTGGAAAAGGAACAAACCCTGCCTTCCCATGCAAGAGACGAACAGTTCGGGCAAAACATAGTTCTGGCCAGAGCTTGTTTGAGGCTGTGTATCACCTCAAGAGACTCACATGAAGTCAAGGCTAGTTTGAAATGGTTCTCCATCGGCTTTACTATTTTATTTAGTGCTTTTGAATTGTGAGACACTGGGGGTTAAGTGTCCTTTAGATAGCTGGAGATGGACGGACTGATAAAACCAAACCAACCAAGCCAACAAAAACCACAAAAGCAAACCGAAAAGCAAAAAAAAAGCACCTTGTCAGATATTGCAACAAACTCAGACCTTTTGTGTATAGAAATGGATGCCAGAAGTGCCCCATTTGTAGGCAGGAAGTGAAGATTTATTGGAGTAAGATAATGAAGGCATCAGCTAGAGGCTAGGACAAATATTCTTCTGAAAACAGCAGACATTCTGCTCCGTTCCATACTAGATGGGACTGCAAATCTACCAAGGTCAAAAAATGGCTTCCCTTTGGGCTCTCTGAAATATTTGAAGATGTCAGTTGCACTAATTTTAGTTACAATGTTTTGCAGCAAACAAGGCTAAATTGTGGTTTAATTCCTGCACATGTGTTCTTGATTTCTGTCTTGATCTATGCAGAGCAAAGCCTTCGCTTTATGATTCCTGAGATGATCTGTTTTTTGTACTGACACCTGTTTGGTCCTCTGCGCAAATGATAGTCTCCTACTCTTGAGAGTCCCTTGGACTGCAAGGAGATCCAACCAGTCCATTCTGAAGGAGATCAACCCTGGGATTTCTTTGGAAGGAATGATGCTAAAGCTGAAACTCCAGTACTTTGGCCACCTCACGGGAAGAGTTGACTCATTGGAAAAGACTCTGATGCTGGGAGGGATTGGGGGCAGGAGAAGAAGGGGACGACCGAGGATGAGATGGCTGGATGGCATCACTGACTCGATGGATGTGAGTCTGAGTGAACTCCGAGAGATGGTGATGAACAGGGAGGCCTGGCGTGCTGCGATTCATGGGGTCGCAAAGAGTTGGACACGACTGAGCGACTGAACTGAACTGAACTTCTGCCTAAGAGGTGACTTTTACACGGTGTGAGAAGAAATCTTACCTGTGAGACCTTACATCATTCCCCTCTTCTGTTTTCTCTTAATTTCACACCATGCAGTGCCACACGGGTGTGACAAGTGTGATATGGAGACCCAGGGCCAATAAATGTTATTTACTATGATGCTTCTGCAGGAATGGGAGCCATCAGACCCGAGTTGGAGAGAGGCAATTGGAGCCTCTGGTTTCCATTATCTTCCATACTTTCAATTTCTGCTTTGCTAATGTTAGAAGAGTCTGTGATTGGGTTGACAGTTTTGGTTGGTTCCACAAACTTTCATCATATGCATGTACGAGGCTTTGTTATTAGGGGTGTGTATCAGGGGGCAGTCGGAGGGATTGAGGGAACTGCATTATGGGCAGAGATAAACAAGAATGAGTCCTTTTCTACAAAGACCCTAAAAGTTTGAAGGCAGGAGGGTGACCTGTGAACAGGAAGGAATGAAATGAGTTTTATGGTAGAAGCATAAGCGCAGAGCTCTGGCAACAGAGAGACGGGAAAGCTTTAGAAAAGCCAATTTTTCTTGAGCTGTAAAAATCCTTACAAACTAGAACTCATTACTTCTAGCTTGATAGATTCTCTGGAGCTGTGATATGAATGTACCCAACTCCATTTCACATGTATATTTCAAAATTGCCTCTAGTTTTGGATTTTTGTGGTGATGTATTTTATAGACTGAACTGGTTCCAAAGGCAGGTAGTTCATAGTTAAATAGTTATAAAAATGGAAGTACTTAGATTTAAAAACTCAACCTTTGCAAATCTCCTTTGTCTAGATAGCTTTATCTTGCATGCGGTTCTTGAACATCAGTGCTTTTGACTGCGGTTCAGGAAGTTTCAATCATCGATTCACTTCCCTTGTTATTATTACACATTGTGTTTTCTTACTCATGAATAGCTTCAGGGAATCTCTGCAGTCACTGTAAGCATATGCAGAAATTTTCTCTCGATACATTTTTCTTAGAAGAGAGTCCATAATTTTCATTATATTCTCAAAAAGATCTGTGAACCAGACAATGTAAAACTACAGTGATTGTATCCAGCCTCAATTGAAATACCAGTTAAATACTGATGACTTCAAAGCTGTATCTATAGCCTAAATCTCCCTGGAGTTTTATTCTTATATATCCTAATGCATGAATGCATGCTGGGTTGCTTCAGTTGTGTCTGATTCTCTGCAACTTCATGCAATGTAGCCTGCCACGCTCCCCTGTCCATGGGATTCTCCAGGCAAGAATACTGGAGTGGGTTGACATGCCTTCCTCCAGGGGATCTTCCCAACCCAGGGATCAAACCCAAATCTCTTACATCTCCTGCGTGGGTTCTTTACCACTAGCACCACCCGGGAAGCACATATATCCTTATATTTACCACCTATCTTTGCTTCTTTGGGTCAATAGCCCAAACCCACCAATTCCAAGATTAAATTCATGATCATTCATCCTAAGTCATGCTTATATATTTTCCATCTTCTTTGATGGAAACATTCAGTTGGTCACCAAGGATAGAAAAATGAGAATCGTAATTGTCCTTTAAGGCAATTCAAGCAGCACTTGTTTCCAGAAGCTCCCATTGCTTGCTGCTTGCTGTCTTCTGGGCTCTCGCAGAAACCTGTGCCTCTCACCATCAGTGTTACTCTGAGATTCCATGGGCTGCAGCACGCCAGGCTTCCTTGTCACCATCAGCACTCAGCCGTATATTAATGATCTGTTTATCTTTGTGGTTCCCCTTATTAGTTGGTAAGCTCTTTAAGAGAACTGGCTATTTCTTACTTGGCTTTGTAATTCAGCACTGAGCCCAGAATCATACACTCAGTTAATGCTTAGAAATCAATTAAGAGGAGAAATTAGAGGTCTTCAAAGAACTTATATTTGGCTTCCCAAGATTCAGATACAATGATAGTGGCTTGAAGTAATCTGATTTCTGTCCAGTGTGGTCTGCTAACATGAAGCTATTTTTGAAGTCAGACCTTAATGCTGATTCTCTGTCACTCAGTGGGAAGATGGCAACTGTGTAGTAATAACCTATACTCTGTGCGTTTTTTCTAAGCTTGGAAATCTTACCCAGAGGGGAAAAATTCTATTAAGTTAAACATTTAGGTTTTAAAAGTAATGTTTTAGAATCAAGTAATTAATAATTCACGATATCTTGTGTTAGACACAAGGGCAAAATTCCTGAGGCTTCATGAGTTCTGGCGGAAGCATAAAGGACAAGTACACCAGTAATTTGGCCATTGTGTTTAAGACAGAAACACTCTTAACATAAGGGCTAATGGAAAAGGAGTTTAAAAATGTCCCTTAGTCCTTCACCTCCCTGCCAGGCTCCTCCATTCATAGGATTCTCCAGGCAGGAATACTGGAGTTAGTAGCCGCTTCCTTCTCCAAGCTATCTTCCTAATCCAAGGATCGAACCTGGGTCTCATGCATGGCAGGTGGATTGGATTCTTTACCATCTGAGCCACCAGGGAAGCCCTGACTCTAGCATAGAAAATCCTAAAGGTAAGAGGTTATGTGAAGATGCTTCTGGAGATTAGACCAATGCGGGAGGCTACTGGAGGAGTGTCCTATACATCTAGATTTTGGAAAGACAGGGCTAATCATGGGCTAATCAGACACTCTGAGCCAAGTAGCAAGTTCAGAAGCATGTTGAGAAAACTCTGTCTAAGAAATCTGCTTGTCAGGGCAGGGTGTCTCCAACAAAAAGGCTGAAAGGGATATATCACTGGGGCAGCGATGAGAGGTGAGTGGTGGTCTAGGAATGGTGTTGGAGAGAGTGTGTGTGTTTTGGGGTGGGTATTTTCCCTTTAATTCCATTCTAAGTTCCCACACCCACCCCAGTGATTGAGGAGCCAGAAAAATGTTTGTGATGGAGAAGGCAAAGAAATAAGGAAGATCTAGATAAAAACTGAAAAAGTAAAAAAAAAAAAAATCTACTCTACCGAAATGATCAGACATCTGTTGTACTCAGTGCTATGGATGCTCTCCTGCATATCCTTTTCACCTAATGTATCAATCTGCCAGCTGCTGTGAAAGGTGGCTGCTAATAGCTCACAGCTGCTCTGTGCCGTTGAGACTTGCCCTTGGTCAAACAAGAACTACCTTGCCCTGAAAGTTGTGAATCTCCCGTTAGCTAAACTCAATAGATCTAGTATTTTATAGAAATGATCAATTTTGTGCTGCTGGGATGGCATGTTAAACATATTATAAGTGTTTCAGAGGAAGGTCTGTTTCTGGTAATAGTGAAATAAAAGATCTAAACAAAATGTATTTTACAAAAAGTCCATTTGAAGCATTGGAGAGCTCCTAAAGCAACTACAGTTTGAGGAGCCAAAATCTTGGAAAGAAAGGTGCCAAGAGAGGAATTTGACTTTTAGGGATGCTTTTCCCTTCAAGGTATTTGCCAATTCCAAAGAAGCAGCAGAGAGGCTGAGAAACTGAGAGGAAATTGACAGCTGAAAAGTTGAGAAGTCAAATGGAGTTTCTGGTGGTATCATTAGCCAGGGGACATATTTAAAGGAATGATGGCCAAGAGTTCTCCAAAAATAAAGAAAGAGTAAAGAAGCAGTAAAAATCCATAGCAGGATAAAAATTAAAACTATCACAGTTAGGCATATCATAGTAAAACTGCTATAAACCAAAGAGTCTTAAAAGCCAACAGAAGTCCAAATAAAACTGTCGTTTGACTTATCCCAAGCAACAATGGAAGCCGGATGGCAATGAAATTACTTATTCAACACTTTGAAAAAATTGCTTTAAATAATTTACTCAAAGCTATCTTAGAATTCCATCCCCATAGAGATCTTTTTTAAAAATACATGAAATAATTCTAGACCAAAAAAGAATTGAGATAATTTTATCATTAGCTGACCTGCATTTTAGCAAATACTAGAGTGAAGTCTGGACTTCCCTGGTGGCTCAGAGGTTAAAGCGTCTGCCTGCAATGCGGGAGACCTGGGTTCGATCCCTGGGTCAGGAAGATCCCCTGGAGAAGGAAATGGCAACCCACTCCAGTACTCTTGCCTGGAGAATCCCATGGACGGAGGAGCCTGGTGGGCTCCAGTCCATGGGATCGCAAAGAGTCGGACATGACTGACGAAGCGACTTAACTAAACTAACTAACTAAGAGTGAATTCTGCTCTGGTATTTACTGTATTTCAGAGGCATTGAGATAGAAGAAAAAAATGAAAAGCAATGTAAAGCCTAATAACTGGGTAGATCTAGATGAATATTTAAAATATTGAATAATAATAATATTGTTTTGTGGGATTTAAATATCTACAGGACAGACACAGGACAAAAAATAAAACAAAAGGTTGGAAAATAGATAAGTGGAATTATACTGTTCTGAAGTTCTTGAGAGTCCCATGGACTGCAAGGAGATCCAACCAGTCTATTCTAAAGGAGATCAGTCCTGGGTGTTCTTTGGAAGGAATGACGCTAATGCTGAAACTCCAGTACTTTGGCCACCTCATGCGAAGAGTTGACTCACTGGAAAAGATTCTGATGCTGGGAGGGATTGGGGGCAGGAGGAGAAGGGGACGACAGAGGATGAGATGGTTGGATGGCATCACCGACTCGATGGACGTGAGTCTGAGTGAACTCCGGGAGATGGTGGTGGACAGGGAGCCCTGGCGTGCTGCGATTCATGGGGTCGCAAAGAGTCAGACACGACTGAGCGACTGAACTGAACTGAAGTCCTTGCATTATGCTGCAGCAAAAGTAAAGAATGCATATTTTATTCTAGGATGACCGTTAAGAGAATAATAAAAGTATAATAAACAAGGTAATAAAAGTGGAAATTGAATAATAAAAATATTTAATTAAAACAAAATAAGGCAGGAAACGAGAACGAAAGGAACACGGCACATGTGAAAAGAGAAAAATATAGTAATATGGTAGAGCGATTCATGGGGTCGCAAAGAGTCGGACACGACTGAGCGACTGAACTGAACTGAAACCTGTAAATGAAAGGCCAAATACTGCAATGAAAAGATTAGTAAGGTCCAACTAGGTTTTTACAAACTTTCGTGCTGCTTATGGTAAACAACCTAAAATAAAGTTTGGCAGTTAAAGGACGATAGATATTCCTTATTCACATTAACCAAAGAAAGCTGTGTTTTTTTTTTAGATAAACAGGCCAAGTAGACATTAGGGTGTAAGTCGTTCAGTCGTGTCCAACTCTTTGTGACCCCATGAACTATACAGTCCATGGAATTCTCCACGCCAGAATACTGGAGTGGGTAGCCTTTCCCTTCTCCAGGGGATCTTCCCAACCCAGGGATCGAACCCAGGTCTCCCGCATTGCAGGCAGATCCTTTACCAGCCGAGCTATCAGAGAAGCCCAAAGTAGACATTAAGGCGGGAAGAATTACTAGAAGGATAGCTCACAATGATTAAATGATTCATCTTTCAGGAAGTGGGGCTTCCCTGGTAGCTCAGCTAGTAAAGAATCCGCCTGCGATGCAGGAGTCCCCGGTTCCGAATCCTGGGTCGGGAAGATCCTTTGGAGAAGGGATAGGCCACCCATTCCAGTATTCTTTGGGCTTCCCTGGTGGCTCAGATGGTAAAGAAACCAGAAAGCATCATTGACAAATCTGCTTGGATATAATAATAAAGCCCCCAAATTTATAAAGTAAAAATTCAGAACCAAAACAAGAAAAGGCAAATTCACACTAGTTTTAGGTAATTCTAATGTATCTCTTTCAGTGACTGAGAGCAGAAGCAGAGGAAAATAATTAGTAAGGGTGTGTGTGTGTGTGTGTGTGTGTGTGCGCTTAATTAACTCAGTCGTGTCTGACTCTTTGTGACCCTTTGGACTATTGCCCTCCAGGCTTCTCTATCCATGGGATTTTTCAGGCAAGAATCCGGGAGTGAGTTGCCATTTTCCTCCTCCAGGGAATCTTCCTGACCTGGGGATCAAACCTGCATCAGGTGTATCTCCTATATTGCAGGCTGATTCTTTACCTGTTGAGCCATACTTGACTCAATTGACATACATTGAACACTGCATCCAACAACTGCAGTGAAACGTAAAACAAGCCTCAGCAATTTTCCAAATATTAAATTCATACAGACTGTTCCTCCAAACACAGTGAAATTAGGCTAGAAATCAGTCATGAAACAATACCTAGAAAAATCCTCAAATGTTTTGGAAACTAAGTGATATAATCAGTATTTGGGAGAGACTGGTTCCAGGACTCCTGAAGATACCAAAATCCTTTATATAAAATGGCATATTTACACATAACCTATGCACAGTGTCCTGCATACCTACATCATGTTTAGATTTCATATAATGCCTAATGCAATCTAAATTCTATGTAAATAATTGAACATACAATATAATGTGAAAGTGAAAGTGTTAGTCGCTCAGTCGTTTCCGACTCTTTGCGACCCCATGGTCTGTAGCCCACCAGGATCCTCTGTCCAAGGAATTCTCCAGGCAAGAATTCTGGATTGGGTTGCCATTTCCTTCTCCCGACCCAGGGATGAAACTAGGATCTCCTGCATTGCAGGTGGACTCTTTACCATCTGAGCCACCAGCGTAAATGCCAAGTAAATAATGTACAGCAAACTCAACGCTTGCTTTTTGGAACTTTTCTGGAATTTTTCTTATTGTGGAATATTTTTTTGGCTTTACAGAATTTGTTACAAGGTTGCTTCTGTTTTGTGTTTTGAGTTGTCAGTCACGAGGCATGTGGGATCCTAGCTCCACAATCAGAAACTGAACCCACACGCCCTGCATTGGCAGGTGAAGTCTGAACCACTGGACTGACAGGGAAGTCCCTGTTATTGAATATTTTGGATATGGAACCTGTGGATATGGTGGGTCAGTTGTACACTTCTAAATAAACTATGGATCAAAGACAAAATCACAAAGGAAATTAGAACTTGTTTGGGTTTTAGAAGAACTGATATACTTGTGCTAAACTCAAAACAGAAGCAGTCAAGATGCTGCGCGCATGCGTGCTAAGTTGCTTCAGTCCTGAACAACTCTTTGTAACTCTATGGACTGTAGCCTGCCAGGCTGATTGTCCACGGGATTCTCCAGGCAAGAACACTGGAGTGGGTTGCTATTCCCTTCTCCAGGGGATCTTCGTGAACCAGGGATCAAACCTGGGTCTCCTGCATTGCAGGCAGATTCTTTACCACTGAGCCACCGGGGAAGCTCAGTCAAGATGCTAGCCCAGGGAAATGGAATCGATTCTTTCTTTTTGCTTCTTTTCCTGTTAAAATTTCCATTTTGTATCTGCAGCACAGAAATGACACGGCAGGGCTTTTTAAGTGTCTGTTTGATAGTGTGTATGAATCTCATAGGTCAAATGGTCAACATACGGCAGCTTTCTGGGACAATAGTGATAATAAAACTGGGAACCCTGAACCCTGTGCCCAGGCATATTAATTGCTTAGTACCTACTATTGTATAGATTGTGTATGTTCAGTTGCTCAGTCGTGTCCGATTCTTTGCGACCCCACAGACTGTAGCCCTGGAGGGCTGTCCATGGGATTTTCCAGGCAAGAATAGGAGTGGGTTGCCATTTCCTTCTCTAGGGGATCTTTCCAACCTGGGGATGGAACTCGAGTTTTCCGTCTTCTGCATTGACAGGTGGACTCTTTACCACTGCACCATCTGGGTGGAGGTAAGTGATATCGCTATCATCCCACAGATCCATTGAATAACCTGAGTCCTTTCCTTTTCTCATTCAAGTGAAATGTTACTCTTCCCTGGGAAAACTGTGGCAGATGTTTAGAAGCAGAGAGAAACACTTCACACCACTACTTACCCAAGCACCCTGTGCTGAGCAATTAAGAATCCTGCTATCTATTTGCTCAAATATGAAGGAAAGGGCTATATAAACAAAGTGAGACAAATTAGATGTTTTTGGGTCCACACTCAGGGGAATGAGGTCCTTTAATGGAAGCATTTTCTTTTGTGCAAACTCAAAAAAATTGTTTCTTCTAAGGGAATATTACATGATGAAATAATAATACAATTATGTTCAGAAGTTGTGACATGGGAGATGATGCTCTGTGCTTCTTTTCATACTCCTCTGATGAAGATCACAGCTTTCAATGCCAAAAGCTTTAAAGACTTTTCACATTAGAGACCTTTAGAAGCTCATGAGGCCAAAAGTTACACTGTAGCTTGAGTTACTGTGCTCTGAGGGCCCTGGTTTTCTGTTGCAGGTGCCCATAAACTAAGTGTCATAGATTAATCACCCAGAGCTAAATCAGGGAGTTAAGAAGATGTTGATTCCTCCCATAGCTTTAACCTCCAAGGCAAACTACCAGCCCATCAACTGCAAAACACTGCTGGCTTATATTGGAAATGCAAAATTCTTCCTTGATGTCAGGATGAAGGGGCTTCATTTGTAATATTGTGCTCATAAAACAAACTTCATCCTTTCCCAAGTAATTGGCTCCCTGCTGTCAGGAGCTCTAAAGAGACGTTTGACAGGAGTTCAAATTGGTGTGTTAGTACCTTTCTTACGTATCTCTTTCCATGTGCTGTTTATATTTCCTCCTGTTAGCATACCCTTCACTTGGTAAAGATGAATTTGGATTTTCAATGTCTTCTTGTACAGCCTTATTTAGTGATTTGTAGTTGCACGGAGTTTTCATGGCTTTGTAGCTGTAAAATTCTCAAGTAAGCTAGACCATGTAAAATCCTAAGGTCTTGGAAATCTGAGTGGCCCTAAACAGCCCCTGGTTTTTGACCTTTTCCTAGTCTGTGCTCGTTTGTTAGTTCTGAAAGACTCAGTTGAAATTTGTAAGATACAGAAGATAGTTCTATTTTCAGTTTTTTGCCCTTTAGCCTATTACAGAGTGCAATTCGATTCTTCTTTCAGAGGATGGTTCAGACCTACACTGAATGATTGCTTTTGGGATAAAAACATCCCAGACCCTAACGTGCTGAGACTGAAGTGGTTCTGGGGCACACATTAATAGGTAACTAAATCAGAATGAAAACATTTCTGAGGATGAATGTCATATTAAAGCAATGAAAGAGTTGCAGAAATTCCTTGGAGTCAGGGCTGATTGGTGAAGTCAGGGCTTAGGGATGCTTTTACTGGAATAACGGGTGGGAGAGAATTCAGAAGCAGGTTTTCGCAATACCATTCCTTTCTCATCCCCACCCACTCCTAAACCATGAGGTGGAATTGCAGTGCTGATGAAGTGTTCCCATTAAACTCTGTAAAGAATAAAAACTAGGAAATTCCAGATATCTTCTCGTTATCAAATAGGAAAGTTTGCATTTAAAATCTGTGGCTGGGGGACTTCCCTAGCGGAAGCGGCTAAGAGTCTTAGACTCTGTGCTCCTGACGCAGGAGGCCCAGGTTTGATCCCTGGGCAGGGAACCAGATTCCACATGCCACTACTAACGATCCCAAGTGCTGCAACTAAGCCCTTAGACAGCCAAATTAATATAAATAAATAAATATTTTTTAAAAATCTGTGGCTGGAACGCAGATCTTAAATACGCTAGCTAAAGTAGCAGTTTAGAAGGCAAGACCAAATCCCATGAAAATCAGTTGGGATACTGCTTAACAAAGAGGACACTGGTGTAACCATTGAAAGACCTGGGTTCCAAGCTTAGTTCTTCCATTTACTTGTCAAATGACTTAATTAAAGCAAGTCACTTGATCTTTCTGGGCCTCAGTTTCTTCAAGTGTAGCCTGTAGATTTGGGACAACGTTAAGGAGTGTGAGTCTGTGAATTATGCCTAGGGTACTAATCAGGCTTGGAATAGCATGCTGCGAGTAACCAACATATATGGTCGGGTTGCTATTTTGAGTATTTAGCAGCACAAAATGAAGGCTTGATATAAACAACTTCACCACTGTGTGCCAGATAATTATTAACTCCACTTACGGGAATGGAGCCCAGCAATTGGTGTCAAATTGTGAAAGCAGAAAAGACTTCAGAAATCGCTGGTCCATATTCTTCATTTTACTGGTCATTGCATCCTCTGTTAGAAGAAGCACATCGTGATATTTAAGAACTGTTGCAGAAAGATGACACCAATGCAAAAGGGCTTATGGACACGATCGGATATCTCAGTGGATGCAGTAGACTGATGTAGCAATGGCACTGATGAATCATACTTTCCTATATCCACACCCTTTATTAGTTCTTTACCCATACTGACACTCACCTTGTCTATGTGGTTTGCTTTGGCAATAACAAATAGGATTCAAGCACAGTCTAAAACAAATACTTTTTCGTTAGGGTTTGCCCCAGCTCTTGCTGCTTTTGATCACAGCCACTACAAAAGATGTCTCTTGGCCTGCTGGTGACACATGGCCCAGCTGACAGCCAGCACCATTCACCAGACCTGTGAATGAGGCTTAGACTAACTGGCTTCACTCGAGCTGATGGATGACCATAAACATGAGTGACCTCAGATGAGACCAGAAAAGGAAACAACCAGCTGACCTCAGCCCAAATAGCTGACCCACAGAGTCACAGCAAATAAAATGGTAGCTATTTGGGACACTAAGTTTGATCCCTGGGTTGGGAAGATCCCCTGGAAAAGGGAATGGCAACCCACTCCAGTATTCTTGCCTGGAGAATTCCATGGACAGAGGAGCCTGGGGGGCTACAGTCCATGGGGTGGCAAAGAGTTGGACAGGACTTAGCACACACACGCACACACACAGACACACACGTACACACACAGACACACACACAGGACTGAAATACAGCAGTAGATACTTGACACAACAGAAGAAGGATCTCCAATTTGAGAGTAGGGAAGGGAGTTTCCCAAGAGCTGATGGAAGGAAAGGTTTGAAGTGTCTTCAACCATTTTCTTCTTCGAAGTTGGAATCAAAGGTTTGTGTTTAGTTCTTACAGATTCTTGCTTCCTGAATGGACCAGAAAACTCCTCTGGCCCATCTTTCTTGTCAAACAGTTTCTGGGAAAACACAACTAGAGTTTCCAAATTCTTCTTAGTAAAGCACACTTTCCCTCTTATACTTCCTTCATCACAATTTTTCCCCTTTGAAATATAACAAAGATCATTTGACCTGTCCTTTTCTCATCGATTCAGTGGGTGGCTGCTAGCAAAGAAATTTCATGAAATATTACTAGAATGAAGAGTTCTTGGGAAAGAGGTAAGAGGATAAGATTTTTAAATGCCTGAGAAAAATAAAATAAGACGACTGAGAAAAAAATAATGTTTTTCAAATGTCCATATAAAACGTGCAACCATCTTGCTTTCAGCCCTAGTTTGAGGCAATAAGAAAAAAAATCCATTGTATCATTGTCCTAGAGTCTCTGATAAGTTGCCTCTGGTGGCTGCAAGTCAAAACAAAGAGTTAATATAAAACATAGCCCTGAAGACTGCTATTTTTTGTCAAAAATGACTCTAAAACTGAACAAATATATGAGGCAACTATTTTCTGGTGTTGAATAACAAGGTTATAATCCCCAAGAGGAGGGAGTTCTCTCCACGTGTACATCTGAGTCCCTGTCCAGGTTGCCAGTTGTAGCCCAATAAGTTGGGTCCATGCTGAGGCTGGTGGTTCAGTCAACTTGAAGAGGCAGAGATAAGAGCTTGGGATCACTTGAGTGGATGCAAGCTGCAAATCTGATTCAGCCTAAGGAGAGTTCTTGTTAACACCCCAGGCGTTCATCTGAGACACCAGAAAGGCCATACCTCAGAAGACAGGACCGTGCATTGAGGTTAGGGCTAACCTGAGTGCATGCTAAGCCACTTCAGTTGTGTCTAACTCTTTGCAACCCCATGGACTGTAGCCTGCCAGGCTCCTCTGTCCATGGGATTTCCCAGGCAAGAATACTGGGGTGAGTTGCCATGTCTTCTTCCAGGGGATCTTCCCCACCTAGGGATCAAACCTGAATCTCTTACATCTCCTGCATTGGCAGGCAGGTTCTTTTACCACCAGTGCCACCTGGGAATCCCAAGGCTACTCTAGACCCAACTTGTGCTGTGCTTAGTTGCTCAGTCATGTCCGACTGCATGCAGCCCCATGGACTGTAGTCCACTAGGCTCCTCTGTCCATGGGGATTCTCCAGGCAAGAATACTGGAGGGGTTTGCAAGGCCTTCCTCCAGGGGATCTTCCCAACCCAGGGGTCAAACCCAGGTCTCCCACCTTGCAGGTGGATTCTTTACCATCTGAGCCACCAGGGAAGCCCAAGAATACTGGAGTGGGTAGTCTATCCCTCCTCCAAGGGATCTTCCCAAACCAGGAATCAGACTGGGGTCTCCTACATTGCAGGCAGATTCTTTACCAGGGAAGCCCAGACCCAACTTACTAAAGCCTAAAAATCCAAGCTTTGACAAGTTCCACAGGTGAGACAGAGTTTGAAAGTTGAGTTCACTAAGTTATAGGAAATGAGAAACAACTAGAGGTTTCCATGGCCTAAAACACAGGCTAACAAGTTTAAATTTGTCAACAGTCATTAATTTGCCTGTCAAAGACACTGCAAGAAGAAAAAAGCTATAAATTAAATACTGAAACCGATTGGTGTCATTTCAGCGGGGGCTCCAAAGAACTCTGGTGCCAGAGTCCTCAACGTCTCAGTGCAGAGGAGAATTCAGCAAGAGCAAAGTGGTAGATAAGAAGAGATTTATTAGAATAGGATGCTTGGGAGATTTACAAGCAGCTGGGTGAGAAATGCCGTGCCCAAGAACTGAGGAGAAAAGGAAGAAGTTCTTTGTCTTTCTTGAGTAGATGTCATGCTTCCATCCTCAGCTCCTTCTCTAGGTTGAGCAGGGGAGTTTTCTTGTCCCTACATGGTCAAGCGAGGTTCACAAATTGCTGTTTTTCATCTGTGCAGAGAGCATGTCCTAGGGATCACTATCTTACTGACCTCACTGGGCAGAGTGTGGGTTTCAAGCCACCGTTGTTTCACTGCTCTGGGGCATGTTCCGTGCGTCTGTTTCATGGTTTTGCTGCTAAGCAAGCCTGCTTGGTTTGTGGTTAAGCAAACCTGCTTTCTAGAATAATTATTAACTTACAGGTGTCTCTCATATTTTTCTACTTATAATCCCTTAGTGTGATTAACTAGTCACCTACTTTGTCCCTTCATTTTGTCCCTATTAATGCCTCTCGTTAGCATAGATGCAAAAATAGAAATTTTAGCAAATCAAATCAAGTAATAGCTAGAAAACAGATAATATATCCTGACTGCAATGGGTTTACCCAAGGAAAACAAGGCTTATTTAACAGTTAAAAACTAATATATGTAATTCACCATGCTAACTAGATAAAGAAGAAAAATCACATGATAATCTCAATCGATACAGAAAATAACATTTGGCAAAATTCAACACCCACATATGATGAAATCTCTCAGCAAATTAGTACTAGCAAAGAAGTTTCCAAATTTGATAAAGAACATTTAAAATACATCTACTAAAAATATCATAGCTAATGATAAAAACATGGAATGCTGTTCTCTAGGACTGAGAATATGGCAAAGAGGTTTGCTCTCTTCACTTTTCTTCTATATTATACTGGGAGTTCTCAGAGAAACTAGAGAACGAAGCTAGAAAAGGGACTAAAAGGGATAAAGATTGAGAAGGAAGAGTAAGACTGTCCCTGTTCACAAAAGACGTGATAGAAAAGCTAAGGAGTCTATAAAAAAACACGCAAAGAATCAACTAAACTTAACAATGAACCTATTTGTTAGGATGTCCTCAGGATGCATCCAAGTATAGGGCGGGAACAGAGACACAGACATAGAGAACGAACATGTGGACCCAGAGGCAGAGGATGATGGTGAGCCGACTTGGGAGATTAGCACTGACGTATACACACAGGTAGCGAGTGGGACGCTGCTGCCTAACACAGGGAGCTCGGCTCGGTGCTCTCTGATGACCTGGAGGGGTGGGCTGGGGGCAGGAGGGAGGTCCGAGACGGAGGAGATGCATGTATACACAGAGCTGATTCACTTTGTTGTACAACAACTAACACAACATTATAAAGCAATTATACTCCACTAAAAAATAAATAAATAAATGACAAATGACCTCCAGAGAATCTTACCCAGTACACAATAGTCAGCAAACATTTACTGAATATGTGGGAGAAAATGAATAGTATTATGATCAAAATCCAAAAGGAGTCTTGCTGATAACATAACAATCAAATCATCACAAATAAATATATAATTTATTACTTAAAAAATCAACTGTGTGGCTCTGTGTTAGTAACAAATAGATAAAAATAAATATTAAAGATATTTAGGACAGTATCAAAAAGCATAAAATACTTTTAAACATTTGTAACAAAAGACAGGAAGGACTTGTATATTGTGTATTTCTCTATTTCCAAGAGAAATTTTTAAAATTTAAAATAAAGAGATATATCAAATTTATGGAATGGAAGACTAAATATTGTTCAGATGTTCATTTTCCTTAAATTGAAACATAGAGTCAATGAAATTACAACCAAATTGCAGAGGTCATTTTTGTAGAAATTAAGAAGCTGATTCTAACATCTACACAGAAATGCAAAGGACCCTAGAATAGCCAAAACAATTCTAAAAAAAAAAGGAAAACAAGATCAAAGGACTTATACTATCTGGTTTCATGACCTTTTATAAATGCTACAGTAATCAAGACAATATGGAATTGTCATAAGGGTAGGCATATAATCAATGGAAGAAACAGAGAACTTGGAAATAGACCCGGATGTGTTCATTTTGACAAAAGCAAGGAGATCATTTAACAGGTAAGGGATAATCTTCAACAAATGTACTGGAACAACATATGAGAAAAAAATAAACCACGGCCCCTACTCCGTACCATACAGAAAAATTCATTTAAAAATAAATTACCACTTGGTGACTTAATCAGTCTACGGAAGTTTAAAGATCAATATAAGATGCAATTACTGGGTCTTGTAACAAGTCGGATCTTGGGAAGATTTGCACTGCTCTTAGGGTTGTCATGATCTGACAACTTATCTGATACACATAACATCTCCCAACAGATCAATGACAAAAAATTTAAAAAGCCCATCTGGAAAAGGGAAAGTCACACTCAGTGACCACTGTCCATAGCACATAAGCATATCCTGTTTGCCAAAAGATGCAATGACTCCCTAAGCAGCTGAGATGTGTGCTCCTGGGCTGGCCAGGATGATCTTCCTGGATCCTGGTCACAAGTCTTTTTCCACTGTGACCACATCTGACCTGGGCATTGGGGTGATATCACAGGAACTTTACTTTTTTTTTAAAATTAGGAATTCAGGAACCTCAGTCCTTTGTTTGCCAAGTAGTAGTTCAGTATTTATTTGCATTTGATCAACTCCATAATCAAAGCTGGAGACAGTGCTCAAATTTACTCCCAACCCAGGGATTTCCGTCTCCTAGCAACAGCCCTGAATGTTCCGTTCATGCCCTTAACCCTCAGCTTAAATGACTTCTACCTGGGCCTCTCCAGGGTCGTTCAGAACAACTTCTTAGGGTGGGAGTCACAGCTAATATATGCCTCTCTGCTCCCAAATCACATCTCCATGGATGGCTTTTTGCCGTGAGGTGATTTTAATTTTTCCTAACTTGGATCTTCCAGACTTAAGGGGAATTTAAGAGGGACAGGGGTGCCTGAAGGCTCTGTGAGACCTCAATGTTATCTTTCTGATTATATTTGCCAATGATTTTTTTTTTTGCACTAACTTTAGTTTGGTACAAATATTTTTGCTTTTTTTTTTTTTAACCCTGAAAACTTGCTGAGATTGCCAACTTTCAGCCTTCTTGGATTACTGGCCTCACCCAGAAATGGAACTGCTTTAGTGATACTATAGTTTCTTCCCTTTCTGCCCTCAGAGGGACTATGTTCAAGTGGAGACTATCCTTTTTAAAAATGAATGTAGCCAAGCCCTTCCAACCTCTGACCTATCTCGTGTGGCTTTGATAGACACATGATCTGAATCCCAAAGTACAAGTCACAGCTTACCAGAAACTGGGCAAATGCACAGTAAGAATGCAGGGTAATCTCTTGACTTAGCATGTAAGTAAGTCTTCACGGACCTCCTCCCTGGATGCCCTCAGCAAATTACCCATTTTAAAGTCTGTTACTGACAATTCATTTTCTAATATTGGAATTTGTTATGATTGTTTTGCAGACAACAAAAATTACAGCTGCTAATTTTTTTGGACATAAAAGGGGAAGTTGCTGTCGCACTTAAATGAAAAGTTCAGTGGGAGATCAGGCAATGGCTGGATCTAAGTGCTCAGAGCCATTTCAGTTTTTTGTTTTTTTTTTCATGTTGACCTCAGTCCAATATTCCCAACCTGGTGGCTCACATCCAGTTTACATTTTAGCAACTTCAGAGGAGAAAGCCCCTTTCTTAATAACTTTTTCTATGATCCTGGAGCTGATGCTCAATGGCCTTCGTTGGCGTGAGTTGGGAAAAATGCATTTACTTGAGTCAATCTCTGCATCTGGGAAGATGGGATATTTTAATTTGGCTAAATGTGGGTCACGTGGCCATCCTAGCACCAAGGGTAGGGGCATCTATCATACTCTATTCACATGGACTGATTTAGCAAAGAACTAGTTTCTCAAAGCGGAGAAGGCAATGGCATCCCACTCCAGTACTCTTGCCTGGAAACTCCCATGGACGGAGGAACCGGGTAGGCTGCAGTCCATGGGGTCGCTGCGTCAGACACCACTGAGCGACTTCACTTTCACTTTTCACTTTCATGCATTGGAGAAGAAAATGGCAACCCACTCCAGTATTCTTGCCTGCAGAATCCCAGGGATGGTGGAGCCTGGTGGGCTGCCGTCTATGGGGTCACACAGAGTCGGACACGACTGAAGCGATTTAGCAGCAGCAGCAGTTTCTCAAAGAAGATTGGATGCTGAGCAGGCAAAAACAATGAATGTCCAACGTGTGCTGATAGATCAGTATTGAAACTGACTCAAAAAACCAGTTTTGTTATATGTGGTTGCACTGAGTCTTGTCTATTATTCAATGCGTGTGTGCATGCTAAGTCACTTCAGTTGTGTCAGACTCTGCGATGCTATGGACTGTAACCCATCAGGCTCCTCTGTTCATGGGATTATTTAGGCAAGAGTACTAGAGTGGGTTGCCATGCCCTCCTCCAGAGGATCTTCCAGACTGAGGGATTGAACCCACGTCTCTTATGTCTCCTCTATTTGGCAAGTAGGTTGTTTACCACTGGCGCCACCTGGGAAGCTCATATTATTTAATAAGTATCGCTTTTTGCAGAAGTCCAGTCTTCTGGTTTAGAATTCAGATGATATCATGTGATAAGGATTATGCATTCTTGGGTGATGGGACCTTTACAACTGTTTCAAAATATTCATGAGTCCCTCTCATGTGGTCAGCAAGGGACTGGGCACTGGAACACAAATTTGATGAAGACAAAATTAATACCTGGAAGGAATCATAACTGGAGGTAAGAAATATACCTTTAAGTAAATAAATCTTAGTGTGATATGCAAGTGTCTATAACAAAGGATTCAGTTGTCTTTTGAAACCCTACAAAATGGTAAGCACTGGGTTTTTTGCTCTTTCCACATTTTCTTACTTAAGTCTCAGGGCAATCTCTCAAAGCAAGCATTTCTCTCTAAGGACATAGAGGTTTGTAGAGATGAAGTCTTCTGTATGTGGTCATTCAGCTGGGATGTAGCAGGGGCCTTTGGGAACTCTATTTGGGAATATTATATTCCTCAGTATTTGAGAGTCAATGCAGGAGTCTCAGGAGATGCAGGTTTGATCCCTGGATCAGGAAGATCCCTTGGAGTAGGGAATGGCAACTCACTCCAGTATTCTTGCCTGGAGAATCCCATGGACAGAGAAGTCTGGCAGGCTACAGTCCATGGGGTCACAAAGAGTCAGACACAACTGAAGCGACTTAGCACGATGCACTTAGTGACCAAACTACCACCACCACGTAGATTGCAGAGGCAGCCACAGTGACCTTCTTGCTTCCTGTCTCTCTTTAATTCATTCTGCTACCGGCTGTGTTTTGAGGTAGGCAGAAGTTGTGTACCATATCATATTGCCTTGATCATTTATTTGGCAAATATTGCGCCCGATCATGGTTTAAAGCTTCCAATAAAACAATCCTTTATTTTTTAACACTTTAAAAAATTATTTATTTTTAATTGGAGGGTAATTGCTTTTCAATATTGCGTTGGTTTCTTCCATACATCGACATGAATCAGCCATAGGTGTACACATGTCTGCTCCCGCTTGAACCCCCCTCCCTCTTCCCTCCACCTCCCACCTGTGTAGGTTGTCACAGAGCACTGGCTTTGGGCTCCCTGTGTCATAGAGCAAATTCTCACTGGTCATCTATTTTATGTATGGTAACAGACAGGTTTGCATGCTAGTCTCAGATCGTCCCACCCTCTCCATCCCCCGCTGGGTCCACAAGCCTGCTCTTTGTGTCTGCGTCTCCACTGCTGCCCTGCAAGCAGGTCCATCAGCGGCGTCTCTCTAGATTCCATATATATGCATTAATATGTGATATTTGCTTTTCTCTTTCTGACTTACTTCACTCTGTATAATAGGCTCTAGGTTCATCCACTTCATTAGAATGGACTCAAATGCATTCTTTTACAGATGAGTAACATCCCACTGTGTATATGTACCACAGATTCTTGATCCGTTCATCTGTTGATGGATATCTAGGTTGCTTCCGTGTCCTAGCAACTGTAAATAGTGCTTCAATCAACACTGAAGTCCACGTGTCTGTTTCAATTATGGCTTCCTTAGAGACTTCCTTGTAGCTCAAACAATAAAGAATCTGCCTGCAAAGCAGGAGACCAGGGTTCAACCCCTGGGTCGGGAAGATTCTCTGCAGAAGGAAATGACAATCCACTCCAGTATTCTTGCCTGGAGAATCCCACAGAGAAGCCTGGTGGGCTACAGTGCATGGGGTTGCAAAAAGTCGGATGAGACTGAGCAACTAACACACACAGGGTGTATGCTCAGTAGCTAGGAATAAAACTGCCACCATATGACAAAACAATTGTTTTCAAGCATTTCACCAGTGTTCAAGAAAAGCACTCGTTTAACATGATTTATCGTACATAGTCCCCCTGCCCACATCACCTGTGGTTTCACCTGGTTTCAGTTACCTATGGTCAACTGAGGTCTGAAAATATTAAATAGAAAATTCCAGAAATAAACACTCCCTAGTTTGTTTGTTTGTTTTTCAACTTCATGGTGTGCTGAGTAAGATAATAAAGTCTTGTGCCATCCTGCTCCATCCCACCTGGGACGAGAATCATCCTCTGTCTATTGTATCCTGCCCCTGTGTCATCTAGAAGCCTTATCAGATAGACTGTCCTCGGTATCACAGTGCTGTGTTCAGGCAACCCTTATTTTAATTAATAACGGTTCCAAACTGCCAGAGTAGTGATGCTGGCAATTTAAATATGCAAAAGAGAAGCTACAATGTGCTTCCTTTATGTGGGAAGGTGAAAGATGCCCCACTTAAAAAAAAAAAAAAAAAAAAAAACAATTGTATGCTGAGGTTGCTAACACCTATGGTATTAATAAATTTTCTATCCATAAAGTTGTGAAAAAAGAAAAAGAAATTTGTGCTAGTTTTGCTGTTGTGCCTCAAATTGCAAAAGCTATGGCCACAGTGCATGAGAAATGCTTAGTGAGCATGGAAAACACATTAAATTTGTACAGTAAGATATTTAGATGGGGGAGGAGAAGGAAAGGGAGGGAGAGAGAAATAGCACTCACATAACCTTTATTGTGGTGTTGTTAAAGTTGTTATATTTTATTAATTATTGCTGTTAATCTCTTACTATGCCTGATTTATAAGTTAAACTTTATCATAGATATGTGATGGTGTGGTTTAGTTGCTGAATTGTGTCCGACTCTTTGTGACCCCATAGGCTGTCTGTATATCTTTCCTTTTCTCCTTTGCCTTTCGCTTCTCTTCTTTTCATAGCTATTTGTAAGCCCTCCTCAGACAGCCATTTTGGCTTTTTGCATTTCTTTTTCTTGGGGATTGGCTTGAGCACTGCTTCCTGTACAATGTCACGAACCTTCATCCATAGTTCTTCAGGCACTCTATCAGATCTAATCACTTGAATCTATTTGTCACTTCCACTGTGTAATCATAAGGGATTTGATTTAGGTCATACCTGAATGGTCCAGTGGTTTTCCTTACTTTCTTCAATTTAAGTCTGAATTTGGCAATCATGATCTCAGCCATGGTCAGCTCCTGTTCTTGTTTTTGCTGACTGTATAGAACTTCTCCATCTTTGCCTGCAAAGAATATAATCAATCTCACTCTGGTATTGACCATCTGGTAATGTCCATGTGTAGAGTCTTCTCTTGTGTTGTTGGAAGAGGGTGTTTGCTATGACCAGTGTGTTCTCTTGGCAAAACTATTAGCCTTTCCCCTGCTTCATTCTCTTCATACTTCAAGGCCAAATTTCCCTGCTATTCCAGTATTTCTTGACTTCCTACTTTTGCATTCCAGTCCCCTATAGTGAAAAGGACATCTTTTTTGGGTGTTAGTTCTAGAAGGTCTTGTAGATCTTCATAGAACCATTCAACTTCAGCTTCTTCAGCATTACTGGTCGGGGCATAGACTTGAATGGTTTGATATTGAATAGTTTGCCTTGGAAGCGAAGAGAGATCATTCTGTCGTTTTTGTGATTGCATCCAAGTATTGTATTTGGGACTCTTTTGTTGATTATGATGGCGACTCCATTTCTTCTAAGGGATTCTTGTCCACAGTACTAGATACAATGGTCATCTGAATTAAATTCACCCATTCCAGTCCATCTTAGTTCGCTGACTCCTGGAGTATTGATGTTCACTCTTGCCATCTGCTGTTTGATCACTTCCAATTTGCTTTGATTTATGGACCTAACATTCCAGGTTCCTATGCAATATTGCTCTTTACAGAATTGGACTTTGCTTCTATCACTGGTCACATTCACAACAGGGTATTGTTTTTGTTTTGGCTCCATCCCTTCATTCTTTCTGGAGTTATTTCTCCACTGATCTCCAGTAGCATATTGGGCACCTACTGACCTGGGGAGTTCATCTTTCAGTGTCCTATCTTTTTGCTTTTTCATACTGTTCATGGGGTTCTCAAGGCAAGAATACTGAAGTGGCTTGCCATTCATTCCCTTCTCCAGTGCACCACGTTTTGTCAGAACTCTCCACATTGACCTGTCCATCTTGGGTGGCCTTACACAGCATGGCTCATAGTTTCATTGAGTTAGACAAGGCTATGGTCCATGTGATCAGGTTGGTTAGTTTTCTGTGATTGTAGTTTTTAAAAGGCAAAGGAGATAAGGAAAGATATATCCATTTGAATGCAGAGTTCCAAAGAATAGAAAGGAGAGATAAGAAAGCCTTCCTCAGTAATCAGTGCAAAGAAATAGAGGAAAACAATGGAATGGGAAAGACTAGAGATCTCTTCAAGAAAATTAGAGATACCAAGGGAACTTTTCATGCAAAGATGGGCACAATAAAGGACAGAAATGATATGGCCCTAACAGAAGCAGAAGATATTAAGAAGAGGTGGCAAGAATACACAGAAGAACTGTACAAAAAAGATCTTCATGACCCAGATAATCATGATGGTGTGATCACTCACCTAGAGCCAGACATCCTGGAATCCCAAGTCAAGTGGGCCTTAGAAAGCATCACTACAAACAAAGCTAGTGGAGGTGATGGAATTCCAGTTGAACTATTTCAAATCCTAAAAGCTGATGCTGTGAAAGTGCTGCACTCAATATAACAGCAAATTTGGAAAACTCAGCAGTGGCCACAGGACTGGAAAAGGTCAGTTTTCATTCCAATCCCAAAGAAAGACAATGCCAAAGAATGCTCAAACTACTGCACAATTGCAGTCATCTTACACGCTAGTAAAGTAATGCTCAAAATTCTCCAAGCCAGGCTTCAGCAATAAGTGAACCATGAACTTCCAGATGTTCAAGCTGGATTTAGAAAAGGTAGAGGAACCAGAGATCAAATTGCCAACATTTGTTGGATCACGGAAAAAGCAAGAGAGTTCCAGAAAAACATCTATTTCTGCTTTATTGACTATGCCAAAGCCTTTAACTGTGTGGATCACAACAAACTGGAAAATTCTTAAAGAGATGAGGATACCAGACCACCTGCCTCCTGAGAAATCTGTATGCAGGTCAAGAAGCACCAGTTGGACAGAACTGGAACATGGAATACAGCACCAGAACTGGACATGGAATACAGTCTGGTTCCCAATCAGGAAAGGAGTATATCAAAGCTGTATATTGTCACCCTGCTTATTTAACTTATACGCAGAGTACATCATGAGAAATGCTGGACTGGATGAAGCACAAGCTGGAATCAAGATTGCTGGGAGAAATATCAATAACTTCAGATATGCAGATGACACCACACTTGTGGTAAAAAGTGAAGAACTAAAGAGTCTGTTGATGAAAGTGAAAGAGGAGAGGAGTGAAAAAGTTGGTTTAAAACTCAACGTTCAGAAAACTAAGATCGTGGCATCTGGTCCCATCACTTTATGGCAAATAGATGGGGAAAAGTGACAGACTTTACTTTTTTGGGCTCCAAAATCATTGCAGATGATGACTGAAGCCATGAAATTAAAAGACGTTGGCTCCTTGGAAGCAAAGTTATGACCAACTTAGACAGCATATTAAAAAACAGAGACATTACTTTACCAACAGAAGTCTGACTAGTGAAAGCTATGGTTTTTCCAGTAGTCATGTATGGATGTGAGAGTTGGGCTGTAAAGAAAGCTGAGCACCGAAGAATTGATGCTTTTGAACTGTGGTGTTGGAGAAGACTCTTGAGAGTCCCTTGGACTGCAAGGAGATCCAACAGTACATCCTAAAGGAAATCAGTCTTGAATATTCTTTGGAAGGACTGATGCTGAAGATGAAACTCCAATACTTTGGCCACCTGATGTGAAGAACTGACTCATTGGAAAAGATTCTAATGCTGGGAAAGGTTGAAGGCAGGAGAAGAAGGGGACGACAGAAGATGAGATGGCTGGATGGCATCACTGACACGATGGACATGAGTTTGGGTAAACTCCGGGAGTTGGTGATGGACAGGGAGGCCTGGTATGCTGCAGTCCATGGGGTCACAAAGAGTCAGACACGACTGAGCAACTGAACTGAACTGAACTGAACTGAGGCTGTATGTATAGCAAAATACTTAGTACTCTGTGTGATTTCAGGCATCGAGGGATATTGGAACATATGATCCTTAGTTAGGGGGAACTACAGTAATAGAATGCGACTTCTCTGTAGCTCAAACGGTGAAGAATCTGTCTGCAATGCAGGAGACCAGGATTCGATCCCTGTGTCAGAAAGATCCTCTGGAGGAGGGAATGGCAATCCACTCCAGTGTTCTTGCCTGGAGAATCCCATAGACAGGGGAGCCTGATGGGCTACAGGAAGGTTGCAAGAAGTTGGACACGACTGAACAACTCACACACACAGTAATAGATTACATATCATTGTTGATATGTATTCAAGGTTGTTGCTATTTCCCCACAAACTTCCGTGTTTTCTCACTGCTCTTTTAAAAGTGTCTAAACTCTTCAGCGTAGCATCAAGGTTCTCCTCAGCTGTGCCACCCATTCAAGCTTGTCGTCCTAAAACCATGCACTGCAACCGACTGGTATACTCAGTGCCCAGCGAAGGCTTTTGTGCCTGCCTCTCCCTACAGCTTGGAACAACACTCCCACATTTTCTGCATCCCTGGTAGTTCTGGCTGACTGTGATTTTACCTGTCAAGTCTGCGACCTTTTCCTGAGTGCATTTGATATAACTTTCTCCATGCTATCTGGCATTATGTCTTTTCTGAACTCTGATGGTTTATTTTGTAATGTTTAAATATTTTCTTTTCCAAGTGGCTCAGTGGTCAAGAATCTGCTTGCTATGCAGGAGACACAGGTTTGATCCCTGAGTCGGGAAGATCCCCTGGGGAGGGAAATGGCAACCCACTCCAGTATTCTTGCCTGGGAAATCCCATGGGCAGAGGAGCCTGGTGGGCTACAATGGGGTAACAAAAGAGTAGTACATGACTTAGCGACTAAACAACAGCAACATTTTCTTCTACAAGACTGTGAGCTTTATTGTGTCACTGATACTTGATAAAATATCTGTTGATAAAGGACCTCAAAGTGTTCTGATTACTGGTGGTTATAAGCTTTATTATAGGGTAGGAATAGAAAGATTTAGATAAGAGGAAGAGAGATGAAGTTAAAATAAGACAGATGAAAAGCTGCTTCTCAATCCATATTCTTTTATTCTTCTCTTGCTTTCCAACATTGTTGAGTAGGAGGCAGTTTTCCTTCCTTTAGGGTAGTAAGAATGTGAAGTATGGCCCTTGAGCCAGTGACCAAAGTCAGGCACAAAGTCAATTTCTCTGGCTTATTTGGGGATTAAGGTATCCCTGAACCCAAAAGGTAAACAATTTTCCATTATTCATTGATTTAATTTCCTTCATGTTGTTGTTGTTTAATCGCTACGTCATGGTGACTTGTGACCCCACAGACTGTGGCCCACCAAGTTTCTCTGTCCATGGAAATCTCCAGGCAAGAATACTGGAGTGGGTTGTTATTTGCTTCTCCAAGGGATCTTCCTGATCCAGGGATACAACCCTCACCTCCCACATTGGCAGGCGAATTCTTTACCTCTGAGCCACCAGCAAAGCCCTAGTTTCCTCATAGAATCAGACTAATAAAATCAGCAATTTAAAAACTAGTTTTATCCACTATTTTAAGATTACATAATTTTGATAATATCATGACTAACATAATGATGTTTCCTACAGGAAAAAGTTTCCTACAGGAAACTTTTCTCTAAGTGAAGATTATGTCATCCAGTCTTATATGTTAAGGGGAGTTTGTGATTAGTGTTGCTATTCTACAGCATTTCCCTGTGATTTTCTCTAGGTTAAAATACTTAAAAAGTTGATAAATAACATTTGTTTTTAGGCTATGCTTGAGGATGGTATGAATTCAGGGCTGAATTATTTTCCCGAAAATCATTTTCCAAAAAGGACCAGCAATTTGCTGATAACTTTTCTTATAAATGACTGTACAGTTAAGATCTAATAACAAACTGATTATGCAGTGGGGTAACAGGAATGGGAGATAATGAATCTTCTTCTGAGAGCGCTTAGAACCGTTACTCTCATCTGGGGGGCTCACACTGCTAAAGAATAACTTTAGTTTTTTCAAGGTATGATTTTTAAAACAGGAAGACCAAAAAAAAAAAAAAAACTACTCAGCTGTTAGGTTGATTTGTTTTCTCTCCAACAGTCTTCATAGCTTCAATTTCTAGAAGTTGCTCCTTGAAGATAGAAACATTGCACTTGATAATGTTTTGCTCATTCGTCTCCAGAATGTTTGTTCAGTTGAGAAATGAAAATGGGTCTCAGTGTAGTACACAGAGTGATTTGTTCTAAATGGCTCGGAAACTGTTTCTGGGCTACAGAGGTGTGCGTGCAAGGTTCTATAAAAGTTGATGCTTTTTCTGACGTGTAGACACTTTGATCTAGCCAAATATTCATATTAGGAACTCTCCCTTAAACATATGTCGCTGGTTGTGTGTAACAGTAGAAGGGAAATGTGCAAAAGGGTGCAAAAGCCCAGGCACTAATTTGAATTAGGGGCAGTATTCCCCACGTTTATGGTGAAAGTGATGACCGTAGCTTCATATAGCATGTTTTAGCGTGCCAGGGATACTGGTGTTATTTGTTGAGCCAAAAAGAAAGCCTTTTATTAAAATGATTGGAATGCAGACCTTGTTTCACAGATCTGGTTTCCTGGCATTTGGTGGTGGGGGCGGAACTCTAGCATGTCTGCTTGGTGCTTTTGTTTCAGGAACAAAAGCGAACACAGCAGGGGGTCCACCCAAATCCTCCCCCTTCATCCCTTTTAAAACCAAACTGAGCAAGAGGACCAAGCTCCCACTTTATTCACATTTTGGTCTTCCTGTGGTGGCGGCGGTCCCCTTGGTCGCACTGCTTATTTTGATCCACGTTTGCCCCCAGTAGAGATCAAAACTACATTTTATGGGCTTAGAGTCTGGCAATATGCTGGCAAATGGGAAAACAAGCAACATAAAGCAAATTTCTGCCATGACATTTTTTAATATTGAGATAGGTTTTTATTTAACAGAGTCAACAGAATGGAATGTGAGTACCACGGCACTCCAGGCTGTAAACACGGCTTCCGGATGGCGTATCCCTAGGGGCACAGACCATACAGTTTCTATATTATTCAGTGTGTCAATCTATGGGCACAGAACTGCTTTTTGCCTCAGAAAATGTCTCTTTCTTGAAACTCCAGCTGTCCTTCATTCATGAAGCAGTGTTTTAATAAGGTGCTTGTTTACTAGGAAGTGAAGCTAACACTAATAATGAATCACTGACAATATAGCACATTTCTTATCATAGATGGTCTCCTTGCTGCCAAACAGCTGGAGGAAGAGTGGGGAAAATGCAATCAAGCATTTAAGCATCATAGCTGGATGTTTTCAAACATTAAGTGGCCAGATGTTTAGCATTGTGGAGGTAATGTGTATGACTGCCTGCCTCCTAAAATATTTTATCTGGGTCTTTTGATGTTCGGTAGATAGAGTCATGGACTATTCTTCATTTTCAGGATGCTGAGCAGTTTTTCTGATCCTGAATGGCAACAATAATGCTGAAGACCGTAGAGAGCCAGGCCTGGCAGGGACTGCGTGAGAGACTTGGACTGTGGTTAAATGGGTCCCTCTCCTGGCGAAAGTGCATGAAAGCATGTGCCTTTAAAAAGGAATGGGTTGAATCGGTTTTCAGTCTTCCAATAAGGTGCATCTAGGAATTAAGAAGTTGGGTAAAGAGATCAAGTCCTCTTGTTTTCCTCAAGACCCAAAGGCAGAATAACCAGATGCTTCACTGAAATACCCAGTTCTAAGATAGAAAGCACGCTGTCATAATATCACTGAAGATACTGGCTTACAAGAAATCTAGTCTCACTAAACTGAAAGGGGGTTGTACCCTTCTTCAGATTAATGCCTCATCTGAATTTTAAAAAGCAAACTTAAAAAAAATCTAAAGTACAGTATGATCTTGTTGTCTATCCATGATATGTATAATAGTTTACCTCTGCTAATCCCAAACTCCCAGTCCTTCTAGCTTCAATATCTCATGATAAACCATAATGGAAAAAATATTTTTTTAAAAATGTCTATATGTGTATAACAGTCACTTTATAACAGCGGAAATTGGCACAACTCTGTAAACCAACTATACTGCAATAAAAAAAATAAAATTATAAAAAACTAAACAAAACGAAGCTCTTTCTCTTTTCAGAATCTCAGAGTACCCGATGAAAATCAAGTACAGCTCCCCGCTGTACTTCTCTATCGGTTGCTGGTACTTGTAATTAGACTCATTGCCAAATGCTCCACTAAATTAAAACCCCTGGAAATTAATTATCTCATCAAAGGTGGCTCAGTTTCAGAACTGGGTTCACAGATTCTGTTGCTAAGATAAGTGCAACTCCTTCTTAAGAGTGATAGAAAGAAAAAGAAAAGTCATTTACTGACATGTCTCTGCAGGAATCAATAACATTACAGAACATGTAGGAGCCAAGAATAGCCTGGGCATATTAATAACTCAGCCTGCTCACTGATTTTATTCAAGATGACTGGTTAAAGAACACTCTGCCTTGATGACAGCTCCATGGCACGAGGAACAATGTCATCATTACCATGTGGGGCTGTTTAGCATTTAGAACACTTCACACATAAAAGGAACTTCACACAGGCCTGTTGTGCTTTAGACAGATGGTTTAATGTTTCTTTAGCCTTCAGCCTATCAGGCCACCCATGGTTTTCTTCAGCCAAAGGCTTTTTAAAAATAATTGGTCTATAGCAATTTTCTAACAAGACTGACTGCAATATATTTCCTTAAATCTTTTTCTTACCCTTAACTATCCCTTACAGTGGTTTGTCGTTGACAAACCTCCCTGACACTGAGTCTTCATGTATAAGCAATTACTGACATAAAAGGAGAGGAAGGGGTGGAAATTTGGCCATTAATGGTTTCTTGGCTAGGGAAAAGCTATTCAGAAATGATTACTTTGGAAAATCGTGCTTTTCTGATTAGACACTGCCCCGTTCTGAAAAAGCTGTTCCCCTACAAGCTCTCAATACAGGAAATGATAACCCAGTATAGACGGATAACCGTGGGTGGGGAAGGACACATATTTGCGTTTGTTTCAAAATAGTGAAGCAGAATAGAAACGGGAATAAAGAGGCTGCGGCTCCCCTGCTCCGGCTGTCAAAGTGAGACTCCGGCACACCGGCAAAGCAAGCGGGGTGCATTTTTATAGTCTAAACATCTGTAGGAATCTCAATGACCTACTGCACTGCCCCGGCCGCTGTTCAGCTCCCCTGGCCCTCCTGCGAGCTCTTTCGAGGGAACAAGACCCGGAGGCCAGGAGACAGTGGACTGGCTCCGGTGGAGGCTTATTTGCATATTTTTCTCTCTGCAGTCTCCCTGGTAGGTTTCAGAAGAAGCATGCTTGGGCCCAGGGCAGAGAAAAGCGATTCCACAGCAGAAGAGGGTTTAGTGATCAGAAGTATTTAAGAGGGCAAGTGTCTCCTGACTGCGCGCTCAGAAGGGCGGGTGAGGCCCAAGAATGTCTCACTGCAGGCTCAGATTCCCCGCTGACACTTTACTCAGGGGTGGACTGGAGTCCCTGCTGCTTCTGTGGCTGCTGCTGGTGTCAGGGTATTGAACCGAAACTGTCAATTTCTACACCTGTGAGGAAGAAGCCCCCAGCACCTTCATTAGTGTTCTGCGTGACCACGTCCTGTTTAATTCCCAGCGCTAGGTACCGAGCCGGTTCTGCCTGATTAACAGCTCGCTGAGCTAGGGCAACAGGATGATCATCGGGGATGCGGGCCTGGACCGAGAGCGGCTGTGCGGCCAGGCCCCTCAGTGCGTGCTGGCCTTCGACGTGGTCAGCTTCTCCCAGGAGCAGTTCCGGCTGGTGCACGTGGAGGTGTCGGTGAGGGACATCAACGACCATGCGCCGCGCTTCCCCAGCGCCCAGATTCCTGTGGAGGTGTCCGAGGGCGCGGCGGTGGGCACGCGCATCCCTCTGGAGGTGCCCGTGGACGGGGACGTGGACGCCAACGGGCTGCAAAGCGTGCGCCTAGCCGAGCCCCACAGCCCCTTTCGCGTGGAGCTGCAGACGCGCGCGGACGGTGCCCAGTGCGCCGACTTGGTGCTGCTGCAGGAGCTGGACCGCGAGAGCCAGGCCACCTACAGCCTGGGGCTGGTGGCCCAAGACGGCGGCCGACCGCCGCGCTCCGCCACGGCTGCCCTCAGCGTCCGAGTGCTGGACGCCAACGACCACAGCCCGGCCTTCCCGCAGGGCGCGGTGGCCGAGGTGGAGCTGGCTGAGGACGCGCCCGTGGGCTCCCTCCTGCTAGACTTGGACGCGGCGGACCCCGACGAGGGCCCCAACGGCGACGTGGTGTTCGCCTTCGGGGCCCGCACCCCGCCCGAGGCGCGCCGCCTCTTCCGCCTGGACCCGCGCTCCGGCCGCCTCACCCTGGCGGGGCCCGTGGACTACGAGCGCCAGGACACTTACGAACTGGACGTGCGGGCGCAGGACCGCGGCCCCGGGCCCCGCGCCGCCACCTGCAAGGTCATCGTGCGCCTCCGCGACGTCAATGACAACGCTCCGGACATCTCCATCACCCCGCTGGCCGCCCCGGGCGCGCCTGCTGCCTCGCCCTTCCCCGCCGCCGCCGCCGCCGCTCTTGGTGGGGCGGAGGCCACCTCGTCGACCGGGCCTGGGACGCCAGAGGCGGGCGCCGTCTCGCTGGTGCCGGAGGGGGCGGCGCGCGAGAGCCCCGTGGCGCTGGTCAGCACCTCGGACAGGGACTCGGGCGCCAACGGGCAGGTGCGCTGCGCCCTCTACGGGCACGAGCACTTCCGGCTGCAGCCGGCCTACGCGGGCAGCTACCTGGTGGTGACCGCGGCGTCCCTGGACCGCGAGCGCCTCTCCGAGTACAACCTGACGCTGGTGGCCGAGGACCGCGGCGCGCCCCCGCTGCGCACAGTGCGGCCCTACACGGTGCGCGTGGGCGACGAGAACGACAACGCGCCGCTCTTCACGCGGCCGGTCTACGAGGTGTCAGCGCGCGAGAACAACCCGCCCGGGGCCTACTTGGCCACGGTGGCCGCCAGGGACCCGCAACGGCCAGATCACCCACCGCTGCTGGAGGCCGAGGTGGGCCGGGCTGGGGGCGCCGTGGCCACCTACGTCTCGGGGGACCCTGTCACGGGGCGGCTGCGCGCACGACGGAGTTTTAACCTCGGGGAACTGGCCAGGCTGCAGCTAGTGCTGGAGGCGTTGGACGGCGGCTCGCCGCCGCCGCGAGGCCAGGCCTAGGCGGGGCTGCAGATGCAGGGCCAGGACGAGCGCGCGCCCCGGCTGGTGACCCCGAGGCTCGTCGATGGCTCAGCCCTGCTGCCTCTGCCCTGGGACGCGTCCCTGGGCTCCCTGGCGACCCGACAGCAAGCCAGGGACGCGGACAAAGGCCTTGACGCGCAGCTGACTCACCTCCGGCTGCGCGGCGACGGCGGCCCCGGGGGAGCTATCGCTGCAGCGTCGGCGGTCCCCGCAGCCCGCCGGCCCGCTGACGGCGGTCGTCGCGGCGCTGGACGAAGGCCGGCTGGCCCTGCGGCGCTCGGGCGCGGTGTCGCGGTACCCGCGCTTCCTGCACCACCTGGCGGACAAATGGTGCTGGTGCCGCTGCCGGCGCCGGCGCCGAACCGGGAAGGGGCGCGCAGAGCGGCTCCTTGAGCTCTCCGTGGCCGTGGTCGGGTTTTCGGCCAGCCCCTGCGGCCTTCTCCTGGTGACCGTGGTCACCGTGACTTGGCCCCGCCCGGGCCGCGGAGGAGGAAGCTTTGGGAGCGCGGCCGGAGCTGGTGCCACACGAGCAGTGAATGGCCAGGCCGCTCCAAGTCGCAGAGGGTCAGGGGCTGAGACTCTGGGGGCTTCGGCCTGAGCTGCTTCGTGGAGACACCGCCGCTTTCCGTTTCCTCAGAGGCCCCGGAAGGGCGAGTCTGCAGAAATTTCCCAGTCCGGGGACAGCGGGGTGTCTTTACGCTCCTCACCTCGGAAGGGGAGCGCGATCCCTCGGGCTTGAATATCGCATCTCCAACTCTCTTAGTGCCATCGTTAACCTTTAGTGGATTTTCATCCTGGAAGCTTGGTGAAGATTCAGTGCCTGATCAGGTTTGGGACTTCAAATGGCTGACTTTTGGGGGTTTGTTAATTATTTTCTTTGAGAGGACAAGTTTTTCACAGATGAGGGCAGGAGAAGGCCTGATGGTCATGTGTTCCTGGAAGCCCACGTGTGTTCCTACTGTTTTGGTCCAGCTTGAGTCCTTTCCTTCAGGGTTTAAGTGGTGTCTTCCTGTAGCAATTCAGGGCTTCCCTGGGGGCTCAGATGGTAAAGAATCTGCCTGCAACGCAGGAGACCTGGGTTCGATCCCTGGGTTAGAAAGATCCCCTGGAGAAGGGAATGACTACCCACTCCAGTGGAGAATCCTTTGGACTGAGGAGCCCGGTGGGCAACAGTCCATGGGGTCACAAAGATGCACACAGGACTGAACAAGTTCCCTTTCCTGCAGCACTGTAGATGACGGATGCTGCGCTTGCTGTCAGTTCCGATATCTAAGGGTGAAATATTATTAGCCGCTGTTCTCACCCTTCTTTTTAATCAGGGTTCAGTCTCAGGTCCTTTTCATCCCCCGTCCTGATGGGGAGAGGATAAATCTGCTGCAAGTTTAAGGTAATTGCAGAATATTTATCATTGTCTCTAAGCCATGGGTTTGACGTTTTGTACATTTTTATGGATAACAGAGTAATTCTTTCCTTTTCACTTCCAGGGCACATTCAAATCCAGATGAATTTAGTGTCAGAGATAGTGGAAAAGGAGACAGTAAAACGAATGATAGCAGTTCTGATATCAGTAGAGAGGGCTTCAAGAAAGTGCCTTTTTAAGTTCATTCCTGTGACTTTGAAGCTCTTGTTTTCAAAGTCATAATGCTGAATGCATCAATGAATTATATAATAAAAGAAGCAAACAAAGGGGTCTCTACTGTACATTCATAGATAGGATGATGCTGATGGCTCAAGGGGCAAAGAGTCCACCTGCAATGCAGGAGACTCAGGTCCGGTCCCTAGGTTGAGAAGATCCCCGGGAGGAGGAAATGGCAACCCACTCCAGTATTCTTTCCTGGAAATTTTCATGGACAGAGGAGCCTGGTGGGCTACAGTCCATGGTGTCTCAAAGAGTCAGACACGATTGAGTAGGTTCTGGATGGCTGGATGCTGAAAAGAGGTAGTATTTTAAATCACTGACTATATAGCTGTTTCTATGTAATAAATCAGAGAAGGCAACAGCACCCCACTCCAGTACTCTTGCCTGGAAAATCCCATGGATGGAGGAGCCTGGTGGGCTGCAGTCCATGGGTCGCTAGGAGTCGGACACGACTAAGTGACTTCACTTTCACTTTTCACTTTCATGCATTGGAGAAGGAAATGGCAATCCACTCCAGTGTTCTTGCCTGGAGAATCCCAGGGACGGGGGAACCTGGTGGGCTGCTATTTCTGGTGTCGCACAGAGTCGGACACGACTGAGGTGACTTAGCAGCATGTAATAAGTACTTTGCAATTATTGGCTTATTTCAGTTCAGTTCAGTTGCTCAGTCGTGTCTGACTCTTTGGGACCCCATGGACTGCAGCACACCAGGCCTCTCTGTCCATCACCAACTGCTGGAGTTTACTCAAACTCATCTCCATTGAGTCAGTGATGCCATCCAACCATCTCATCATCTGTTGTCCCCTTCTCCTCCTACCTCCAATCTTTCCCAGCATCAGGGTCTTTTCCAATGAGTCAGTTCTTCACAGCAGGTGGCCAAAGTATTGGAGTTTCAGCTTCAACATCAGACCTTCCAATGAACACTCAGGACTGATTTCCTTTAGGATGGACTGGTTGGATCTTCTTGCAGTCCAAGGGACTCTCAAGAGTCTTCTCCAACACCACAGTTCAAAAACACCAATTCTTCTGTGCTCAGCTTTCTTTATAGTCCAGCCCTCACATCCACAGATGACTTTTGCAAAACCATACCTTTGACTAGATGGACCTTTGTTGGCAAAGTAATGTCTCTGCTTCTTAATATGCTGTCTACGTTGGTCATAGCTTTTCTTCCAAGGAGCAAGTGAAATGGCAATCCACTCCAGTGTTCTTGCCTGGAGAATCCCAGGGACGGGGGAACCTGGTGGGCTGCTATTTCTGGTGTCGCACAGAGTCGGACACGACTGAGGTGACTTAGCAGCATGTAATAAGTACTTTGCAATTATTGGCTTATTTCAGTTCAGTTCAGTTGCTCAGTCGTGTCTGACTCTTTGGGACCCCATGGACTGCAGCACACCAGGCCTCTCTGTCCATCACCAACTGCTGGAGTTTACTCAAACTCATCTCCATTGAGTCAGTGATGCCATCCAACCATCTCATCATCTGTTGTCCCCTTCTCCTCCTACCTCCAATCTTTCCCAGCATCAGGGTCTTTTCCAATGAGTCAGTTCTTCACAGCAGGTGGCCAAAGTATTGGAGTTTCAGCTTCAACATCAGACCTTCCAATGAACACTCAGGACTGATTTCCTTTAGGATGGACTGGTTGGATCTTCTTGCAGTCCAAGGGACTCTCAAGAGTCTTCTCCAACACCACAGTTCAAAAACACCAATTCTTCTGTGCTCAGCTTTCTTTATAGTCCAGCCCTCACATCCACAGATGACTTTTGCAAAACCATACCTTTGACTAGATGGACCTTTGTTGGCAAAGTAATGTCTCTGCTTCTTAATATGCTGTCTACGTTGGTCATAGCTTTTCTTCCAAGGAGCAAGCGTCTTTTAATTTCATGGCTGCAGTCACCCTCTGCAGTGATTTTGGAGCCCAAAAAAATAAAGTCTGACACTGTTTCCACTGTTTCCCCATCTATTACCATGAAGTGATGTCATGATCTTAGTTTTCTGAATGTTGAGTTTTAAGCCAACTTTTCCACTCTCCTTTACTGAGCCCATTTTTGCATAAAATGTTCCCTTGGTATCTCTAATTTTCTTGAGATCTCTAGTCTTTCCCATTCTATTGTTTTCCTCTACTTCTTTGTATTGATCACTAAGGAAGGCTTTCTTATCTCTCCTTGCTATTCTTTGGAACTCTGCATTCAGATGGGTATATCTTTCCTTTGCTCCTTTGCTTTCGCTTCTCTTCTTTTCACAGCTATTTGTAAGGCCTCCTCAGACAGCCTTTTTTTTTTTTTTTTTGCATTTCTTTTTCTTGGGGATGGTCTTGATTCCTGTCTCCTGTACAATGTCACGAACCTCCGTCCATGGTTCACCAGGCACCCTGTCAAATTTGGAAAACTCAGCAGTGGCCACAGGACTGGAAAAGGTCAATTTTCATTCCAATCCTAAAGAAAGGCAATGCCAAAGAATGCTCAAACTACCGCACAGTTGCACTCATCTCACACACTAGTAAAGTAATGCTTAAAATTCTCCAATCCAGGCTTCAGCAATACCTGAACCATGAAATTCCAGATGTTCAACCTGGTTTTAGAAAAGGCAGAGGAACCAGAGATCAAATTGCTAACATCTGTTGGGTCATTGAAAACCAAGAGAGTTCCAGAAAAACATCTATTTCTGCTTTATTGACTATGCCAAAGCCTTTGACTGCATGGATCACAATAAACTGTGGAAAATTCTTCAAGAGATGGAAATAACAGACCACCTGACCTGCCTCCTGAGAAATCTGTATGCAGGTCAGGAAGCAACAGTTAGAACTGGACATAGAACAACAGACTGGTTCCAAATAGGAAAAGGAATATGTCAAGGCTGTATATTGTCACCCTGCTTATTTAACTTATATGCAGAGTACATCATGAGAAACGCTGGGCTGGAAGAAGCACAAGCTGGAATCAAGATTGCCGGAAGAAATATCAATAACCTCAGATATGCAGATGACACCACCCTTATCGGAGAAGGCAATGGCACTGCACTCCAGTACTCTGGCCCGGGAAATCCCATGGAGGCACGAGCCTGGTAGGCTGCAGCCCATGGGGTCACTGAGAGTAGGACATGACCACCCTTATGGCAGAAAGTAAAGAAGAACTAAAGAGCCTCTTGATGAAAGTGAAAGAGGAGAGTGAAAAAGTCGGCTTAAAGCTCAACATTCAGAAAACAAAGATCATGGCATCCGATACCATCACTTCATGGCAAATAGATGGGGAAACAGTTGCTGACTTTATTTTTCTGGGCTCCAAAATCACTGCAGAGGGTGATTGCAGCCATGAAATTAAAAGATACTTACTCCTTGGAAGGAAAGTTATGACCAACCTAGACAGCATATTAAAAAGCAGAGACATTACTTTGCCAACAAAGGTTCATCTAGTCAAGGCTATGGTTTTTCCAGTGGTTATGTATGGATGTGAGAGTTGGACTACAAAGAAAGCTGAGCTCCGAAGAATTGATGCTTTTGAACTGTGGTGTTGGAGAAGACTCTTGAGAGTCCCTTGGTCTGCAAGGAGATCCACCCAGTCCATCCTAAAGGAGATCAGTCCTGAGTGTTTATTGGAAGGACTGATGTTGAAGCTGAAACTCCAATACTTTGGCCACCTGATGTGAAGAACTGACTCATTGGAAAAGACCCTGATGCTGGGAAAGATTGAGGGCATGAGGAGAAGGGGAAAACAGAGGATGAGATGGTTGGATGGCATCACCAACTCAATGGACATGGGTTTGGGTGGACTCCGGGAGTTGGTGATGGACAGGGAGGCCTGGCGTGCTGTGGTTCATGGGGTTGCAAAGAGCGACTGAGTGACTCAACTGAACTGACTTTCACTCTCCTCTTTCACTTTCATCAAGAGACTCTTTAGTTCTTCTTCACTTTCTGCCGTAAGGGTGGTGTCATCTGCATATCTGAGGTTATTGATATTTCTCCCAACAATCTTGATTCCAGCTTGTGTTTCTTCCAGCCCAGCATTTCTCATAATGTACTTTGTATATAAGTTAAATAAGCAGGGTGACAATATACAGCCTTGATGTACTCTTTTTCCTATTTGGAACCAGTCTGTTGTTCCATGTCCAGTTCTAACTGTTGCTTCCTGACCTGCATACAGATTGACGTATTTATTCCCCATAATAAACCCAATGAGGTAGGAAATGGAGGCATAGAAAGTTTAAGTAGCTCACCTAAGTGCTGGAGTTAAGATCTTAGGCCAGGAATTCTGGCTGTAGGTTTCCTGCTCTTAATCACCCTACTGAACTCCCTCTATCAATGCAAAGGATTAAAATACTGGAAAAGCAGAATATTGTGATTATTAATGCTAAAATCACTTAGTGTTGCAGCACTAAGGGTAACTTCCTCCATGTGGGCATTCCTGATAAGAACAGGATATGAATAGATAAATCTTGTATAGGCCAGTTTGTGCTTTACTGGGAACATATGGAAATGGAGTATATATATATATCTTTTTAATATTTCCTTTTTAATTTTATTTATTCATTTTTTGGGGGGGAGGGATTGGTTTTGTCTAGCTTTGCTCTGGTTAGAGAATTCTTCACCAACACAAGCTAATGCTATTCAGTCCATTTCCTGTAGGGTTTCGGTCAAATCCTCTGTAATAATGTCTAGTTCTGGAATGGTAGCTTCTGTGCAGAGAAGCATAGTCAATTTTGAGGTGTTTCATATTAGTCTGCACAAAAGTGGGTCTGAGATGTTTAGTCCCTCGAAGCACATAGTGCACTCTTGAAGCTGAGTCCTGATGGTGTGTCCTATGGATTCAAGCGCCTCTTCACCATCATGGGTAGTTTTACCCACCCTACGGTTAGTTCCTTCAACTTTTTTTTTTAAACATGACATGGCATTTAAAAATATCAGCATCCTGGTCCCCTTCTGAATATTCTCTAGTCTGTATGTATCTTTCCTAAAATGAGGCTCTTAGAGTTGAACACAGAACCAGCTATACTCCTGACCTCCAAATTCACATACCTACTTGCTTCCTCCTCATTCATTTCTGTTTGCCACATGTTTAAAACTGAACTCTTGATTTCAAACCCATTCTTCCTCTAATGTTTGTATCTCAGGAAATGACACCTCTATTCAGTTAGTTGCTTGCTCTGGTCAAAATCCTTGGTGTCATTCTTGATTTGCATCTTCCCACGCGCAAGTTCCAATCTAGAAGCAAATCCTATTGGAATCACTTTGAAACTATATTGTCAACCAAAGGCCTTCTTACTATCGTCACTGTTGCTGCCCTACCTAGGGCACTAACATTTCTTGCTTGGATGACTGCAGTAGTCTCCAGACTGGCCTCTCTGCCTCCATGCTTGCCCTTTTACAGACTGCTCTCCCTACAGAAACTAGAGTGATTCTCTTACTTCATGAATCAGATCATGTTAATCTACACTGCAAAGATTTCTCATTTGTCTAAAATTCTTATGATAGTTTCTCATTATGACTGCTGGGTAACAAACTAGCCCCAAAGGTGGCAGTTTACAACAGTCATTTTATTAGGCTTATGGATTCTCTGGGCTATTTTGGACAAGACATAATTTGTGCCTGCTCCAGTGTCTGAGGGCTTAGCTGAGAAGGTGTGATGGCTGGGAGCTGGAATCATCTGAAGGCATATTTAGTCATGTGTCTGGCATGTGAACTAGCATGATTACAAGTTTAGGACTGCAGACTTGGAGGTGGGAAGCGGGTGTGCACATACGCTTTACACGTGGCTTGATTCCTCTCACAGCATGGTAGCCTTGGAAAGTCACATGCAAGGTTATGATTGCAAACATGAATGTTCCCCTGAACAAGACAAAGACACGTCTTCTTTTCCTTAACCAGCCTCAGAAAACATAGTCATTTCCATCATATTCTACTGCTCTAAGCAATCCTAAGCCCCCTCATATTTAAAGGAAGGAGACCCCCATCTCTGCATTGAAAAGTTACAAAAGAATTTTAGGGCCATGTTTGTAAACAAGCCACACGTGGCCCCAAAAGTTCTGTGTTGCTTGGCTCCCAGTTGCTTCTCCCATCTGATTTCTCACCACTCTTCCCCTTGATAAGTTAAGTCTTTTTATTGACTTTCTTGCTTTTTGGAACTGACTGCCTATGTCTCTGTTTCAGAGTTCGGCTGCTCCCTCTGCCTGGTAAGCTCTTTCTCTGGATATACGTATTGTTTGCTTTCTCCTTTCATTTAGTTCTTTGCTCAAATATCCATCTTCTCAAACGAGTCTTCCTAATTGCAAGTTGCCTCTAGCCACTGTCACTGTCGTTTTTTCCCCTGCTTCATTTTCCTTCATAGCATGATATTATTTTATATTATTTGTTTATTATTTGTTATTTGTTCCATGTTGAGTCACTGGCATCAAATATGTTATTATTTTTTTTTTTTTTTTTTACTGAATGAATGGTTAAATGAAGATGTGACTTAACCAGAATGCACGTTGCAACTGTATGACTATTTCTTATGATGGTATCACATTTTATATGAGGGTAAAATAATGTTGGTGTTTTTACAAGTTCCACTGTACTGCTTTATTTCATGGAACATTTTCATGTCATCTTAAAACTTGAAGATTTTATAGTAAATTTATCTTTCTGGATCATTTAATGGGAAATTAGCCTTTTCCCAAAGAAATCATATTCCTAGAACTCCTACTGTTTATTCACTCTTTAGGAAATTACCAGCTTATTCTTGCCTTAACTCAGTTTCCTCTACGTGGTAGTAGGCAGGCTCTCTGAATCCGTGGTATCTCAAGCATGTAGCTTTAGCCAACAATAATGTGATCAGGGCAATACATGCAATCTGAGAAGATAGCATTTCTCAGTAATAACAACCACATTTCCTCTTACCAATATGCACCAGCTGCATTTTAGTTGTTTACTGAGCGTTTAAATAAGACTGACTATGTGCCAGAAACTGTTCTTGGTGCTTTGCAAGTATTAAGTCACTTAATCCTCATAATAATGCTATGAAGTAGATAATGTCAATTAACCCCATTTCACACATGGGGAAACTGAGGAAAAGTCTTATCAGAGTAATTTGATCATGGCCATCTAGCTATAACGGGTAGAGCTGGGTTTCCAACTCTGGAAGTCTGGCTCTGGCTTTTAATGTTTTGCTGTCTTTTCAGAAAGGGCTTTAAACACTTCTTTTATGGGGCTGCTGAAGATTTAGGACTGATTTACATTCCTGAGGATGTTTCTCTCTTTGACTTTAAATGAGACGTTCTGATTTATGATTTGGTTCATACTCCATCTCTCTGCTGCATTTTCTTGTAAAACTTTTAGTGGGAGTGTTCATAGAATGACTTGCGGGTGATGGTAAGATAATTGAATTAGACGTTGGTAGTTGGAGATCAGAAGTTTAGTGAAGATATTTTTGTTTGTTTGTTTTTGCATCTCACTTTTAATCGTTAACATAAAGGATGAATGGGTTAACCTGATCATCTTCAGAAATTTCATTTAAGACTAATTTTAACCATTCCTCCCTCCAAACCTGTAGCAGAGATTCCCACAGAGTATTTATTAACAATTTACTTGCTTGGATTTTAATTTCCATTTCATTTCCTCAGTACACCAGCAGGTGGAGGCACAAGTCATTGGTAGGAAATTCAGAGGAGGAAAAAGAAAGAAGCAACCAGAAAGCCAGCCTCTGGGCATCTGAATGCTGTTTGTGTTTTCAAGTATATTGCTATGCGTGTGCGTGTGCTAAGTCGCTCCAGTTGCGTCTGACTCTTCTGTGACCCCTGGACTGTAGCCTGCCAGGCCTCTCTGTCAGTGGGATTTCCCAGGCACGAATACTGGAGTGGGTTGCCATTTCCTCCTCCAGGGGATCTTCCCAATCCAGGGATCGAGCCTGTGTCTTCTGTTTGGCATGTGATTCTTCACTACTAGTGCCAGTACCAGCATTCTGATTATTTAAAACATTTAGAGCTATTTCATTTTCTTTTTCCAATTGTTCAGGACCAAAAACATATGAGCATGCTGAAAGATTAATATAGGCATCTCAAGGCATCAAGACTCTTTCAGCACATCATGAAAACAGCTACAGGCTGTACTCGCTTCAAGTACCCTTTGCCCTCACGTTTCCCAGCTGAGAAATATGAGTTTCCAACCAGAACACTCAGAACTCAAAGGATGTTATTTTCAAGTCCGTGCCTCCCCAAGTGAAGGGCCGCCAAGCGTGTATGACAGAGTTCAGAACCGCAGGTCAGCATGCCACCTCCCCACCTTCTCGGGCAGAATGATGGATTAAATCATCCTGTAGAGGATGAATCACCTTCACACACTTCGGAAACAGCCACTTCTTTCTGAAATGCTGCAACTCATATAGACAGTTGCATTTGGGGAATATACACATTTATGTTTCTGTCAAGTATTTATAAGCCAAGTTGCCCTTACGAGCCTCCTGGTTTTGATAGACGTTTCCCTAAATTATACAGTCAATGTCAGAGTATATGAGAATTTTATAGAATCCAGGCTGTTTTACCAAAGAATTCTAGATGTAGTCTTTTTATGGCCACAAATATAATAAGTGAATCTATATTTTCCTTTCTAGGGGCATTTATGAATGTAAACAAAATATTTACCTAGCTGTTCATGTACATTTGAGTGTTTACAGTTCTACCGGGAACATAACTTAACTCTGAAAAACTTCAGGCTGAATGAAGAATCTGGACCCCAACTGTAGCCAGGGGCCCAGTAGGAAGGAAAAAGAAGCTGTGTGTAGCGCCACGGGGGTTGTTGTTCAGTTACTAAATCGTGTCTGACTCTTTGCGACCCTATGGACTGCAGCATACCAGGCTTCCCTGTCCTTCACTATCTCCTGGAGCTTGCTGAAACTCATGTCCTTTGAGTTAGTGATGCCATCCAACCATCTCATCCTCTGTCGTCCCCTTCTCCTCCTGCCCTCGATCTTTCCCAGCATCAGGGTCTTTTCCAGTGAGCTGGCTCTCGCATCAGGTGGCCAAAGTGGTGGGGGAACCCGGGTCATTTCCCTAGCCTGACGTCTGAGAGGGTTGCCTGGTGCTTAGTGGGTAGAGCAGTGGTCGATTCTGGCCATGGGTGGAAGCCGAACGCAGGTGGCTGGCGACGCTGTGCTGTTGGGCACTCGGTTCATTCACAGCAGCAGCTCCATCAGACGCAGGGCTGCAGGGAACAGGGGTGGCAGGAGGAAGTCTTAAGGCCTCAGTCACCTGGGCTAGAGCTCCCGGTAGGATTCCTCCCCTCGCTGTGAATGTCTGTTAGGCAGACAGTGAGACAGAAGACCAGGGCAAAAAAGAGAGGTCAGATCCCCAGTGCAGTGACTGACAGGCTCCATGAACAGCTGACGAGATCCAGGGGCGGCAAGGCTGGGTGATGGGGTGGAAGGATCTGGGCTGTACCTTGTTCGCTCTGGGATTGGCTCAGACCATGGGGATAACAGAGTCTTTGCAAGGGCAGGCCACTAGTGTCTCCCCAAACAGTCTGGGCTCATCAAGATCTGACCAGCATGGGCCGTCCGCCCAGCTCAATAATCACTTGCCACAAGTGACTGCTGAAATTTAAACGAGTTAAAATTCAATATGATGAAGTATTCAGTTCCTTGGTCACATTAGCCACGTGTGGCCAATGGCTATTGTATTGGGCAGAGAAGCTAGACAGCAATTATTCCAGCCTCACGGTTCCGGTGGCTGCTTCTCTAGAAGGAGAGGCAGGCTGGAGGACCGGCCAGGCTGGCTGTGTTGAGGGCAGTCAGTGACTCAGCGTCCCTGCTTGGCACATTTACGGGGCGACTGGGTTCTCATCAGTTCTCCATGCTTGCCCGGTTCATGACAGTCAGTCTTTTATTGGCTCATAGAAGTATCTCAAAGTGGATCAACACACTCTATTATTTATTATAAGATGTTTGAAAAATGTCTAGTAGCAATAACTCCTGGGAATTCCCTGAAGGTCCAGTGGTCAGGACTCCAGTGCTTCCAGTGCCAGGGCGAGGTTTGATCCCTGGTTGGGGAACTAAAATCCCAGAAGCCTTGGTGGCTGGATATTTATTTATATTTTTTTAAGATTTTTTTTTTTTTTTACATGGACCATTTTTAAAGCCTTTATTGAATTTGTTATAATGTTGTTTCTGTTTTACGTTTAGGTTTTGTTTTTTTTTTTTTGGCCACAAGGCTTATGGGATCTTAGCTTCCCAACCAGGGATTGAATTTCCCCTCCACACTAGAAGGGGAAGTCTTAAATGGACCACCAGGGAAATCCCTTGATCTTAAAAAAAAAAAAAAAAGAGTTCCCAAGGCTGCAAGGTTTTCTGTAGGTCTGGGGAATTTCTAAAGGTTCCTCTGCTGTTCTAGCCAGCACCTTAAATTTATAGTCCTCATATTCAGTCCTGTAACCTTAGAGGTTTTGCAGCAATGGTCATGATAAAATCAGCCTACTCTTATTCCTAAAGTTTCCTGAGAAATGATTCAGCTATTTTCATGATCAGTAATTCATTCTTTAGCTACACTAAGGCAAGAAGCTAGTAAGTCCTTTAAACTCCTTGACTGCTGGCCTGCCTTGGAAAGTCATTGCTGCAGAAATCGGTTTCCAGGTCCTGTGATGTCTTCAGAGTCAGCTGTTGCTGTTTTCAGTGACTCAGTCGTGTCTGACTCTCTGCATCTCCATGGACTGCAGCACGCCAGGCTTCTCTGTCCTTCCCTATCTCCTGGAGTTTACTCAAACTCATGTCCATTGAGTCAATGATGCCATCCAACCTTTGTCATTCATCCTTTGTCATCCCCTTCTCCTCCTGCCCTCAGTCTTTCCCAGCATCAGGGTCTTTTCCAATGAGTCAGCTCTTTGCATCAGGTGGCCAAAGTATTGGAGCTTCACCTTCAGCATCAGTCCTTCCAATGAATGTTCAGAGTTGATTTCCTTTAGGATCGACAGAGTCAGTATGTGGTCCCAAGTATCAGCTTTCCAGTGCTCCAGGTCCCAGGGAGAGTGGAGCAAATATGAATGAATGTACCTAGAATTACGTAAGACCTGCCCTCAAAGTGAAATCCACTTGCATCTTTTGGTCTACATTAAATAATATTTCAACTTCATTAATTTGTTATGTAAATGAATTCTGTGGGAAACATTATTTAGAAGCTGAGAATCTAAGATTTCCCCTTAAATTTATAAACATAAGATTAGATGTTCTTGCTTTTCTCAAAACCAGTTCATATGCATTTGTGATGTTAGCTTCTACCTTAATTATGATTCCTTAGACAATTTATAATTCCTGAATCCTGCCTGTTTATGACTGTATCCTCAATGAGACACTACAGTGGGCAACATCTATCAAAAGCTCTTATATAAGACTCTGTTCTAACTGACTTACATGATTTATTGTATTTATACTTCATAATTATCCTAGGAAGTAGTTATATTAGCATTCCCAACCTACAGATGAGGAAATGGAAGTCTAGAGAGAATGATTTGTCTGAGGTCATGTAGTATGTGAAGGAAGTATGATATAACATTTAGTTCAGTTTAATTCAGTTCAGTCGCTCATTCGTGTCTGACTCTTTGTGACCCCATGAATCACAGCATGTCAGGCCTCCCTGTCCATCACCGAATTCCATTCACTCAAACTCACGTCCATCGAGTTGGTGATGCCATCCAGCCATCTCATCCTCTGTCGTGCCCTTCTCCTGCCCCCAATCCCTCCCAGCATCAGGGTCTTTTCCAATGAGTCAACTCTGCATGAGGTGGCCAAAGTACTGGAGTTTCAGCTTTAGCATATAACATTAAAATACATGAATTTTAGGTTTACAGCTGAATGGATTTTTTAATGTACACGCTTAGGTTACTATCAACCAGATCAAGGAATAGAACGTTTCTAGCTCCCTTGATGGAGCTTTTCATGCACATTCCCAGGCAATAACTCTTCCCAAAGTAGCTTCTATTCACACCTCTTTCACCATCTGAGTGTTTCCTGTATTTGAACTTTATATAAACAGAACCATACAGCGTATCCTCTTTGGTGCCTGGCTCACTGTTATGTCTATGAGCTTCATCCATGCTGTTCATTCTTTCTCGCTTCTGTGTAGTTATTTCATTTATGAATTTGCCAAAATTTATTTATCTACCCTACAGTTGATAGACATTAGCATGAGTTCAAGTTTTGGCTTTTGTGAATTCATTTCCACATTTTTTGGTGGATGTAACACTCCCTTCCGTGTGCCATACACCCAGGAGTAGAACTGTTAGGTCAAAGGTGATAATATGGTAACTCTACCATGCTATCCTTCAGTACCACTGCTGGGCATGTATCCAGAGAAACCCATAATTCTAAAAGGTACCTGAACCCCAGTGCTCACAGCAGCGCTGTTCACAAAAGCTAAGGCATAGAAACAACCTAAGTGTCCATTGATAGAGGGATGGATAAAGAAGATGTGTTATGCAACAGAATACTACTCAGCCATAAAAAAGAATGAAATAATGTCATTTGCAGGAACATGGATGGACCTAGAGATGATTCTATGCAGAGAAGAAGTAAGTCAGAAGAGCCAAAGATCCTATGATACCACTTATATCTGGAACCTAAAAAGAGATACAAATGAATTTATTTACAAAGCAGAAACAGACTCACAGACATAGAAAACAAACTTATGATTACCAAAGGGGATGGCAGGGGCAGGGGAAGATAAATTAGGAGTTTGGGATTAATGGATACACACTGCTATATGCAAATAGATGAACCACAGGGACTACTGGATAGCACAGGAGATTACACTCAGTATCTTATAACAGCCTATAATGGAAGCGGATCTGGAAAAGTATATGCATGTGCATATAATTGCTCAGTCGTGTCTGACTCTTTGCGACCCCAGGCACCGTAGCCCACCAGGCCCCTCTGTCCATGGGATTCTCCAGGCAAGAATACTGGAGCGGGTTGCCATTTCCCTCTCCAGGGGGTCTTCCCCACCCAGGGATCAAACTCGAATCCCACATTTTAGTCAGCTCTTTTTATTGTCTGAGCCAACAGGGAAGCCCCGTATAAGTATCAACACATATACATACACACGTATAACTAAATCACTTAGCTGTATACTTGAAACTAACACAACATTGTAAATTAACTATACTTCAATTGAAATGTAATTTTTAAAAATTAAAAAATGGGTGATGGATCTAGAATATGATTGTCAAATTTTCTGACTTCACTGCTACCCATTGTACACCAGCCACTACATCAAACCAGCTGTCACTGGGCGAGTGGCCTCTGTGGTGTGCCAGACACTCTACGAAGCTCTCCTTTTCTGAGCAGGCTCTTGACAAATTGAGAACGTTTTGTATGCTTAACTAATAACCACAGGGGAAGTTTTGTATTTGTTCAACAAATAAGCCAGTCTTTTAAATGATCATCAACTAGCTGATGTATTACAATGTATGTGAAACATTTAGTAGCTTCCACCCGTCTCTAAAGACCATCATAATATCCACCTTTGACAGACTTGCTCATGGAGATGTATACATTAAAAGTAGAGGTAGCAATTGATTATGAATTTGCTTGTGTCCTGTAATTAGCTAAGGAAGAAACAAATCCATTGGAGGCTACCAATTCCCATAGTCTACACAGGCACAGGAATTGATTGCAGACTTGAATTTGCTGAATAAAAAGTGAAGCTAGCTAATCTCAATTTGTATCTCATCGAGTAAATGTCAGCTATTGATTTCTGTGGCTGACTCCTGATGCGGCCACATGTCTGTCATGCTGAGAAGGCAGCCCGGCACAATCACTGTGCAGTTTAATTAGGTGCGGGCTAGTCATTTCACTTGCTTGAGGAAGATGAAATATTTAGCTGTAGTGGCAGGAAAAACTTCAGCCAGCTGCCTGTCCTATAACCCTCTTTCAGACTCTTATTCATCTCAATTCATGTCCATTGATTCTTATTGTTGGATGTTGTACAGAGGAGCCCTTTTCTAATGTGATGTTGGAAGACAGGGCTAAAACCGACTTTACAGGCTACCCGCATTCTCCCAAGCTTTCTTGAACTCTTGACAATGCCGTGTGACATGGTAGGGTAATGACTTGACCTGTGCATTACAGAACAGGTTTCCACAATGTGCCTGCTTTTCTTAAAGAGTAATCCACGCTGCCTTGCTCAGACAGGATTTCTATAGGATTTGACAAGTAGTGATGCCTTCTGACCTGGCGTAACACAGAATGTGTAATCTTGCCCTGTACTCCAATGATGCAAAAAGTAACCAAAAGGAACAGTGAATATCATGCCTTCTTTATCAAAAGAAATATGAGAACCTCTTTGGTTTTGGTCTTCTCCCCTAAAATGGGGATAACAGTATCTACTTTATAGGAATTTTGTGATAGCTAAATGAGATAGTACATATACAATGCTTAGAGCAGCATTTTGCCCATAGTCAGCACTTAACAAATATTTATTATCACCATCAGAAACATTTTTCATTTCCCTCTTGCCTTGTTTAAATCGATGTGTCAATAGTTTGTTATTCCAAATATTCTTTTTTTTCTTTTTTTCCTTTCTGTTAGTGCAATTCACTTTTTACATTTCTCTTGGTTGGCTATTATTTTTTAAAAACTAACTTTTCAAGTACACAAACAATATTAAAGTCCCCCAGGGATTGCAATTTCTTTGACAGTAGTATAAGCCTCTGATTTAAAAAAAAAAAAAAAAAAAACAACCCAAAAAACAATGGTTTAGCAGAAGTATTTTTTAATAGTAGTTCTTCTAACATTAGCTTTCCTGATGGTTCAGATGATAAAGAATCCACTTGCCAATGCAGGAGATGCGAGTTTGATCCCTGGGTCGGGAAGATCCCCTGGAGAAGGCAATGGCAACCCACTCCAGGATTCTTGCCTGGAAAATTCCATGGACAGAGGAGCCTGGCAGGCTACAGTTTGTGGAATCACAAAGAGTTGGACACACCTGAGCAACTAACCCTTCCACTTTTCTAAAGGTAGATTAGTCAATCATTTTGTCTTATGGCTATATTTCAAGGCAGCAGTGAACTGGACAGGCATGTAAGGGCATTTACATGCAAAGGGTAGGCTCTAGTAATAATAAATTCACTCCTTCTTTAGGTCAAGAATTCCCTGGGAAACACACAGAGATTGGGCGGCCCACGGGCTCCTGCTTTGGCGAATGGTAGTGTGCCGTTTCACTGGGCCTGTAGGCCACCACTCCCATCAGCCCCGGGTGCTGTCACGACGCCCTGCAAGAGGCCTGAGGTGATAATGAGGCCAGGCCAGGGTAGCTGGGGAGGTGACTGAGAGACATCTGTAAGTCACGAGAGAGAGACTTCCAGAAAGGATGCAGCCTGAAGGTATTTTCTTTCCAACCTGGAGCCAGGAAAACCTCTGGAACTTCTGTGTAAGGCCCGGAAGGCAGTTACAGACATTCACAGATCTTCTGGTAGACATATTGGGTTGGCCAAAAAGTCCTTTCAGGCTAGTACATAACATCTTACAGAAAAACCTGAATGAACTTGGCCAACTCAATATTTTATAGAAGGTGTATGCTCTAGTCCAGCTTCCCCAGTGGCTCAGCAGGTAGAGAACTCACCTGCCGATGCAAAAGACACAATAGACTCAGGTTTGATTGATTCCTGGGTCGGGAAGATCCCCTGGAGAAGGAAATGGCAGCCCACTCAAGTATTCTCGCTTGGGAAATCCCACGGACAAAGGAGCCTGATGGGCTACAGTTCTGCTGCTGCTGCTAAGCTGCTTCAGTTGCGTCCAACCCTGTGCAACCCCATAGACGGCAGCCCACCAGGCTCCCCCGTCCCTGGGATTCTCCAGGCAAGAACACTGGAGTGGGTTGCCATTTCCTTCTCCAGTGCGTGAAAGTGAAAAGTGAAAGTGAAGTCGCTCAGTCGTGTCCGACTCTTAGTGACCCCATGGATTGCAGACCACCAGGCTCCCCCGTCCCTGGGATTCTCCAGGCAAGAACACTGGAGTGGGTTGCCATTTCCTTCTCCAATGCATGCAAGTGAAAAGTGAAAGTGAAGTCGCTCAGTTCTGTTTCCTGCCGCCTTCTTGCTTGTATTCCCTGATCCAGCCTCAGTGGTCAGCCTGCCCATAGATGGAGACGGGACAGCCACATAGGCAATACCCCAAGCCCTGACCCCAGGCCAGGAGCCGGGCCTCCCTCTCAGCTGGCCCTGAGGCTATATTACACCTGTGTGCATGTTTAATCACTTTAGTTGGGTCCGACTCTTTGTGACCCTATGGGCTGTAGCCTGCTAGGCTCCTCTGTCCATAGGATTCTCCAGGCAAGAATACTGGAGTGGGTTGCCATGCCCTCCTCCAAGGGATCTTCCTGTCCCAGTAACTGAATCTGCGACTCACGTCTCCTACATTGGCAAGTGGGTTCTTTACCGCTAGCGCTCTCTGGGAAGCCCTGTATTACACCTGGTAAAGGAATGTATGCCTGGAATGTGCCCACTACCTACTCACCCGAGTCCTTGTCTCCTAGCACCCTGCCTTCTTCTTCCAGTAGCTTGGTTTTCCATGTAGGCTTGTTCTCAGGGAGAGAATGGGCTGGACTTATGGAAACATGTATTCTGTTCCTGTGCAAATTAGGCTTTGCATTGCAGATTCATTGGCTTGCTACTTTGGTTTTAGACCTCAGAACTGTGAGGTGGCTTGAAGTGATTCTGCTATTCAGAAAAGGGTCTGTTTTCATAGTGCGGAAGAATCGGGGGTCTGAATCTGTCTCTGTGAGGGCTGGACCCTGTATGATGAGAAGTCGACAAAGGTAAAGAATGCAAGTCCCGGGGTCCCTTAGGGGACAGCCTCTGGTCCTTCCCTAGGCAGTATGCCACCTGGATCCCTGTCTCGCCCATGTCAGAGCTTTTCCTAATTAAATATCCGCATCAGCTGATGATGTAGTAATAACTGACAGCCGTCGGGCTCTTCATGTGTACGATGATGTTGTGATCCCGAGAAGCAGGCAGCATTAGTGTCTTCTGCACGTAAGAAAACTGAAGTTACCTAAAAAAGTTACAGTACTAGGGAGTGGTGGAGCCTCAGTGCCAGACCGCATCTTCCGGGTTCAGGGCATGTTCCATCTTGCCTTACTGCCTTCCCTTTAGCTTGTTAGTTCTTCATTTTATTAGGTCGATAGGTCTAGAAAGCCAAGTACTTAAAAACCCATTTTGGTAGTTTCTCTGCTCGAATCACCAGGAGCGGATGAACAATCTAAATGCATGTTCAGCCATTCAAAGATGTGATCTGTCCCCTGGCTGCGTGTCTCTCATCCATCATGCATGCTCCCGATAGAGGCGGCAGCCTGGCACAAAGGGGCGCTTTGCTTCCTCTCTCAGCGCCGCTTCCTTTGAAGCATGCTACTGTTCAGGGCCCTGTTGAGATTTTGATTAAAAAGGACAGATATTGTGCCACTTCCATTAATGTTCTATTTCTCCTGTAGCAAAATGTAGGCCCTTGCAACTTCCTCAGGGGAATTTAATTTTCCATGTCTGTTGGCAAGTTCAATTTTGAGTTTTACATAAAACACTGGAAAACACTCAGCTGGCCTGGTCAGAGGTTATGCTTGTGATTCAGTGATTCTTTGAGGTCACTTTAACCCTTTTGCAACCACATCCCCTCTTCTGAATTCCCAAAACTGCTAGCTTTCTTATGTAAAAGAAAACCACTTTTATAAGTGTAAAGGGCCTAAGGTATTTAACTTTCTTTTGCCCTCTTCTCTCTGGTTATGGTAATGCCATTTGATTTTTTAAAAATAATGTTCCCTAAAGGTAACAGAACCTCTGCAGGCTGAGAAATGATGAACATGTATTTTGAAAATGCTCAACGCATGATGACTAAAGTCCAGATAGCTCATTGTGTACCCGAGCAGCTTTAAAATGCTTCCACTGCTGGTGTGCCTCGTTTATCTATCTGTCTACATCTTGGTGGCCTAATCATCACCTCACTCGACGTATATACAATTTGAAATCATTAATTCTGAGACTTATTGCAGATTTATGGATTATCTGAATCTGTCTTCTTGTTTTCTTTTTTACCATTAAAAAAAGTATTTATTTATCTTTGACCACACCTCGAGGTATGTGGGATATTAGTTCCCCAACCAAGGATCGAGCTCAAGTCCCCTGCATTGGAAGCATGGAGTCTTAACCACTGGATTGACAGGGAAATCCCCTTACTTCTCTCTTTTGCCACTTGTTATTGTTTTTTTTTTTTTTTTTCAAAACTCATTAGCACTTTTCTGGTGTTGAAACCAGAATAAGAGGGTGGGGAAAGTCAAACACATACATTTGACTTCTTTTGCAATTTGACCAAAGCAGTGTTTTAGAAAAGTGTCAAATGAATCAAGCAACTGGCACACAATTTAGAGTTGCAGCTTCTATTAATTTTTTTCCTGGAGATGGGGTAGGGAGTAGATATGAATATTACCTTTCATCTCCTATTATGAACTTACTCCCTAAGGCGACTATTTTTTTTTCCTAGGGTCCTAACTGTCATAATACTATGTATTCAACTGCCCATGTTCCCTTAAAAAGATGAAGATAAACTTGGGAAATAAGTGAGCTAGATATTAAAGTTTGTGTTTTTAAAACAGCTTTAAGATTATTGAGTACAAGAGTCACATTTATAGACTCCATTTAACCATAAATATAGATAAAACTGGAAGAATCTGGTTTTATGTCTTGAGTTTTTGTTGTCTTGTTTTTTTGAACAGCTATCTTAATGGGAATCCATGCTTTCTAAGGCACACCAAAGAATGACTTAGTGGAAAAAAAAAATGTTTCATAGTTTTCAGTTTTAGTTACTAAAATTACTTTATGAGAAAAAGCTCATAAAACACATGTTCTCTCAGCCCTAAAGCTTATGTACATTAGATTGGACTTGAAAACCCCTTTACAGAGCTTCCCTTCTTGCTAAGCATCTGCTCTGCCCTGAGGGGAAGGGCACAGCTGAGCTTGGAGACAGTTGGGGACCCAGGTGTCTGTCAGAAACCATCTCTTCAGTTCAGTTCAGTCCCTCAGTGGTGTCTGACTCTGTGACCCTGTGGACTGCAGCACGCCAGGCCTCCCTGTCCATCACCAGCTCCCAGAGTTTACCCAAACTCATGTCCATTGAGTCGGTGATGCCATCCAGCCATCTCATCCTCTGCCATCCCCTTCTCCTCCTGCCCCCAATCCCTCCCAGCATCAGGGTCTTTTCCAATGAGTCAGTTCTTCGAATCAGGTGGCCAAAGTATTGGAGCTTCAGCTTCAGCTTCAGTATTGGCCCTTGCAATGAATGTTCAAGGTTGATTTCCTTTAGGATTGACTGGTTTGATCTCCTTGCTCTCTAAGGAACCCTCGTATTAAAAGTCTGGTCCTTATGCAGCGCATCTGGAGAGAAAACAAAGCAAGTTTTTTTCTGTCTGTCTAGAGCTTTAATGAGCATCTTGTTTCAGTAGACTTTCAGGAAATTCTTGTTAAATAATGAGACAGTTTATCAGAGAAAAGTGTTATGTGAATGAAGATTTTATTTAAATAGATTGAGTGCTCTTTTATGTCCATATTTTCTTTTAAAAACAATATGAGCATGATGAAGGCAAAGATCACACTTCCTTCTTCACTAATTCTGGGTGAAAGGGAAGGTCAACATTTTACCACTTCTTCACCAAAGGACGAGGGAAAATTTAAATGATATTTTGTATAGCTTGGTTACCCTTTGAATGTCAGTATGTTTCAAGTTCATTGTTTGTGTTACAAAAACTTTGGCATAAGCTGATTACTGTAGAGGAGACCGTGTTCTGGAGACCTGTAGAGCTTGTATTAGGTACTGGGCTTGAACTTGGATAGGATGAACTTGGCTTGGAAACCTTGGGATCCTCCACAAGGAGCAGTGACTTTGGGCTGTGATGGTCAGTCTGTGTGCCAGGCCCAGGCCCGATATTCCATGTCGCTTCTAATCCTTGCAGACATCTGAAAGGAGACATCATTATTCCATCTGAAGACAGGAAAACATGCTCAGTGAAGTTAAGTGACTTGCCTAGGGGTGCCTAAAGTTGCTGTTCAGTTGCTAAGTCATGTCTGACTTTTTGCAACCTCATGGACTGCAGCATGCCAGACTTCCCTATCCTTCACCATCTCCTGGAGTCTGCTCAAACTCATGTCCATTGAGTTGGTGATGCCATTCAGCCATCTCATTCCCTGTCACCTCCTTCTTCTCCTCCTGCCCTCAGTCTTTCCCAGCATCAGGGTCTTTTCCAGTGAGTTGGCTCTTTGCATCAGGTGGCCAAAGTATTGGACCTTCAGCACCAGTCCTTCCAATGAATATTCAGAGTTGATTTCCTTTAGGGTTGACTGGTTTGATCTCCTTTCTCTTGGGACTCTCAAGAGTCTCAAAATCCTCAAACTTGGATTTTAAGCCCTGTATGTTTGATTTGAAAGCCCAAATGTTTTTGCTTTTTTTCACCACCCCTTTCTGTCTTTTTGGTAAAGCCAGCAGTCATACTATTTATACTGTTTGGATTTGGAGTTTAGACATACATCAATAAACAGCAGTAAGTATATCACGCACCATTTAACAGCGTTTCCCACACATACCAGTGAATACAGCCACACAACTGTAAGCCACTCAGCACAATTTTTCACACATATATCAGTAACTGCAGTGTGTCTCCAGTGACTACAGTCTCTTCTTGGATCCTGGCCAGCTGTGTTTCAAAAGATCAAGTGTCAAAAAAGAAAAAAAAAAAAGAACTTCAGTAATCTCCCTAGCAAGCTGGATGTGATTTGTTTTAGCATTTATTTTCTCCTTTTAAGGGATTTTGATTATTAGATGGTTATGTAGGCTTCTAGATACCCTGAAAATATCTGTAGACCAAGTCAAACTGTTATTGATCTGCATACCTGAAATTAATTACTCTGCCTTCCCAAGAGCTCTCTCTTAGCAAGTTAGCCTTTAGGTTTATTCCCAAGGCCAACATGGGGAGAATCTGGAATAAGAAAAGTTATGAAATCAATTATCATAAGGATTTTTCATTTATTGCTTTTCTTAGTTGTTTCAACCTTTGTTTTAAATATTTTTAAGCATGCGTGCTAAGTCACTTCATTTGTATCTGACTCTTTGCAACCCTATGGACTATAACCCACCAGGCTTCTCTGTCCATGGGATTCTCCAGGCAAGAATACTGGAGTGGGTTGCCCTGCCCTCCTCCAGGGGGTCTTCCTGACCCAGGGATTGAACCTGTGACTCTTATGTCTCCTGCATTAGCAGATGGATTCTTTACCGCTAGTGCTCCTGGCAAGCCCATTTTGAGGCAATGCTATATAAATACAAACCAAGAATTGTTTTATCTTCCTTATGGATTGACCCTTTTATCATTACAAAGCCCCAGTTTAATCTCTAGCAACACTCTTCCTTTTTTTTAATTTTGAAATTTTAATTGTGGAAAAAACACATAGTGTGAAATTTACCATCTTACCATTTTTAAGGCTCCAGTTCAATCATGTTAAGCATATTCATGTCATGCTGTTTCTTAAAATCTGCTTTGCCTGATGTTCATGTAAGACATGGTTTTCTTTTGTTTTGTATATCTGTTTTAATTTTTTTACTTTCATTGTTTTTGTTCCCATATTAGTGTGTCCACTATAAGCAGCATAGTTTTAAAAAAATAGAGCTTGGCAATTTTAGTCTTAGAATATTTAGTTCATTTTTATTGGTATACTTAGCTAGTTCATATACTTAAGACTACTGTTTTACTATTTGTTTTCTTTGTTTTTCTTCTTTCATGCCTTCTTTGGAACTAATCAACACTTTAAAAAACTTGCTATTCCATTTTCTTCCTTTATTTACTTGCCTTTATTTATTTTATTAAAAAATAAAATAAAGTAAATTATAACCAAAGGCAAGTAAATAAAGGAGGAACATGGAATAGCAAGTTTTTGAAATTGTTGCTTAGTTCCAAAGAAGGCATAAAAGAGGAAAAACAAAGAAAACAAATAGTAAAATAGTAGCCCTTATTTTATTTTATTTTAGTATTTAGGGATTACAATGTGCATACTAGACTTAATAAGAATCTACTATGAATTAGTACTTTATTTTTTTAACATTTCCTGGAAAATGTAAGCATATAGAACACTTTGCCTTGATCCCATTTCGTTGTGCTATTGTCATGTATTTTAATTTTACATATACTTTATAATTCATAAGATGCTATTCTTATGGTTTTATGCAGTCAATATTTGTTTGGTTTGACATACCTGCTTATAGTCTATTACTCTTCATGCTTTCTTTCATTTCCATTCTTCCACCTGGAATCATTTTCTTCTGCCTAAAAAACTCACAATAGTGTTATTTTGCTCTAGACCTGCTGGCTCTGAACTCTCTGTATTTAATTTATCTAAAAGCATCTTTATTTTTTCTTCATTAAAGCAAAATCTCTATCAGAGTGTAATATACATACAGGAAAGGGCTCACATAATAAGCATCCAGCTCAGTGGATTTCTACAAACCGAATTCAGCTCAAGAGACTGACTGTGAGCGTGACCAGCATTCCAGCAGCCACCATGCTCCTTTCCAGTCACTGCCCCATTAAAGCGAGCTCACCCTCCTGATTCTGACATCATGGATTACACTGGACTGCTTTTGTGTTTTGTGTGTATGGAATCATACGTAAGATGCTCTTTTGAGATTAACTTCTTTTACTCAGTTATATTTGTGAGATTCACTCCTATTGTTGCATGTAGTCATAAAGAGTGTATGCCACCTTCTGTAGCATTCTGTTGTGTGGATATACCAATATTCATTTATACATTTGACTATTTATAGACCTTTGGATAGTTGACAGTTTGGGTTGATTAATACAGTGCCGTTATGAATATTTTTAGCACAGACTTCCTGTCCTTCTCACACGCAAAATCCATTCACTGTATCCCAGCAGCTCCAAAAGTCCTCACCAATTCTGGTGTCAACTCCAAGTCGAGAGGCTCTCCTCAGTATCATCTAAACATGGGTGAGACTTGAGCTGTGCTGCATCTTGAAGCAAAATTCCGTAACAGCTGTGAACTTGTGAAACTAGACACTTTACTTCCAAAACACAATGCTTAACAATACAAAATACAATACAATACGTGCTTCCAAAACACAACAGTGTGGCAAGCGTAAGAGAGACATTTCTATTCCAAAAGGGAGAAACTGGAAAGAAGAAAGAGATGATGGATTCAAAGCAAGTTTGAAACCTAGCAAGGCCAGTTCCATTAGATCTTCAGGTTCAAGACAATCCTTTGTGATTTGATTCTCTTCCCTCTGAGCTCACGCGGGCAGCGGCGTGTTGCTCTCACAGTCCTAGATGGCAGCTCTGCCCCTGAGCCTCTGGCCGGGGGCCCTGCCTCCAAGGCTCTGGGTGGCAGCTGGTAGCGAAGGTTCTAGTGACAGCAGCCTGGCCCTCTGAAGCCAAGGAGAAGACAGCTCTGCCCCCTGGGCCTGTGCCCTGTGGACCCGCAGTGACAGTGGCAGACCATCTTTGAATCACCTTTGGGCGTATTCATCCCTTTTCTCGAAGGATAAGGCATGTGTGTGTGGCTCGGTCATGTCCAACTCTTTGTGACTCTATGGACTGCAGCCTGCCAGGCCCCTCTGTCCATGGGACTTGTCAGGCAAGAATGCTAGAGTGGATTACTATGCCCTCCTCCAAGGGATCTTCCCTTCCCAGGGATCGAACCCAAGTCAGGAGGATTATGTTCCTGCATTGGCAGGTGGGTTCTCTACCACTAGTGCCACCTGGGAAGCCCAGGATAAGGCGAATTCACAGTGAAATAGCTCTATTGTTCTGTCTGGTAGAATCCCAGAAGTCCAGAAGCCTTCCTTCATTTTGTCCATTGTTTGTTTCCTTTAGCCCAAGCTGGCAGTGTTTCTCCTCATGTAATCTCGTCTCTGTTCCTGGCCTCTTCTGAGCTGGCTGCTGGACAGTCTCTTTGTGGTGTGATTGTCCAGCCACACCTGTGGCTGGTGTGGACACGCCAGCATTTTCAGCAATGTGGATAGACTGAGGATCTACCATATCTTTAGTTTCTGGTTCTGTTTTGCTTAACAATTTTTTTTTTTTTTTTATTGCATATCTCTCTCCTCACATTTCACTATAAGCAGTAAAGAGAAACCAGGTCATATTTTCTTCCTTCCACATGGATATCCAGTGACCCAGAACCGTTTATTGAAAAGATAAATCTTTTTGTACTAAGTTGCCTCTTTGCAGAGTTGCCTCTTTGCTATTGTTATTAATCAAGGGACCATGTGTATGTGGGTCTCTTTCTGACATCTGTTATATTCCATAGGTCAGTCTGTCTATTCTTATATCATTACCACCTTGACTCTCTAACAGGGGTTAATATAAGTAGAATAAGATCCCAGTTTTGTTCTTCTAAATTACTTCTTTCACTTTTAACTCTTTTCATTTCCACAAGAGGAACCGGTGAATTATGTAAAAACAGTGGCTTGAATTTAATTTTGATTGTACTGAATCTGCAAGTCTTTTAAAAATATCTCTTATTCAGTGTTGAAGTCTTGCACATATTTCAGATTTAGTTCTAGAAATTTGATGTTCTTTGATGCTACGGTAAAATATATCTTTTCACATTTTTCATTTTTGTAGGTTGTTTCTGTTAGATGTATAATTCCAAGTTGGCAGTTATTTTCTTTGAGCAAGTAACTGGATTTAAATTAAAAGTGTTATTCCATTATCTCCTAGATGCTATCATTTTATTTTTGAAAAGCCAGCATCAGTCCTCTTGTTGCTCTTGAAGGTGATGTGTCCTATTTTATTTGACTGTTTCTTAAAGTTTTTTCTTTGTTTTTCACGGTTTTACTATATTAGTCTCCAAAGATGTCCCTATAATGAATCATCCTCCTAGTATTTTTATCCTTCCCTTTGGAAAACAAAAAACAAACTGATCCTTGTAACTCACTTTCGACCCATAGGGCACAGCTGCTTTGACACTGTGATTTCCGAGGCTCAGGACTATGTCTTGCTGCTTGTCTGGCCTCTTGGGACACTCACTCTTTGGATACACACTTTGAGAACCTGACTGTTAAGATGTGAAATTACTCTGGGACCATCATGCTTTAAGGGAACCCAGCCACATGGAGAGGCACTGGAGGATCAGTTCTGGGAGAGAGAAAAGGGGTGCAGGAGTTGGAGAGGGAGAGGAAGAGAAAGAAAGACAAGTGAGGTGCCTGATGGAAGAGTGACTGGGCTTTTAGGAGGTCTGGCCCAGGAGAGCTCTCAGATGACTGCAGCCCTGCCGCTGTGTGATGGCTGTTGTGCAAGAGATCCTAAGCAAGAACCGTGTCGCTGATGTTGGTCAATCTACAAAAAGAGCTATGAGATCTGAGAATAAATTAAGACATCAAGTTATGGGGTGGTAGTTACATCAGTTCAGTTCAGTTCAGTCCCTCAGTCATGTCCGACTCTTTGCGACCCCATGAATCGCAGCACGCCAGGCCTCCCTGTCCATCACCAACTCCTGGAGTTCACTTAGAGTCACGTCCATCGAGTCCGTGATGCCATCCAGCCATCTCATCCTCGGTCGTCCCCTTCTCCTCCTGCCCCCAATCCCTCCCAGCATCAGAGTCTTTTCCAATGAGTCAACTCTTCGCATGAGGTGGCCAAAGTACTGGAGTGGCAAAGTAATGTCTCTGCTTTTGAATATGCTATCTAGGTTGGTCATAACTTTTCTTTCAAGGAGTAAGCGTCTTTTAATTTCATGGCTGCAGTCACCATCTGCAGTGATTTTGGAGCCCAAAAAAATAAAGTCTGACACTGTTTCCACTGTTTCCCCATCTATTTCCCATGAAGTGGACCAGATGCCATGATCTTCGTTTTCTGAATGTTGAGCTTTAAGCCAACTTTTTCGCTCTCCTCTTTCACTTTCATCAAGAGGCTTTTTAGTTCTTCTTCACTTTCTGCCATAAGGGTGGTGTCATCTGCATATCTGAGGTTATTGATATTTCTCCCGGCAATCTTGATTCCAGCTTGTGCTTCTTCCAGCCCAGTGTTTCTCATGATGTACTCTGCATATAAGTTAAATAAGTAGGCTGACAATACACAGCCTTGACGTACTCCTTTTCCTATTTGGAACCAGTCTGTTGTTCCATGTCCAGTTCTAACTGTTGCCTCCTGACCTGCATATAGGTTTCTCAAGAGGCAGGTCAGGTGCTTTGGCATTCCCATCTCTTTCAGGATTTTCCAAAGTTTATTGTGATCATAGTAAGTGACAAATGGAACTGAAAATGATATCTAGAAGTAGGTATGATTGACATAAAACCGTAATGCATGTGACATCACCTTTGGGACAAGGAGGAAGGAGGATCCTAGAAGATCCTCAAAGGAACTGTTAAAGCAACTGCAAGGACAGGGAAGAGGCTATTATTACCAGAGGCTGGAGGAAAGGCAACATGTGTTACGTACTGGCAGAAAATACAGAGTGACTGATGCCTAGTGTGCCATGACAACAGGCTATGTGCCTGATGAAATAGTGTACCTGCATAAGGAGAGTTCCAGAAAGAATGTCAATAGTGCTAGTTGGTTATTTTTAGCCATGTATGATAAAATATTATATAAGAGCAGGAAAGAAACTACAGAGGAACTTTTTCACTTTCTAGCAGAAATTAGAGAAAATATAAAGGATCCAGGGCTTACTAAGTGTAAAAATAAAACTGGATCTTATTTTCAGCCTCGACATATGGAAAAGGCTCTCAATATCAGACCTGATCTCAGGATAAAGATTATCTCAAGGGTGCAGCTATCAGGCACATTGTTAAGATTTGAGAATGATGTAAGGGTGCACTCCATTAGAATTAGACAAAAATTTTCTCAGAATCTCAAGGGTGTTATTCTTCAGCTTCCTGACTTTCAACACAGGCAGACTGGGGCCTGGAACAAAAAAAAGATTTCTGAGTGAAGTTTTGTCTACTGGAGTGAATCCTGCTACTGTTCACAGGAAGCCCAAACCTTTAAGAGAATTGTACTGACAGAATCATCATAAGCTCGGACCACAATGGGTGGAAGTAGTTCACACTGAAAAAAAACCCTCTGGGTCCCTAATCTTATATAAGCAGGAAGCAGGCTGAGACTGCTACTTACCTGCAAACACGGATCGTTTCTTGTGGAAAAAGAAAGTTTGCAATAATAACCAAGTGGGAGGAGACAAAATCCCGGAGGGTGGAACCAAACAGCCCTAATCAGGGAGCTGGCAACATATGCCCGAGTGAACTTCAGAACTGCGTAGGATTAGTGGTTGCTACGTGACTCTTGTCCTCTTATATGCCCCAACCTGACCTCTGACCCCCACTTTTGAGCGGCAGTGTGGGTCAGCTGTGGTACTCTGGTGTTACCGCAGTTATTGTGCTCTGGTGTGTTGAGCGTGTGGGGTGAATGATTTGTATTCGTAGGTCTTCAGATTGAGAGGAGCTATCCTCAGGGGTTGCACCCGAGGGCCCCAGGTGGCCCCAGTGGTAAGGAGCCCGCCTGCCAGTGCAGTGGATGTAAGAGACGCGGATCCAGTCCCTGGGTCGGGAAGATCCCCTGGAGGAGGATGTGACAGCCCCCCTAGTGTTCTTGCCTGGAGAAGCCGGACAGAGGAGCCTGGCGGGCTGCAGTCCGTGGGTTTGAAATGACACAGCACACACAAGCCTTATTGACATTTGGGCCTTACTTAAACACTTTATGCTTGGCTTCTTGTCATGGAAAGTGTAGGAACTAGCAGATATTTTGGGAGGAGTGTGGCTTACTTTCTTATACTTTTCTTTTGTCCAAGATCTTGTTTTGGCTGTTCTCAGATGCTTTTGATGCCTATAAAGAGATGTTTTTGCATTTTTCTCATTTTATGTTTGTTCTTAGAAGGAAGGTCAGTCTGATACAAGCTACTCTATCATAGTCCAAGAAGTCTGAGTCTCTTGTGAGGATGCTTTTTGAGAACCTGGTATATTATATTTTATGTTATATATAATATATTATATAACAGAAGTTATGTATATATTATTTATGTATAAATGAGTTATATAATTGTGAGAAATCTTTTAAACAAAATGAGGGTAACATTGGTCAAATCCTTTGATGAACAAGCTACACTGTTTTCTAAATGTGAAGTATTCATCCATGAAAAGTAGATAAATCTGGATTTCCAGGTAATAAATTGCTTCTTTCCAGACTCCACAGAGTTCACTGATGCCCTAGGGAAAAAATGGTATTTAAATATCAGGAACAAACACTTAATTCAGTGACAGAAGGGAGGTTTATGCTATTCTTAACACTCTACAGTTCAGGGTTGTTGTTTTTTTGACAACTAGGTGGTGCCCGTTCAAATATGATCAACTCTAATATTAATAGAATGAGAACAAGGTATTGTTTAATACAGTTTATTTGTCTAAGGAAGAGAGTCATATGCATCCTAGCTTACAAAGCATGTTAATTTCAAAATTGAATTCTTGGAATTTGGATGTGACAAGCATAAAATAGCAAAGTATGCCGGTACTAACCCCCTCCTGCCCCCCTCTTTCTAGAAGAAGTAGACTTCATTTCTTTTACTTATCATGTATCATTCTGTTACTTGTTCCAAACAAACTAGTCAGCAACCATAGTACTTCCATGGCCTCCTAGGCGGCGCTAATGATAAAGAACCTGCCTGCCCATGCGGAAGACAGAAGAGATGCAGGCTTGATCGCTGGGTCAGGAAGATCCCTTAGAGAAGGACATGGCAACCCACTCCAGTGTTCTTGCTTGGATAATCCTATGAACAGAGGAGCCCTGTGGGGCTGCAATGCATGGGGTCACAAAGAGTCAAACATGACTGCGGTGACTGAGCATGTATTCCATAGCATGGAATCCGCAGTTGAACTACAGGCAGGGGAATAATGAAATATTTAACGAATGGGTACCAATCACTCAGAACAGCTGCCTGATCAATCAGGAAAGGGATCAGACATGAGCAAGACACGGCGGTTCCTGACAGAGCAGCCCAACACCAAGTTGGGTTATGGCTGCCATGCTTTTTTGACAGAGAAAAAGTAAGAAAATGAGAAGCTAAAACGATTCTCCTACCAGGTCATATTGCAGTATTACAGGATGGACTACATTTTTCTTTGTCTTAAAAAGTTTTATTCTGTTTCCAGATATTTAAAACAGAAACTGCCATAAGTTGAAACCCTTTCTTAGTACCATTTATTTCCTTTCAAGTTAAGAAAGAATTTAGAAAGAAAAACTTTTCATCTTATCACACTCCTGCTTTTTTCTTGAAGGAAGTCTCCAGGGTAATGAAGTAGTGGGTGACTTCTGAGGAAGAGGAATGTGAACAAGGAGATAATTTAGTGTTTTCCTTTATCACTGAAATTGAAACAAAGTATGTGGTTGTATTAATGAAAAGAAAGCATCTTAGGCCAAAAAAAAAAAAAAAGGAACTATACTTCTCAAGATGTAGAAAAATATTTTCCATTTAATGAGATCATTTGCTCGAGGAAAATTTGAAATATTGAAAGGAAGAAAGATAAGTTAAATTATATTTTGTGTGGTGGGAGGGAGTAGAAATTGGGTAATTTGTCATAGAATCAGGATTTTGTGGCTCGGAAGAAAATTAAATGCCATCGCGTCCTCTTCTCTCCTATTTTACATAAAGAAATGGGGATCCAGAGAGCTCAAGTGCCTTGCTCAGGTCTAGCAAATTATTTACCAAGAAAAAGAGAAGAGTAGGAAAAAAAAAACCCCACATAGTTCCTGAAACAAATAACTTTTTTTTTTCTTTTTTTTTTAGAATTGCAGGTACCAGGGTAATGGATTAATTCTAAATTAAAAACAAACAAACAAAGGAAAAAACTTGGGACAATCACATCCTTCTTCCCTGAGGCCTTCCTGCTGCTGTTGCAGCTGCCCAGGTCCGTTCTTTGAAAATCCTGTCCGGGTCTAAACCCCCCTTGCCCCTCACCGGAGCCCTCAGCGCTCTGTCAAGTGAGAGCTGTTACCCGCTAAATAGATTGTTATTTAGTCACTAAGTCGTGTCCAATTCTTTATGACCCCGTGGACTGTAGCCCACCAGGCTCCTCTGTCCATGGGATTTTCCAGGCGAGAATACTGAGTAGGTTGCCATTTCCTCCTCCAGGGGATCTTCCTGACCCAGGGACTGAACCAGCATCTCCTGCATTGGTAGGCGGATGCTTTACCACGGAGACACCAGGGAAGCCAGTTAAATATATAGAGGATGATAACTGGAATTTTGGAGGTGACTTTTATCCCTCTCTATTTTGAGGAACTGGGATACTTGTTTGCTTTCTTTAAACATTTTTAATTGTGGTAAAATACACCTTTACTCCTTTAACCATTTTTAAGTGTATGGCTCAGTAGGATTTAGTACATTGCTGTGCGGCCATCACCACCATCCGCCTCCAGAACTCTCCACGTCATGCGTAACTGAAGCTTGGTCTCCAGTAAAGAGCAGCTCTCCAGCGCCTGGGAACCACCAGTCTACTTTCTGCCCCTGTGGATGTAACCACTCTAGCTGACTCAGACAAGCGGAGTGTCTTTTTGTGACTGGCTCGTTTCACTTAGCCTCAGGTTCTCGAGGTTCATCCACACTCTAGCATGTGCCAGAATGTCCTGCCTTTTTAAAGTGCGAAACGGCAACCCACTCCAGTGTTCCTGCCTGGAGAATCCCAGGGACGGCGAAGCCTGGTGGGCGGCCGTCTATGGGGTCGCACAGAGTCGGACACGACTGAAGCGACTTAGCAGCAGCAGCAGTCACTCGGTTGTATCCGGCTCTCTGCTACGCCATGGACTGAAGCCCACCAGGCTCCTCTGTCTGTGGGATTCTCCAGGCGAGAATACTGGAGTTGCTTTTTACACTGAGTAATAGTCCATCTTGTGTGTACACCACATTTTCTTTACCTATTTGATGGATACATGGATTTTTTCCCCACCTCTTCCCTTGTTAATGATCCATTTTGGAAATGCACGTTCAAGGGAAGATGGGAAACATTAGTGTTTCATATGTTCCTCGTGTTACAGAGGAACATAAACCTCATATTAATTTACGAACATAATGCTCTAGGATACATTTTTCTGCAAGCTTACTTAGTTTTGGGAGGAGAAAAGTGGCTCACAGCGGTCTAGCCCTTGATGTTTGAAGCCATAGATACTTTTTTTTTTTTTTTCCGTTGAGCTATGTGGCTTGAGGGATTTTAGTTCCCTGACCAAGGATTGAACCTGAACCGTGGAAATACAAGTGCCGGGCTCTAACCCTTGGATCACCAAAGAAATCGCATCGGTATTTCTTAACATGATAGAATTCATGACAGATGGAGGTGGAAGGCATCTTAAAGAAAGCAGCTGGGATGGAGTTTGAGCATTTGGGCTTCACCATCAGGAACACCTCGGCTCAGGTTTCTAGGGCTTTATTAGCCCTGTAGACAGGGCTGTAGTTCTCAAGTCAGAATCTTGTAGACCTCCCTGAACACGTATCAGCTTTTCTCCTAAACTCTTCCTTCACTAGGGCTTCAAGTCATCCCCAGGCATAAAGGGAAGGCGTTTGCCATCTCATTCTCTCCTCTGACTTTATCTCTTACACTATTATACAGGTGTCATTTTTTTTTTTTTTTAACATTTTATATTCTTTTGGGGCGTATAGCCCATTAGCAAACAATGGTAGTTTCAGGTGAACAGCAAGGGACTCAGCCATACATATGTGTCCATTTTCCCCCAAACTCCTCCCCGATCCAGAATGCCAGGTAACATGGAGAGAATTCCATGTGCTATACAGCAATGTCTTTGTTGGTTATCCCTTTTAAATGTAGCAGTGTGTACATGTCCATCCCGAACTCCCTAATTGTCCCTTCCCCTCACCGGCAACCATGAGTTCATTATCTAAGTCTGTGCATCTGTTTTGTAAGTAGGTTCATTTGCATCATTTCTGTTTAGATTCCACATATAAAGGATGTCATATGTTTCTCCTTCTCTGTCTGACTTCACTCAGTATGACACCCTCATGTTGCTGCCAATGGCATTATTTCATCTTTTTAAATGACTGAGCAATATCCCGTTGTGTATATGTGCCACATTTCTCTATCCATTCCTCGGTTGATGGACATTTAGCCAATGTCTTGGCTACTGTAAACAGTGCTGCAGTGAAGAGTGGTATGCCTGCTTCATTTTGGATCATGTTTTCCTCCAGCTATATGCCCATGAGTGGGATTGCAGGGTCATATGGTAGCTCTGTTTTTAGATTTTTAAGGAATCTTCATACTATTCTGCATAGTGACTCTACTGATTTGCCTTCCCACCAACAGTGTAGGAGGGTTCCCTTTTCTCCACACCCTTTCCAGCATTTATTGTTTGTGGATTTTTTGGTGACAACCATTCTGGCTAGTGTGAGGTGGTATCTCATTGTAGTTTTGATTTGCATTTCTCTAATCATTAGCGATGTGGAACATCTTTTCATGCACCATTTTATTCCTTTTGTCAATTAAAAAACAATCCCTGAATGCATATAAATTAATGAAGATGGATACTTGGGTGTCTGCTTTGTGCCCATGTATCTGGTTCTCCTCTTTAGTCCAGCAGGTAGGTTTGGAAGGTCTTTTGCGGTGTTGCTGAGGATTGCCCAGTGTTTGGGAAGTATTCAAGAAGCTACTTTTGAACTGAACTGACTCCTGTAGGGGAAGGAAGTCACTAAGGGTGGGTTGGTTTGTTTGTTGGCAGGTGGGTGGTGATCAGATCTGGGGGAAGAGAATTGTTTTAGGAGAAGAGAACTGTGGCAGGAACACCAAACGGGAAGCTGAGGCAGCCATCAGGGTGATCGGGGCTTGAGCAGGAAGGGGACCATCGGGGTGAAGTAACGGGGCTGAAGCTGGAAAACAATGGGGACTGGAGAACGGGGAGAGGACTTAAGACTGTGTGTACTGCGGCTCAAAAGAGTAGTTCCTGGAAACACCCCCTCCTCCTGGACAGAAGTTGTAGGGTATTGATATTCCTGTGTCCCATCCTTAACGGCCCCCTGCCCACCCAGAGCCTCCCAGCATCTCTCTCCATTGGCTCCATTCATTGACGTGGAAGAGGACAGACTACGTGATGACTCTGATGAGGTTTGCCTCGGAAGAGTTGGGTGGGTGGTGATGAGATGACCATCATTTGATTCATGTGACGTAGAGGTCAGGTGATCTGCCCAAGATCAGTGAACAGACTGATGGCCACATTATGTGTCCTTATTGTGCTAAAAGCTCCAAGCCAGAATAGCTTCTACTTCATTACCCCTATGGCCTCTTCCCATTTCATAAAAATGTCTACACCCAGAATAAGCTCAAACAACTTTCAAAAATGTCATTAAAATTAAGAAGATACTCAAAAGGACACACGAGAAGCCACATTCAACAAGTACAGAAATAAATTAGAGATGAGAAAATATTAAAATACCTGACCTGCGTGGGTATCTGCATAATATTTAAAATTATCTCATCCATTTAGTTCTAGTGTTTGGTGTCCTAATCTGAAATATGAAAAATGTTCTCATGGAGAGGCAGGCGAACTGAAGGAGGATATCTTAATATACAGTGAAATATAAATTAAAAAGCTCTCTAAAGCTATTAGTAAAAGTACTGAAATACATTAGCAGGTGCATGGGTTCAACTTTGGATGAATGTTCTTTGAAATCGGATTCATCACCAAAATTAATCTGAGAGGTGTCAAACCTGTGCTGGGTTAAAGAGGTGACAAATGGGAAGATTTCATTGAAGTTCCAAATTGTAAAAGGATCAGAATTAATAATCCTGTCATGAGAAACCTGATCACTTAGGAGTTTAAGAAGCTTATGCTTTGTTAAGAGAGTGGAAAAGAAATCTGAAATATTGTTGGTGAAAGTAGTCTGGTCACCAGTTGGATTGATGTGGTTTGATAAATAACTTCAAATCAACCACAGATAGCCACAAAGATGTGTGTCTGGAACTATCACATGAGTCAGGGTTTATGTCTTTCAACAGGCTGGTCAATTCATTCTCTTAGAATGGGGTAAGTACAGTACTTTCCTCCTTCATATTTTTTTTTTAAATTGAATTATCCAACCAGTCCATTCTGAAGGAGATTTCTTTGGGATTTCTTTGGAAGGAATGATGCTAAAGCTGAAACTCCAGTACTTTGGCCACCTCATGCGAAGAGTTGACTCATTGGAAAAGACTCTGATGCTGGGAGAGATTGGGGGCAGGAGGAGAAGGGGACGAGAGAGGATGAGATGGCTGGATGGCATCACTGACTTGATGGATGTGAGTCTGAGTGAACTCCGGGAGTTGGTGATGGACAGGGAGGCCTGGAGTGTTGTGATTCATGGGGTGGCAAAGAGTCAGACACGACTGAGCGACTGAACTGAACTGATAGTTGATTTACAATACTATGTTAGTTTCAGGTGTATAACACAGTGATTCAGTTATGTATATTCATTTGCAAATTCTTTTCCTTTACAGTTTTATTACAAAGTATTGAGTGTAGTTCCCTGTGCTATACAGTAGCTCCTCGGTGGTCATCTATTTTATATATAATAGTGTAAATATGTAAATCCCAAGCTCCTAACTTATCCCTCCCTCCCCTTTCTCCTCTGATAACAATAAGTTTGTTTTCTATGTCTGTGGGTCAGATTCTGTTGTGTAAATAGAATCTGTATCTTTTTTTGTTTTTTAGATTCCACATATAAGCAATGCCATATGATATTTGTCTTCCTCTGCCTGGCTTGTTTACGTAGTATAATAATCTCTGGGTCCATCCATGTTGCTGCGAATGGTATTGCTTCATTCTTTTTTATGACTGAGTAATATTCTGTTGTATAACATACATGTACCACATCTTCTTCATCCTCTCCTCTGTTGATGAACATTTAGGTTGCTTCCATGTCTTGGTTTTTTGTGAATAGTGCTGCTATGGAGATAGGGGTGCATGTGTCCTTTTGAATTACAGTTTTCTCTGGGTTGGTAGAACCATTATGGAGAACAGTGTGGAGATTCCTTAAGACACTAAAAGTAAAGTTACCATGTGGTCCCGCAGTTCCATTCCTGGGCAGCATGTCTGGAGGTAACTATATTCAAGAAGATGCGTGCTCCCCAGTGTTCGTCTCCTTCCTTGTATTTCATTCAGAGCTTCTGGAGGTCATGCCCTTGGAAGTACCACTCTTCCTTCACCGTTCGCCTCTATCAGTATCACGGCGCCTCATTCATATGGACTCACGTCATGAAAACGAGTGTAAAGAGAATGGGGAGCGGGGAATTGGGGATGCTGCAACCCTCCACGTATTTATCTGACTTCAAATACCTCAAGGAACACTTTTTCTTAGTCAGAAAAACATACCCCTTGACTATTTCACAGACAGTTTTCCATGTTCCAAATGGCGAGTCTGAGTTTACGTATTAATACGTGTGCATCTCTGCAACACGATCTCAAGGTTAGGCACATGGTCGCCTGGCGGCTCAGCGGTAAAGAATCTGCCTGCCCACACAGAAGACACAGGTTCAATTCCCAGGTTGGGAAGATCCCCTGGAAAAGGAAATGGCAACCCGCTCCAGTATTTTTGCCTGGGAAATCCCGTGGACAGAGGAGTCTGGTAGACTACAGTCCCTGGGGTCACAAAGAGTATGACATGACTTAGCAACTAAACACCAAATGCCTGGCACCCTGCTTGGTTACGCATGGCAACCAAAGGGAAGGGATATGGCTGATGAGTCTTATGAGCTGGGTTTATGATGCTTTTCTCCAAGAACAAAGAGAGGGCTGGTGTTTGAGCTGGCTGCCAGCTTTGCCTCTTGGTTGAAGCAGGGGGCTGCCTGAGGTTCAGCAGCCCTGGGATCAGCATGGTCCCCAAAACTGGATCTCTGAAGAATCGAACAGCTGTAGGAGGACTCAGCCACCTCAAGTCCTCTGTTAAGCCTCTAGAGCACCCCCTGTTCGTGCTTGTGACTCTAGGGATAGTTCAGCTGCGGGACCAGACTATATTTTAGAGTCACTTGGTGGTGTACAGATCCTTAGTTTTATCCCTTACCCAAAAAATGATGGCTTTCGGAGGCCATCCTTTGGAAAATGGCCCTAAGTAGGTTGGAAGAGAAAAAAAGAATCTTACATCCTTTATGCTTTTGAGTACCTAATAGGTATCTGATCTATCATATTTCTGAAATAGAATTCTTAATGCCCCCTCCACTGAACCTGTTAAGTGTTCCCATCTCAATAATGGAACCATCAACTCCTTAGTTACTGAGGCCCCAAATCTGGATGTTACCCTTAGTTTTAATGAGCTCTGCCTCCTTTGCATGCTGGCATCTGTAGAGCCTCTGTCTGTGGTTATTCTCACCTTAGGCCTTTGTAACTTCCACGCGCCTTGCTCAATCAGTGCCCAGGGCATGGAACCGTCTCCTAACTGGAAGCTGGGTGCCAAGCTGTCACTTGGCTCCAGATTATTCTTTCTGTTCTAGGTCTTTCCCCTCGTTCTGAGTCTGGGATGAAATTTCTTGTATCACTTAAGCCTGTGCTTTAGAAGGCCCCTGGCCAGTTCCATCAGTATATCTGGCCCCTCCCTCTGTGGAAAGTGGACAGAGTCTTTTCCTGGGACCCACTGGCCAAGACTGGCACCCACTTCAGATGTGTTTTTTAAAAATTAAATTAAATTTTCTGTTTTTTTGGCCGTACCCTGGGGCGTGTGGGTTCTTAGTTCCCCAGCCAGGGATTGAACCTGCATCCCCTGCACTAAAAGTCCAGAGTCTTAACCACTGGGCCACTGGGAAGCCCCAGATGCAGCTTTACTGCAGGGCTTCTCTTTTCTGCAAATGCTGTTCCAACCAGTGTCTTGCATGTTGAACTCTTCTTGGAGACTTGGAACCTGTAGGAGAGGCAGTAGGCTGTGGTCTGTGGGCACCTACCACTGATGGCTGGCATCTCTGATCTCCGCTGTTCTCCACATGGTGGGAATCGTCACTGGGGCGTGGTAAGCAGATCTTCCTGAGCCACACACCACTGCTGACTCTGTCAGCATATGTTTCCCTAAGAGCTTGGTGTGGCTGGCACTCCTTCTTTATTCAAGCACCACCTCCTCCAGGAAGCTTTCCACCTCCTCCAGGAAGCCTTCCACCTCCTCCAGGAAGCCTTCCACCACCACCCTATTTTAAGTTATCTAATTGAAAGTATTCACACAGTCACTGTTGGTATAGTATTGTTTGTGTGTCTGCCTCTTCCTCGAGAAAAGGTAAGCTTCTTGAGAGCAGGGCTCTTATTCTTAATCATTGTCACAGTCTCAGCACCTAGACTAGAGCCTGGCTCAGAGTCAATACCTATTACAGTGTTTATTGAAGGAGGCAGTGGACAACTTCTAATTGTAAATAGATGAACCTGCAGTTCTCTACTTACAGTCGGACACGACTTCACTTTCACTTTCATTATTCCATGCCAGGTCCTTCCTTGAGTCAGGGAGCACAAGGGTATTCACACATGGTTAGCTGAATGAGGAACGCAGGGCAAAAAACGTGTGTGTTAGAACATTTAATGCCGCCTTTGCCTCGGAGCCTGACTGATGAATCAGATCATGAAGCCAGGGCCTCTGTGCGGGTGTGGAGGGAGGGGGCCGTGAAGGTGGTGGAGGGGAACACTCTAGCTGCTTCCACGTTGAGAAGAACATGGGTGGTGCATACAGCTTGCATTCGGCTCTCCAGACACCTGGATGTAGGTGGGGGGCAGCTCACTTAGGCACCAGACCCACTCAAAAGCATCACTGCAACACGGGTTCTATCCCTGCTCTATTCGTGACCTCCTGATATGGGAAACAAACCCATCAAACCAAATAGGATTAAGCTGCAAAGCCTGGCTGGTCTCCCTGTTGGTGTCATGGGCTGCGGAGCCGAATCTCTGAGCCCAGATGGTCCCACGGCCCCGGCGAGCTCCAGGCCCGGGCCGCCAAGCACCACACACTCCTCTAATGTGTCACAATTACCCAGACAGCTGTGCTAAGTAACTTTCCATGGGTCTGCTCAGCAAACTCGCAGCGTGTTCAATAGCCCTCAAAATTTGTCATTTGGAACCTGCGGTGAGCTGGTAGGGTGGTGCTTATATCGAGCTGCGGAAAAATAAATGCAGTCACCTCAAGAGATTGCATGTTTCCTTTGAAGTGGAGCGCAGGTGGAAGAGGCGGATTCTTTCAGCTTCCTTCCTATCTCAGTTTAGCACGTGGAAGGGGGAGGAGGGGAAGTTGCAAAGACAGCACAGGTGCGATGGCTGCGGAGCTGGATCGTGTCCACCGCCCAGGAGCCGGCGTGGGCTTTGCTGGGACGTTGTTTTTGCATTGGCACAGCAAGGACCCACCAGGCAGCCTGCGAGTACCTGGTGAAGTTTCCATTAGCACTGCCAGGGGTGCTGGGCAAGGTGCCCGGTGTCAAACACGGCTGGTGACCGGGCTGGGAATGTTACTCGTCTCTGGGGACACCCTTACTACGACTCAAACACTCCGCGCGCGTTGTCTCGGGGGAGTGGCGCTTTGAAGCCCAGATGGCTGCGAAGAAGCCATCTCGTTATTTACCCAGAACACAAGCCAGAAGCTAACCCAGGGCTGCAAAATGTCTCCTGTCACGATCCAGGGCGCTGCGGCTCAAGCCCCTGCCGTGCACCCCCAGGGAGAGGAGAAAATGAGCCGGAGCCAGCGGGCGGCTTGGGGGCTCCCAGCCCGCTCCCCGGGGCGCCGGTCAGCCCTCAAGGACGGGGTGCCGATGCAGCCCCCTTCTCTTGAGAGGCCCTCACTGCAGTTAGCAGAGAAGGCTGTGAACGAAGCTGCACGAGGCTCTGGGGTGCTCGTGCGTGTCAGCTCCTCCGCGGACAGCCGAGTCCTCTCCCGGTTACCCAGGTGCCCGGACTGGGTTCCTCGGTCTCGGAGGCCGCTGTGTCCTTCGGAGGCGCCCTGCTTGGCTTATCACCCAGGACAGTGGCCACTCGACGCTGTGGGTTGTGCTGCCCTTAAGGGCAGAGAAGCGTTGCTGACATACGAGCACTTAGTCCAGCCTTCTCTGGGACGGGCGTCATTATTAACAGAGCAGCAGTGATTAGAGAACCGCTCCAGTCCTGTCTTCTGACCGCCGTCTTCCCCGCTCCACCTCCACTCGGTGGATGGTCCCTTTCCTCCCTAAAGATGCTCTGCTCGTGACGCGCTCCCCGCTCCTTCGGGCCTCCTGTTTTTGCTCGTGTGGTTTCGTCTGTCGGTGGGCGGAGGCCCTCCTCCCTTCTGCCTGACCGTCCTGCAGGGCCTGGCCCCGCGGTCATCTCCGTGAACGCGTCCCCAACCCCATAGGCGCTGCTAGGGCTTGCAAACGTTTCCGCGCCTTGAGCGTACCTGGGTTGTGTTGCCTTTTGCATGTACTCGTATTATTTATTCACTTGTCTGTCTGCTCTGTTACCTTCGTAGCTCCTCTAGAGACGGACCGGTATCTTACTTATTTTTGCATCCTCAGGGCCTCCAGACAGTAGATACCCTTTGAAAGTTTTGGGAAAAAAGACATACACAGTCGCTTGTGCACTGGCTGTGGGTTCTGGCTGTGATTCCATCGGGCTATGCATCCTTAATTAAGACATAATTTGTCTCCCTTCTGGCTTCTCATCTGTTACGAATAAACAGGCATGAGAACAGTACAGACCTACCTGAGGGGACCTTGTGTGAATTAACAAACTCGGGACTTACATGCAAATGTCCCTTCGAATGGCTGTTGGACTTTGAGACGAGGCTGAGCTTGCAATCAGGAGACAAGCAGGCGGCTTCGGTCCACTTAGGAAGAGATAATCAAACACACAGTCTTGCTGACAGCTGCTGATCACAGACCATTAAAAAAAGAAATGGTCACAGTGGAGGGTGACAGAGAGGCAAGGCTTCTGTGTGGCAGGTTAGTGCCACCAGGAAAACTGCAACGCTGTGGGGGCCTTGCCCCGAAGGCAGGGCCCACAGCTACCCCTGGCCGTGGGTTGAGGGCTGTGGAGGGGTGGAGGGAGCTTCTGCAGGCAGGCTTTTACATTTTATTAAAAATAATTGGAGAAGTTTACATACATTTCTTGCCAACATGCAACTGTCAGGCATGGGTGGAGAAGATGCCTTCTTTCAAATTGTGAGAAAGTCTAATGTCGTGGCAAAAAAAAAAAAAAATCGGGAGTCTGATGATTAAATGTGGAGAGCTGTCATCTTGGCATTATATTAAAATAACTCGCCTCCAGCAAGTGCACAGTATTTCTTCCTTTAAATCTGTCATTTCTCGGGAGGCCGTTGCTCTGGTTGGCTGCACCGGTGGCTTTGTAGCCATGGCAGTGTAACAGCAACTGGGACTCTTGGAGGCTTTCTGGGGGGCTGGGGGGGGGCTGATGTGTGGGAGTGTGGGCTCGTTCACCGCTCACCGCTGCGTGGCTGCAGCAAGCCATCTGCAGACTCCTTTCTCTGTGACTTAGTGGGGCTCCTCGGCACCCGAAAGCTTAAGCAGAACACAGGCAGGCACGTTATTTTCAGCAGTGCTCCTCAGACAGCGATGGCAAGCTGCAGGCAGAATGAATCACATTTGTTTATGAAATCCTTTGCTTAATTGGATGATCAGTGTCTCATTTCAGCCTCCAGTCACAATACTTTTAATGATGTCCACACCGTGTTGGGTTCCCATGCAAACCATGTGGAGGGGATAGAACAATGGAAAAAGCTTCCATTGGGCGGAAGGGGAGGGTGATGCTGGGGTTGGGGCGCATCCCTCTCGGCTCCGTCTGTCGAATGCAGCAGATGGATCTCTGCACGTGTCCCTTTTCTCTTGCTTTCGCTCAAGAGGCCATTTAACCTCCTTACCTAGTCAGATGATTCCTGGGGATCCCAGAGAAGGACCTACGGCTTCCCTGATGCCTTCATACAATAGAGCAACAGGCTAGCGGAATCTTGAAACGATATTAACACTTGTGTTTGTAACATTTTGTGGCTTTTGGAAGCACCTGTGCATGCCAAGTTGCTTCAGTTTTGTCTGATTCTCTGCAAGCCTGTGGACTGTAGACCGCTAGGCCTGTCTCTTATACACATCTCCCCCCGCCCCAGACCTCCAAGATCTTTCTCCCTTGACCCCATGATATCACTCTGTTTACAACTGAATCATTTTATACTCACCTTATTTGGGCTACTGGATATATATTCTCATAGAGTGCAGGGTATATTAGTCTGAACATCACCTGTAACGTACATGCAAGATAACCTACATGCACAGGAAAACTTTGTAAACTGCAAGATACTGTGCAAATGCTGGCCTTTCTCATTGGCTTAATTCCTGAGTCCTAAGACTTCACAGGGACTGCTCGGCACCTTCATGGAGGGGTCAGAGCCTCCCGTCTTTCTTCACCCTGAGCAACCTGACTTTTATTTCTTCTATGTTCTACTGTTAAAACGTCTTAAAATCACTGATTTCATCAAACCCTTGGCCTATGCATTAATCTCCTTCACAACATCTCTTACAGTAGGTTGTCCAGCCCTTTCTTGAATACAACCAGCAACAGAGACCTCATTACTTGAGAAGGTAGCTCTTTTAGAACAATTCTATTTTAGTTCTATTCTATGTTAGGACTGTTTCTTTTGTTGCTATTTCATAATTCTTTAGGTCAAGAGAGAAGAAAGACTAGCTAACTGATTCCACAGTTGGGTCCTCGTTAATTAACGCTTTTCTCTGTAAACATTTTGTATGCACAGATAGTCATTTTAGGCATTTTGGTGACTCACGCTTAGAGCAGAGATGAGTAGACTCATTCTGAGTAGAGACGAGGGTAGGCATTCTACTCCCTACCCCACTTTCATTTTTATATCTTAGTAATGAAATAAAACCATGAAGTGAATCTGGGTTACAGCAAGCAGTTCAACAGAGAGAACAGTCATTCCTCCTCATCCAGGGTTTGGCACTTTCTCTGCTTTCATTTACCCACCAGCAACTGCAGGCCACAAGTATTAAGTGGGAAATTCCAGAAAGAAACGGTTTATAAGTTTTAAGTTGCTGTCGTAAGTAGCATGATGACATCTCCTACCATCCTACTTCATCCCACCTCGCCCGTGAACCACCGCTTTGTCCTACCTGGCAGTCACATAGTAACCATCGGGATTGAGATTGATGGTCTGTTGGTATCCTGGGGCTTGTGTTCAAGATACCCTTATTTTATTTAATAATGGCCCCAAGGTATTAATACAAGAGTAGTGATGCTGGCAACTCAGATATTCTTTTAATTTACGTGCCTAATTTACATGTTAAACTTTATCACAGGTATGTATGTGTAGGAAAAAACGTGGTATAGCTAGAGTTCAGCGCTATCTGTGGCTTCAGGCATCCACTGGGGGTCTCGGAACATATGCCCTGTTGGTAGGAGAAGACTAGCTCATAAGATGTGGGACTGAGAAATAGGGAAAGAAAGGAACAGACGTGGATTTCTGAGGGCCTATTCTCTGCTGCTGCTGCTGCTGCTGCTGCTGCTGCTAAGTCACTTCAGTCGTGTCCAACTCTGTGCAACCCCATAGATGGCAGCCCACCAGGCGCCCCCATGCCTGGGATTCTCCAGGCAAGAACACTGGAGTGGGTTGCCATTTCCTTCTCCAATGCATGGAAGTGAAAAGTGAAAGTGAAGTCGCTCAGTCGTGTCTGACTCGTAGCGACCCCATGGACTGCAGCCCACCAAGCTCCTTCATCCATGGGATTTTCCAGGCAAGAGTACTGGAGTGGGTTGCCATTGTCTCCTGCTAAACTGCCATATATTTTTTTATATGCAATACTTACAAAAACCAATCTTAGATGCAATTATCTTGAAGCCCAGATACATTTAAAGAAATGGTATAAAATTCACAGCTAGTAAGTAGTGAAGTTGAGATTTCCAAGTTTGTCTGATTCTGAAATTTGAGTTCTTTCCTCTGCTCCAGAAGTTAAGTTCTGGGCCTTCAGGGACTCTGGCCACTACCACCATTGTCATCAATATTGTTATAAAAAACACACATTGTTTTGCAGTCACTAATGTCTACTTAATAATTTTTCTGGCCTCAGTTTGATTATCTGCAAAATGGGGATAATAATCATAGCTTTATCACAGGGTTATTATGAGGAAAAAAATCAGTGGCAGGTTATGCACTTGTTGTTTGCTTGGTCCATAGTTAATTAGCATGGGCTATGTGGCTACTTTTGATTCTTCTTATTATTCCATGAGGTTTCCCTGGTGGCTCAGACAGTGAAGGGTCTGTTTGCAATGCAGGAGACCTGGGTTCGATCCCTGGGTTAGGAAGATCCCTTGGAGAAGGAAATGGCAGCCCACTCTAGTATTCATGCCTGGAAAATCCCATGGATAGAGGAGCCTGGTGGGCTGCAGTCCATGGGGTCTCAAACAGTCGGACACGACTTCACTTTCACTTTCATTATTCCATGCCAGGTCCTTCCTTGAGTCAGGGAGCACAAGGGTATTCACACATGGTTAGCTGAATGAGGAACGCAGGGCAAAAAACGTGTGTGTTAGAACATTTAATGCCGCCTTTGCCTCGGAGCCTGACTGATGAATCAGATCATGAAGCCAGGGCCTCTGTGCGGGTGTGGAGGGAGGGGGCCGTGAAGGTGGTGGAGGGGAACACTCTAGCTGCTTCCACGTTGAGAAGAACATGGGTGGTGCATACAGCTTGCATTCGGCTCTCCAGACACCTGGATGTAGGTGGGGGGCAGCTCACTTAGGCACCAGACCCACTCAAAAGCATCACTGCAACACGGGTTCTATCCCTGCTCTATTCGTGACCTCCTGATATGGGAAACAAACCCATCAAACCAAATAGGATTAAGCTGCAAAGCCTGGCTGGTCTCCCTGTTGGTGTCATGGGCTGCGGAGCCGAATCTCTGAGCCCAGATGGTCCCACGGCCCCGGCGAGCTCCAGGCCCGGGCCGCCAAGCACCACACACTCCTCTAATGTGTCACAATTACCCAGACAGCTGTGCTAAGTAACTTTCCATGGGTCTGCTCAGCAAACTCGCAGCGTGTTCAATAGCCCTCAAAATTTGTCATTTGGAACCTGCGGTGAGCTGGTAGGGTGGTGCTTATATCGAGCTGCGGAAAAATAAATGCAGTCACCTCAAGAGATTGCATGTTTCCTCTGAAGTGGAGCGCAGGTGGAAGAGGCGGATTCTTTCAGCTTCCTTCCTATCTCAGTTTAGCACGTGGAAGGGGGAGGAGGGGAAGTTGCAAAGACAGCACAGGTGCGATGGCTGCGGAGCTGGATCGTGTCCACCGCCCAGGAGCCGGCGTGGGCTTTGCTGGGACGTTGTTTTTGCATTGGCACAGCAAGGACCCACCAGGCAGCCTGCGAGTACCTGGTGAAGTTTCCATTAGCACTGCCAGGGGTGCTGGGCAAGGTGCCCGGTGTCAAACACGGCTGGTGACCGGGCTGGGAATGTTACTCGTCTCTGGGGACACCCTTACTACGACTCAAACACTCCGCGCGCGTTGTCTCGGGGGAGTGGCGCTTTGAAGCCCAGATGGCTGCGAAGAAGCCATCTCGTTATTTACCCAGAACACAAGCCAGAAGCTAACCCAGGGCTGCAAAATGTCTCCTGTCACGATCCAGGGCGCTGCGGCTCAAGCCCCTGCCGTGCACCCCCAGGGAGAGGAGAAAATGAGCCGGAGCCAGCGGGCGGCTTGGGGGCTCCCAGCCCGCTCCCCGGGGCGCCGGTCAGCCCTCAAGGACGGGGTGCCGATGCAGCCCCCTTCTCTTGAGAGGCCCTCACTGCAGTTAGCAGAGAAGGCTGTGAACGAAGCTGCACGAGGCTCTGGGGTGCTCGTGCGTGTCAGCTCCTCCGCGGACAGCCGAGTCCTCTCCCGGTTACCCAGGTGCCCGGACTGGGTTCCTCGGTCTCGGAGGCCGCTGTGTCCTTCGGAGGCGCCCTGCTTGGCTTATCACCCAGGACAGTGGCCACTCGACGCTGTGGGTTGTGCTGCCCTTAAGGGCAGAGAAGCGTTGCTGACATACGAGCACTTAGTCCAGCCTTCTCTGGGACGGGCGTCATTATTAACAGAGCAGCAGTGATTAGAGAACCGCTCCAGTCCTGTCTTCTGACCGCCGTCTTCCCCGCTCCACCTCCACTCGGTGGATGGTCCCTTTCCTCCCTAAAGATGCTCTGCTCGTGACGCGCTCCCCGCTCCTTCGGGCCTCCTGTTTTTGCTCGTGTGGTTTCGTCTGTCGGTGGGCGGAGGCCCTCCTCCCTTCTGCCTGACCGTCCTGCAGGGCCTGGCCCCGCGGTCATCTCCGTGAACGCGTCCCCAACCCCATAGGCGCTGCTAGGGCTTGCAAACGTTTCCGCGCCTTGAGCGTACCTGGGTTGTGTTGCCTTTTGCATGTACTCGTATTATTTATTCACTTGTCTGTCTGCTCTGTTACCTTCGTAGCTCCTCTAGAGACGGACCGGTATCTTACTTATTTTTGCATCCTCAGGGCCTCCAGACAGTAGATACCCTTTGAAAGTTTTGGGAAAAAAGACATACACAGTCGCTTGTGCACTGGCTGTGGGTTCTGGCTGTGATTCCATCGGGCTATGCATCCTTAATTAAGACATAATTTGTCTCCCTTCTGGCTTCTCATCTGTTACGAATAAACAGGCATGAGAACAGTACAGACCTACCTGAGGGGACCTTGTGTGAATTAACAAACTCGGGACTTACATGCAAATGTCCCTTCGAATGGCTGTTGGACTTTGAGACGAGGCTGAGCTTGCAATCAGGAGACAAGCAGGCGGCTTCGGTCCACTTAGGAAGAGATAATCAAACACACAGTCTTGCTGACAGCTGCTGATCACAGACCATTAAAAAAAGAAATGGTCACAGTGGAGGGTGACAGAGAGGCAAGGCTTCTGTGTGGCAGGTTAGTGCCACCAGGAAAACTGCAACGCTGTGGGGGCCTTGCCCCGAAGGCAGGGCCCACAGCTACCCCTGGCCGTGGGTTGAGGGCTGTGGAGGGGTGGAGGGAGCTTCTGCAGGCAGGCTTTTACATTTTATTAAAAATAATTGGAGAAGTTTACATACATTTCTTGCCAACATGCAACTGTCAGGCATGGGTGGAGAAGATGCCTTCTTTCAAATTGTGAGAAAGTCTAATGTCGTGGCAAAAAAAAAAAAAAATCGGGAGTCTGATGATTAAATGTGGAGAGCTGTCATCTTGGCATTATATTAAAATAACTCGCCTCCAGCAAGTGCACAGTATTTCTTCCTTTAAATCTGTCATTTCTCGGGAGGCCGTTGCTCTGGTTGGCTGCACCGGTGGCTTTGTAGCCATGGCAGTGTAACAGCAACTGGGACTCTTGGAGGCTTTCTGGGGGGCTGGGGGGGGGCTGATGTGTGGGAGTGTGGGCTCGTTCACCGCTCACCGCTGCGTGGCTGCAGCAAGCCATCTGCAGACTCCTTTCTCTGTGACTTAGTGGGGCTCCTCGGCACCCGAAAGCTTAAGCAGAACACAGGCAGGCACGTTATTTTCAGCAGTGCTCCTCAGACAGCGATGGCAAGCTGCAGGCAGAATGAATCACATTTGTTTATGAAATCCTTTGCTTAATTGGATGATCAGTGTCTCATTTCAGCCTCCAGTCACAATACTTTTAATGATGTCCACACCGTGTTGGGTTCCCATGCAAACCATGTGGAGGGGATAGAACAATGGAAAAAGCTTCCATTGGGCGGAAGGGGAGGGTGATGCTGGGGTTGGGGCGCATCCCTCTCGGCTCCGTCTGTCGAATGCAGCAGATGGATCTCTGCACGTGTCCCTTTTCTCTTGCTTTCGCTCAAGAGGCCATTTAACCTCCTTACCTAGTCAGATGATTCCTGGGGATCCCAGAGAAGGACCTACTGCTTCCCTGATGCCTTCATACAATAGAGCAACAGGCTAGCGGAATCTTGAAACGATATTAACACTTGTGTTTGTAACATTTTGTGGCTTTTGGAAGCACCTGTGCATGCCAAGTTGCTTCAGTTTTGTCTGATTCTCTGCAAGCCTGTGGACTGTAGACCGCTAGGCTCCTCTATCCATGGGATTCTCCAGGCAAGAATACTGGAGCGGGTTGCTGTTTGGAAGCACGTGTTCATCTACATCCTATGTGTCCCTAAAAGATGAGAGCAGAGTGCTTGGAGGGCGGTAGTGTTGTGTATTCACCAGCCTCCATGGTTTGCAAGGTCTGTTGACTCACATTGTGGCTTTGTTGCGGTTTTGATCCTTGTGATGGTCATCCCCATAATACAGAGTGAAGCGAGGAGACGGCATGGCTGGTGACTGAGAGGGTGGGGTTTGGGCTCAAATGCCTTTTGTAGCTTACTTCCATGTGACCTTGGATCAGCTATGCAACCTGTCAGAGTTCCGATTTCTTCCATAAAATGGAAGCAATCATCACTCCCTCAAAGGTTACTTGGAGGATTAAATGCAATTAGACATAACTAAAGCATTTAGTCGGAGAAGGAAATTGCAATCCACTCCAGTGTTCTTGCCTGGAGAATCCCAGGACAGAGGAGCCTGGTGGGCTGCCGTCTATGGGGTCACACAGAGTTGGACACGACTGAAGTGACTTAGCAGCAGCAGCAAAGCATTTAGTGGGGCTTTCCTGGTGGCCCAAATGGTAAAGAATTAGCTTGCAATGCAGGACAGCTGGGTTGATCCCTGGGTCAGGAAGATCCCCTGGAGGAGGGCATGGCAACCCACTCCAGTGTGCTTCCCTGGAGAATTCCATGGACAGAGGAGCCTGGTGGACTATGGTCCATGGGGTCGCAAAGAGTCAGACATGACTAAGTGACTAACACTTTCACTTTTCTTTCAAAACATTTAGTCTAGAGGCTAATTAACAGTTGGCATTTATTATTATTATTAGCAGTGTTGTTCTAGAAATCAAGATTTTGAGGCTTGGCTAGTGGTACCACGGTTGGGGTTAGAATGATATATACCTGCTTTCTGAAGAGCCTGGTTCTCATCACTCTCTTCTCTGCTTGGCTGCCAAACACCTAAGGAATGTGCAGATTTTCCACCTTTCAGCAATTCCAGAGACAGCCTGCAAGGATATAAAAAACAAGTGAAGAGCCTGCAGAAACGCAGGTGCAATTTAGGGTCCCTCTGCCGGAAGTGCCGCGTTTCTTCAAAGCCCTTAAATGTCACCTCGCCTCACTAGGCCTGGCTGGAAACGCCCCCACCATTGCCTCTTCTGCCCAGGGGTGACGTCGCCTGAGTCATCTGAGTCTGAAAGAGGGATTCACCTTGACCTCCATCTCTCCCAGAAGAAGACACGCCACAAATGAGGCCATCAAAAAGCAGCCCAGTTCCTCCCCCTCGGCATGTCTCAAAGCCCTGGCTCTGACCCCCATCGATCAGCCATAAAACACAAAAATCAACAGAGTTCTGCTTTTCTATTTCATTCAGGAGAAAAAAAAAAAAGTCAACATTGACTGGCACGGTCAGCCAAGCTCACGGAAACGGCCAGTGAAAATGGGAGCGTCTGCAGACTGCTGTCTCAGATCCTCTTAAGCTCCTTCTTTGTCCTGGTCCCGGATGACAGCTGTGGAGCAGGGCACATCCTGCTGCTAAGAACTAAGTAGGAGAAGTGCTCGCTGTCGTTCCCACGTGGAGGGTGCTTCCAGCGACTCGGCGACTGACAGCTTGAATAAGCGGTTATTTCTCTGGCTCAGGCGCGTGGGGGCACAGGCCACCCACTACCTGACCGTATGCAGCTGAGCTTGGTTCTCTGGGGTCAGCTCGCTGCCACTGTTACCTGTTAAGGTGAAAATACGGTTGAATTGACTGATGATGAAGCTCCGATCGCGTTACTCTTCCACTGAAATAATTTTTGACTGTGCTCCAGATCTCCGGGGCCAGGTCAGACGCCTTCCCCCGCTGCTCATGGCTCGTCACAGGCTGACCCCCATCCACCTGCCCAGTTGGGTTTCTGATTACCGGGTTTCGCGAGTCCTGGGAGGCAGGCAAGCTGAACTGCTCCCTCTGAATCTGCCCCCGTGCCTTCCCACTTCTGTGCCACCACTTCCATTTGTCCCTCCCCTGGGATGCTCATTTTCCTGCCTGTCCACATCTGTCTTCGTTTGCTTGGGCTGCTGGAACAAAATGCCATTGACTGGGTACCTTCAACAATAGATATTTGCTCCTTGCATTGCTGGAAGCTGAGAAATCCAAGATCAGGGTATGGCAGATTTGATTCCTGCCTTGCAGACAGCTGCCATGTCCTCAGGAGGAGGAGAGAGACTGCTCTGGGCTTTTCCTGTTCTTGTAAGGACACTAATCCCTTCACGGCAGCCTCACACTCATGACTTCATCAACACTTAATTACCCACCAAAGGCCCCACCAGCAAATACTATTATGGGGTGGTGGGAGTGAAGGCTTCAAAATATGAATTTAGGGGGGACACAGATGTTCAGTCCATAACCATGTCAAAATCCCAGCTATTCTTCAAACCTCATTTTAAATACAACCTCTTCCATGCAAAGTTCCTTGTTTCCTCCAGCTATAAACAATCTCCATCTTCTCAACGCCTGTAAGTTGGTACGTAAACCTATCAGGGCAGTTATGCTTCCCATTGTGTATTACGTTTTTGTATGAGTTTTGTTTTCTTTTCTACGTTCTGAGCTCCTTGTGGGCAGGGGTCATCCTTTCTCTTCCGTGAGTCCCTAACACTTAAACCCTGCTCCTGTGTGCCCTGTGCGTGCATGCTCAGTCGTGTGCATCTCTAGGCGACCCCATGGCCTGTAACTCACCAGGCTCCTCTGTTCATGGGATTTTCCAGGCAAGACTACTAGAGCGGGTTGCCATTTCCCACTCCAGGGAATCAAATCCACGTCTCTTGTGCTTCTTGCGTTGTCAAGTGGATTCTTTCCACTGTGCCATCCAGGAATAGTCCACTTAGTAGTAAGAGCTTGTTGTTAAATAAATAAATGCTTCCGTCTACAGGAGAGCCTCAGAAGGGCTAATGCAGGACCTGTGCTCGTGACAAACGTATTAGTAAGGCCAGAGTCCATTCTGAATGCCTCATGCCTCACTGGCTGTTAAATAGATACCCCACACCACCCCCCGACCCCCCGCCCGGGTTGAAGGACTGAATCAGTTTGTTTTCCTTTAAGGGGATGAATTATATATTGCTCTCCCATGTCAGTGAGGAGTCTTGTGGTTGCATGCATACATACACGCCTGCCCACACTTACATGGAAATCATTTGGCCAAACTCTCTCGAAAACAATCTGCTCTTCTTGGTGCAACTTCTGCTGTTATTAATAGTAGAAAAAGTCCATAAACAATGTTTAGAAGATGGTAATGATTCTAACTCCTTCTACAGACTCCTGAACGAACACTGAGACCTAACACTGGATCATGAACCCCAAACATCCTAAAAAACCCATCATCCTTCCAGGAGAGGCTGATCATTATATACAGTTTTCGCAGGGCCTGGCCTTCCAGAACACGTGAGAGATGGCTAATGACCGTCGCCTCCACCACTAGCACAAACAAGTCTATCCATCTTTTATTCAGATGGACTTCAATTATTAATTTTATTTACAGCATCCACTCTGTATTCTTCTGGGCCTGAAGACTGAGGCCCAGAAGGCTCTGCTGCCTTGGGAATTTCTAATTTGTACTGCCAAGAAACGATGACCTGCATATTACTATTTTCTAGAGTGAAATAATTACTTGAGATACACATTCCTGTGGCAGCCCGCAAGTGGAACTTCGTTTAAGGACTGTGAAGGCAGTCTTCTCTGGGAAGCTGTTACTCGGACCACGCTGGGGCGGCTCCTGTTTGCATATCCGCAGATGAAGGAAGGTGCTCGCCTGCTTATTTCAATTATATATATTTCCATTTCACTAATGAAACGTCGCCAAAGCCCAGGAGGGAACCTACAGGTTTTCCTGGCTGCTGATCCCCTTGCACCAAAATGCAACTGTAGCCTAAAAGCACCAGAGATGCCCTTTAGTGCCAGCCAGGGTTGCAAGCTATGCCACTAGCCACAGGGGCTCAAAACCAAGTGCCGGGCACCGAGCAGAATACAGAGAAGGATCGTCACCATCCGGCCTCTGCCACCCGAAGCCTGATGGCGAGAACAAGGCCAGATGGCCTCCTAAGTGTTGGTATTAGAACACCCGCCTCCTCCTCTTCACCCCAGAGCAGCTCTTTGTATTTTCATTTCCATGCTAACAAGGTAGACCTGTCCTAGCGTGTGTTCTGAAGAGGTTCTTTCATGCTCAGGGCCTGGGGAGCTTTAACATAGTTAGATGTACTCTAACAGCAGGTTGCCATCAAAAAATTCTATAATAGGATTAAAATAAAAGAGAAATGCGCTCGCAGTGGAATGGCAATGATGATTTAACGTGTTTCAAGGGCCTGGTGGGAAGGTGCCTTGCAAACAGCAGACGGGCCTGCTGTGTGGGTGTGTCGCCTTCTTAACAAACAGGGCTCGGTGTGTGATGGGGCATGTTTGGAGTTGGGCTTTAGAGGGTGTCCGAGAGCTGGATGGCCAGGCTTTGGAGAAAGGGCCGGCTCACTTATAGGAGAAGCTCATGGGGATTCATGCTCGCTCTCGTGCTTGCTGTCTGTCCGTCCCACCTCGGATGGGAGCTCTCAAAGGGAGGGCGAGCTGTCTGCCTTGTTCATTCTCCCTTCCCAGCATCCACGGCTGCACCTGGCTCATCCCGGGTGTGCAGTGAATATGAGTTGCTTGAAAGAAAGGGATCCAAGCAAGATTGTTCAAGGGTGACTTTGGGCAAGCTTTTAATAATATTCAGCATCGGTTCCTGCATCCCTGAGTGAGCAATAGTGATACAGTGACTTTCTGGCCTTCTCTTCAGGACATTTGAAGAACTGAGGCCTGGCCCTGGTTTCCAGCTCTGGTATCCTTCACAGATAGATGCTTGCCGTGGATCTGCTGGTAGAACCTCAGCTTCAGGACCTGCGGGGGGCAGAAGTGCTTCTGGAGGTTTCTGCCTCTTCCTTGTCTCACTCTGGAGATACAGCCTGTGTTGGGCTCTAGAGAGGTCGCAGATGGTGGTGGTTTCAGGAGAGTGTGTGCGTGCATGCTAGGTCGCTTCAGTCATGTCTGACTCTTTGTGACCCTATGGACTGTAGCCTGCCAGGCTCCTCTGTCCATGGTGATTCTCCAAGCAAGAATACTAGAGTGGGGTGCCATTTCCTCTTCCAGGGGATCTTCCCGACCCAGGGATCGAACCTGCGTCTCTTATGTCTCCTGCATTGGTGGGTGGGTTCTTTACCACTAGCAACACCTGGGGAGCCCATCAGAGGACAGGAGAATAGAAGGTTTCAGAATACCCTCAGAGGGGCACCTGGAATGAGCTAGCTGAACCACACGCCTGCTGCTCATAAGCATCCGTGTCCTCCGGGACAGCAGGCGTGAGATCTCAGCGGCGCCGTTACTTGCGAAGTCTGGAGAGGGGCACTTGGTGTCTTCAACCTCTCCCTGATCCTCAGTCACCTGCCCTTGGGCTCCTGAATCTGCCACCTCCTAGGAAGGTCCCCTGATTGCAAGCGTCTCCACTCATCCTGGCACCTGCAAGCTCGCCACCTTTCCTGGCTGGTTTTCTTCGGTCTGTGTGCTGGTGACCCTCCATCGGCCCTGCCCTCCTCCAGCTCCCATTTCCTTCCTTTCCCCATCCTGCCCCGTGCACTGGAAGGCTGGCCCCACCCTTGCCCTCTTGCCCTTTGGTGACCATTTGGGTCCTGCCAGGGTGAGGTGTTGGCAAGAGATCAGAGGGTGGGGGACAGGGTAGATGAGGGTTTCTCGTCCCCCTCGCTCTGCGCTTCGGCACCGCGGTCTGGCGATGGAGCTGTTCCTCCACCTCTGTAGCTGCAGTCTGCTGGTCCTGGCTCAAGGCTCCAGCTCTGGCCATGCTCTTTCCTGCTGCTCCTTCAGACTCAGGAATGGCAGTGGCTTCTTGCTGTGCCAGGTCCCTCCCTGTGGTGCCCTTAATGGTCCCTGGACGTCCGCAAGCAGTCTCATAGTGAAGTCTCTTACTTGAACTGTCTGATGGAATTCTGTGGTTGCTAGGACACTGATGAATGCCTTGTGCTCAGTCGCTTCAGCCACGTACGACGTTTTGTGGCCTCGTGGACTGTGGCCCACTAGGCTCCTCTGTCAGGGAAGAATACTGGAGTGGGTTGCCATGTCCTCCTCCTGGGGATCTTCCCAACCAAGGGATCGAACATGCATCTCTTGCATCTCCTGCATTGCAGGCAGATTCTTTACTCACTGAGCCACCTGGGAAGCACCCAGATAAACCCTGCATGGTGCCTCTCTCCAAGAAACCTCATTGTAAAGAATTTTCTCTATCCTCTCTTCACAGCAAGCTTCCCAAAGTGTCCTGCACAGTTTTAGGGTGTTCTTCTTGATTGTCCCAAATCCTTGCTCCCCATTGTCTGAGAAATCTTGTCCACCTCCGGTACACTCAGCTTCCCCCATAGATCTATGCGCATCGATCGAATTCATTCATTTGTTTGACAAACATGTCCTGAGCACCTACTCTGTGCTAAGCCCTGCTCTAGGCATGAAATGTACTAGTGAACAAAGCACTCAGGGACTGACGCCCTTGTTAGACGATGTTTCTCTGGGATCCGATCTCTGCTCTCAGCTCCTTGCCTGACCTCCAGAGCTGTAATCCTGGTTTCCCGATGAAGGCCCCACATGCACCACAAGCTTATCACATCTGAACTCCGATTCATTAGGACCCAAACCCAAACTCTTCTCTCTCCTTCTGAAAGTAGGATATTACCACCCCCAACATGACCCCCACTCTCTGTTCTACTCAAGTTAGTCACGTAGAATGTCCTTTCTCCTCAATTTCAATAGCTTCTTTCAGTTTGGCTTCAGATTTCTCTCCCAGATCTCTGTTTTTCTTTTCATTTCTAATTCTCTGTCCTCAATGAAGGCTCGCACCCTCTCTCACTTGATAACGGCCTACCTGCTATTTCTGGCTGCTTTCCCCCTCTTTCACCTTGCTCATCACTACTGCCAAAGTTCTTCTCTGCAGGCGTCCTTGCTTAGAGAGTTCTGCCAGCTCCTTGCTACCACCTCTTGGCAAGACAGTTTCCAACCAGTATGGACTGCCAGACTCCTGGAGGCCTGCCACCCGCCACGTGGACTCCACTCAGTTCCATGGACCTGCGTGGTTGCCCTGGCCTCCCCGTCTTTGCTCTGGGGCTTTTCCTGCATTTTCCTCCCTTCCCTTCCCTTGTTCCTTAAGCCCCTATACATGTTACCTTCTCAGTAAGATTTTCCCTGACCCTTCCCCCCAGAATGAACTCCTTGGTCCATTTACTGCCCCTGGTCTTTGTTTTCCTAGTGACTGTGTTGCTCCACAGCTAGCTATATCACTGCTGTGCCTCCTTCTAGCCTGGAAGCCCTTTGACCCTTTCTGGGTTTTTGGAATCTTTGCTGTTTAGCAGAGGCAGGTGTAGAAGGGGTGGACGTCAAAGAATGATTTCTAATATGTACATTAGAAATGTGTATTTCTATATAACCTCATGTTCTTTCCAGCAAAAGCACTTTCTGAGGCCCTGACCCTTCTTGCCACCAGCTCAGCCCACTGTGGGCAGCAGCTCTTGAGTTTCTGGTCCATAGAATGTATTCTTGCCTCTCATCTCTATTACAAGAGCCAGTTGATCTGATCGCCAAGAGCTGGAGGGGCATCTAAGGTTTACGCACTGAAGTAACATTCTGGCCTCTGTCTGACTCTCCCTTTTGGAGGGAGTGGTAAGATACGCAGATGTGTGAGGACCCTGTCCCCCAAGATCAGGAGGCTCCAGCCATCCCAAGGAAGACAGCAGCAGCAGCTGAAACTCTAAGCCCTGTTTCTGCACAGTTGGAATGTCACCCAAGCTCTGGGGCTGCTTGTCCAGCCCAGGTCCCCTCCCTGCTGCCCCACCCCATTCTGCTGGTACTTTTATCTTCCTCCAAGTCTGGCCCGAGGGTGGCTGTGGGGCAGCTCGTCTGCCTGGGGAGAGAGGGGGGAGAGAGCGGGGGATGAATACCCTAGAGTAATTCCTCTGTGATCAATGTCCGCCTGGAGATGGTCTTGCTAATGGTATCCTAGCCAGGAGCATTACTGAAATCTTTTGCTCTGGTTCCCAAACAGCTTGGGAGTTGGGCCAGACCAGGCCTCTGCAGCTTGGAGTGCCAAATTTTAAAGTGCTGTGAGGTTGGAGGCTGGCTTTAGATGCAGCATTTCTTTCTCTGGGGTGATCGGATCAACTGACTTCCTAGGTTCAACCTCAGTCTTTTTCTAATCTGCCACCCCACCCAATAAGCAACAAACAAGGATTTGGTGAGGTCTTTGGCACCAAGGGGAAAGCCTTTCCTGCAGCCGCCTTGGTGGGACTGACAGATGACCTGCGGTTACCTGTACATCCCTGAAGGACCCGCCCACCAGTGGTCATCTCCAGCATCAAATGGTCACTGTGAGGTGCAGAGCTTCCTGGTCCTCACTCAGGGCTGGGGCCTGTGGGAAGAGGAGGTGGGGGCGGGGGATGCCTTGAAGGGAGGGAAGGAAGGAAGGAGGAAGGGCGGGGATAATGAGGTTCCCTTCAGTTCAGTAAGAGCTTTAAACCGGTTTCGATTTTCTGAAACTAAATTTGGTACCACATGGCGCATCTACAGTAGGCACTTCACAGCATCTCGGCACAAAGTAGATTTACAGCCACTGAGATAGTTTGTCAAATTCCTGACAGCCCCCCAAATGGAGCTCACTGCAGAGAGAGCTTCTGACATGGGGAGAAAAACATCCACCCCACCCCACGCCCTTTCATCTCACCAAAGGAGGACACGGGAGATTTCAAAACACCGCAGAGGAGAGAGAGCAATGGAATTCCATCCCTGAAACCTCACAAGCAGGGGCCCCTCTGATCCTAAGTTCTGCTCTCACTGTGACTGGATTCCCGGGGATGAGGCAGCGGCTAATGAACACGCTGTCAGCCAGTCTCCAGCGTTCTGCCAAATGGACTCTCCTCCGGCATGGAGGAGATTCCAGGAAGGATTTCAACTGCAGAGCCTAGAAACTGTTAAAAATGCAGAAGTGTCTGTCTTCTTTTCTTTGCAATATGAGGGCTAAAAATTATTGAATAGAAACCAGAATGTTTCTGTCTATTCCTCACACAAAGAGGATAGAAAGACTGAGACATGGCTCAATTTCTCCGTCTTCTTTCAGGTTAATGTGGAGGATGAATGAGCTTACTATGGTTCTAATACGGGTATTGTTCAATTTGAAGTAAAAATGCATTTTTCAGATGAGGCTGCATTAATTTGAGCAAACATATCCTTTTACTTTCCTTTTGCAAATTTATTTAATAAATGCTGACTTTTAGTTTCAAATATCAATACGCTGTCTAAGTTTCGTTTTCTTTTAGTAATTGTAATTTGAGTAAATTGCCCTAAATGAATATTTGCTTCCCTCTAAAAACCCTGTTCTTTTGGGTTTCTACTGAATGAACAGTCTGGGAAATGCCCACTAGATGGCACTGTCACTACATAGCTGAGGAAGATCTACGCAGGGGCTCCGGAAAATAAGGCTAGTTTCTGTTTTAGCCGTCCTGGAAAATCCAGAAGGTGGCAGATTTTAGCTATTTATGAAAAGGCAAGCACGGAGAACAATGTTGCCTTTTAGAAAAAAATTATTTTTATTTATCTTTCCAGAAGGAGATTATGAGCTGAATAAAATTATCGGTGATATTTAAAATATTTGAAAATGTTTCCCATTTTTAGAGTATGTAATACAAGCTGAAGGGCTAGGAAAGCAAACAGTGACACAAAATCAAGGTGAAATTGACCAATAAATTGAGAACTCCATTACGAGAACAATTTCTCCGAGTTTGAGTCACAGTGTTTGAGTGATAACCTAAACCTGTCTAAACTTTGTGGAACATTCAAGGCGAAGATGGAAGGAGATAGTGAGGGAGCCGGGAGGGGGCGGAGGCCCGCCCGCGTGGGCGCTGATGTTTGTATTTTTCACCAACTTTTCCAGGTTCCCAGAGGACCTCCAGCAGACCTGTGCTTTAGAGTTCAGTTCTTTTCAAGGTTACTGATTACCTGAAGGGATCCTGGTTTTAAAAATGAAAAATGACAGCTTGAATACAATAGTCCAATTTAGAGGGGCTGTGCACCCGAGGCAGCTTCTCTGGCTACTGAGGGGCACTTGCGGGGAATACAGACCCACATCCATTTCGTGGAAGACGGCACCGCCAGAGTCTCCACGCCTCACCTGAAACCTTGCGGGAAAGTGCGCTGAGCTTATTCGAAGGGAATACCTGCGTCTTAGTGGATTTTGGCCCCTAGCTGAATGGATGGGCTTGTCTTTTCACCTCCTGCAGAAAATACACATTCATGAGGCGGGGCAGGGGGGCGGCAGGACCGCAGGACAGAGGGCCGGCGGCTGGGAAAGTCATTCCTCCGAGTGACAGCTCTACATGGCTCTTGGCGCTCCAATATGTCAGGGAACTGCTGTTCCGACTGGCATCATTTATCTCATTTAAATATTCCAAAAAGAGTAGCCTCAGCACTCAAGTTAGATTCATTTTCGTCTTCGCGTTCCAAAAGGGCCTGGCAGCCTCTCTCAACTGGAGGCTGGGGGGAAAGGAAAGGAGAGAGAGAGAAAAGAAATGGTGAGGAAGTGCAGCAAGTGAGTGATATATAAGGTGAACACAGAATTCAATATCTAAGATGAGGACACATATGTCTTGGGCCCCAGATATACAGCTGCGAGCTGATGGAGAAACAGGCCGGAAGAGAGGTAATCTTTATCTCTGTCCCCAGCCTTTAGAAATACCGAAGGCTAAATCACCCTGAGAACAAAGCAAGAAATGAAGACTGCTCCCAGCCCCCCAGGAGATAGCAGAGGGCAGGCCACTTGCTGAGTGCACTTCTTTTTCTTTCTTTCTTTTTTTCTAACTCACCCCTTGACGTCAGGGCCAGTTGGTACATTGAAAGCTCAGTGAAGTGTCTGGGTCTAGGCTAAGATTCTGGGTTCCAGTTTCATTCAGGAAGACTTGAACTTGGATTTGCCATCGGAAATCTTTGCAAGTAGCAAAGCATGGGGGGAGTGATGGCATCTGTCCCTGGAAAACCATGTTAGAACACTCATTTCTTTTTTCTCGCTTTTCCAGTGCCCAGTCACATATGCCTGAGTTTATGTGCCCACCAAACACCTTCTTTCGGGTTATGCATTTCTTTTGTTAAGTTTATCACCACTATTTGTCACTGTTCTGTCACTAAGTCATGTCCAATTCTTTGCGACCCTTTGGACTGTAGACGACCAGACTCTGTCCACGAGGTTCTCCAGGCAGGAATATTAGAGTGAGTTGCCATTTGCTTCTCCAGGCTATCTTCTTGGGCCAGGGATCAAACCTGTGTCTCCTGCATTAGCAGGCGGATTCTTTACCACTGAGCCACCTGGGAAGCCCAGTCATCCCTAGAACAGGCTTTCAATAGTTTGGAGTAACAGTAGTAGAGTGATGAGAGTGAACTTTGGTGCTCAGTAAAAAGGAGCCCATTCTGCAATACACAGTGTTCTAGGCTGAGTCACTACATCTTCTCCTTGACGATGTTTGGAGCTGCCTCCCCACACTGAGACTCTGTGATCAAAGAAAAGGCCTCAGAAAATGCTTTGGTGGCCACTGACTTGGGAAGCATGAAGTCTATTATCTGTGTTGGTCCCGATAATCTCACGAGCCCCATTATAGCCAAACTGATCCACTGGAATTGATGTTCTATGAGTTTCCTTGAGTTGCCTGGAAAATATTTCAATGCTCCAGGAAGCTGACTTAGCTTATGGCATTTGCTAGTAAAGTGCTACTTTAGGGAATCAGGTTGGTGTGGTTCAAATAGGTTTATGAGAGCATTTTGGCAATGGCTATTTATCCTACCCAATGTTGAGGAAGTATTAATTCATAAATACCCATGAGGAAGGAGCAAAGGGGCATACAGGTCATTAGTGCTGCTAAGTCGCTTCAGTCGTGTCCAACTCTGTGCGACCCCAGAGACGGCAGCCCACCAGGCTCCCCCGTCCCTGGGAATCTCCAGGCAAGAACACTGGAGTGGGTTGCCATTTCCTTCTCCAATGCATGAGAGTGAACAGTGAAAGTGAAGTCGCTCAGTCGTGTCCGACTCTTAGCGACCCCATGGACTGCAGCCTACCAGGCTGCTCCATCCATGGGATTTTCCAGGCAAGAGTACTGGAGTGGGGTGCCATTGCCTTCTCCATTAGTGCAGTTCACATTATATATCTGGTTCTTTTTCCTTTTGACCCATGGTGGGGTGCTCTTTTCTGCCCTCTTCAAGCTGGATGTGGCTGTATGGTTTGCATTGGCCAAATAAACATGAATGTTACTTTTAGGCTGAAGCTTTAAGAACCTGAGCTGAATGCCTACAGTTTGTTCCCCTTACCTAAGTCACTGTGAGGAGTTTTTGGAGATGGAACTTTTTTCATCAGCCTGAGTCCCTGAAGTGATCACAGAGAGAAAGCCCCCTGCCCCAAATGATGTGGCTGTAGCTCCAAAGTGGGCATTTAGCGGAAGGAAGAAATAAACGTTGTGTACCAAGATACTGAGCTTGGGGGATTACTTGTTAGCACTGTGAAACCTGGACTCTTTGAACTGATGTCTGGTAATTGCATTCTGATTTGTTTCCCGTGGGCTGAGTCAGAGCATGTCACTGCTTTCATTTTACAAGTTCTGCATCATGTGATCTTCATTATTTTTTAAAGACTTTTCCCCTCTGCCTCGGAATAGTGGGATTCTTTTGGTTCTTCTGACAAGGAGCACTTCATTGGTCCTTTACATACATGTTCTGCCTCATTGGCACCTTCTGATCTTCCAGCTTCTCCTGCTGTGTCCTACCATCGTTAGGTGCCGGCTGTGACATCACTATTACAGGGACATCTTGCGTGATTTTTTGACTGCCTCTTCTTTATGTTCCCAAGCATCTTGTGGTACCTTATCAGTATTTAAACATCGTATTATAATTGCTTTTTCTGATATGTCTTGCTATATGACATTTTCTTGTATCTTTACTGTTTGGTTCCAGTGTGCAACTAATAATAAATGCCTTATTTAAAAAATAGCATGGCTGACAGAACTGAGTATTTAATAATGTGGAATCTGAATTTCTTTTCACTTCTGTTCTGCCCTTTGTATCCATTATGTTCATATTCTCGAAGTTGGCTGAAACAAGAGCATACTGTTAGGAGAAGCCCAGCAAACAAGATAGGCACCGGTGATCCAGACTCAGATGGGGCCGTGCCTTTGACTTTTCGCCTGAAGCTCGGCCCTGGGGCCACCTCGAGCTCCTCAGAAGCTCTGCAAGGTCCCCCATCCTTCTGGATTACTGCTGCCCTGCTGCACCCTGATCACAGGTCCTCCAGCCACCACAGCTGCCCCTCTGCCGATTGCGTTGTTTTTATTGTTGTTGTCTTGGTGTAGGCCACAGGAAGATCAGAGCAGTTAATACAAGTGACCTGGGGTAAAAAATGTTCGCCTCCGTCCCTGAAATGGTACCAAGTGTTAAGACCTTAGGGATTTAGAGACAAGTGCTCTTCTTTCTCTGGACCTGAGAGGTCGTCCACCAAGGCAGCTGTCCAGGGTGCTGGCCTACAAAACCTTCTTGATCTTGTTGCTTATTCCTCATCTCCTCAGCTATGAGTTAGCAGTCAACATTCACTTCTTCTTACCATGCTTCAATTAACTTGTAGTAACAATATTGATGCCATTGCCATCAAAAACAAAAGAGTTAGCATTTATGAGTTGCTTCGATGTTCCATGAACTTACCTAAGGGCTTTAAATAAGTGCAATTCCCTTTTAATGCTTGCGACAGTGTTAATATGGAGTTGGTACTATCACTACTGACATATAAAGAATTAAGGCTCAGCTTGGTGAAGCAGCTAGGCAATGTCACACAGCTAGTAAGTGGCAGAGAAACTTCAATTAAGGTTTTTGATTCCTTACCACAGGTTTTCCCTTTGTGTGCTTCGTCCTGCAGACTAAAACACCTTCAAGTAATTCTATAATTTCAGCATCAAATTAAATTAAGGGAGGTGATGCTTTGGTTGGAGGTTCTCATCTGGCCTCCTTCACATCACACAAGTAAAGGGTCACCTGTTTGACTTCTAAAATCCAGTTTCAGATATTGCCTAAATCTGGAAGACAGTCACTGACTTCAGATTCCTTTTGGCACCCCTCTGGGAGGAGAAATTTTCCTGGAGATAATATTTTGGCTGGTACAGAGGCAGCAAAGGGACTTTTAAAAGGAAACATATGGTCCTTTGGCATTATTATTCTGGGGTGCTGAGATCTAATGAAACAAGGAAAGCATTGAGAGCCAAGGTCATTATGAATATAATTCAGATTTTAAATTGCTATTTGTGGAAAATATTCCTTCAGCCAGTTGAACCAGGTTAAATCGCTACAGCAATTATATTTACAGGCAATTGCTTGGCCCTGTACTTCCTTGTGCCTGTGCGGACACAGTAAGCTTTTGAGTTAGTAGGCGGTAGGGCAACACATAAAAACTGAATATTGTTATTGCCTCATTAAGAGAGACCCTGATTCTTTTAAGTCTGCTCTAACAAGAGCCTTTGGAAAAACAAGAGAAATTTCTGAATATCTGATTAATTTAGATTGAGCAATTAACGGAGTGATATAGTTAACAGTACACTTAGTATCACTCATTAGGTTGGCTGCATGGGAGGCAGCCTCCGACTCAGGAAGGAGGCTGTTAGAATCGAGTGCCACCGCGTATCTGCAAGTCAGCTATCGTGAGTTGTGTAAGCAATCAGGTTCCTGTCGTTGAGGCTTACAGAGGTTGAAAAATCTACTTTTTGGCAGTGCTGGTTTTCATTCTAGCAGAGGATGAAATTGCTAGAGAAATAATGTCATTTCTACAGTTCAAGTTTTCTTTAGCTTCCAAAGCTAAGCTGCTGGTGGGGTGCCTGCTCTCTGTGTGCCCCGGTGGGGGCTGAGTGGATGGCCCCTCCAGCACCTGCTTACACTGCCCCCGGGGCACAGGGTCCTGAGCCCTGAGGACACCATTGCTGGATATCCACACCTGAGTGGTCTTGGCTGGGCCTCTCCCTGGGTTTCCATGGAGGCAGCCCTTGAAGTTAAACCACAAAGAAACTGGCAATTATTTAGATATTTCTAAACACGTCTCCAAATACCTGAACTAGAGCCCCATGCAATGTTTAATTAGAGCGCCCAGATGAGACTGACCTGTTATTGTAGGGTCACCCTGAATGGCTCTAATTAAAAATGGATTATCTGATTGATGACAGGTTACTAGAAGAGAGGGCACACCATCATTTCCCTTCTCCCTCGTAATGGTGCTGAGTGGAGGGACAGCTCGAGCGGTGGGAGGGGCGTTGAAGCCTGTTCAGATGGAAGCCACTGAAAGCTGGGCATTCAGGCACTTTGCTGGTGGTCCGGGGGTTAAGACTTGGTGCTTCTACTTCAGGGGGGCATAGGTTCAATCCCTGGTCGGAGAACTAAGATCCTGAATGCCCTGCAGCACAGCTAAAAAGTAAGAGTAAATGCATTTTTAAAAGAATCAACATTTTTTTTTAAATAAAGAAAATTGGTGAAGTCCTGAAATCAAGTGTTTGAAGCAGCTTAAGCAGCAACTGAAACCGCAAGGGGTGAGAGTGAGCTGGTCCTGGGAGAGGACCTTTCATTAGATTTGGGAATGAGGGATGAGCCAGGAGCCATCTAACAAGAGCTGCTGGCATCCAAGGATAGCGTCTGATGCCTACAGTACTCAGTGGGTCTGAGTTGGTCCGTTCATAGCAGCAGGGCCCTGAGAGGCGGGGGTTGGAGTATGTGAGAGCCAAGTGGGAGGCAGAAGGGGCCAGGAGGCGTTTACACACGTGTCCAAGCTCCACCTGCTCTGCATACAAGAAAACAACCCTGGCTTCTGGGGAAGAGGGCTGAAGTTTGGGGGGGGGGTGCCTGGGGACCCTGATTGTGCTAGGATTCAGAGCAGGTCTGCACACCTAGGCTCAGAAGTTGATGGGAACTATCCCCGACAGAGGGAATGAATACAGATCTGTCTTGTGGTTGGGACCCGCATGGGAGGGGAGGGGTCTGTGGGACCACCCAGGGCTCCCTGTGGGCAGCAACCCCGAGACTGCTGGATTTGAAAGAAACTTGTTAGGGGGCAATGTAGGAACATTTTACAGACTCCTTACATTTCAGGTCTGGAGCCCATGCTTTGATTTGAGATCATGGAGAGCAGACAGAGGCCACTACCCTGCAGGGTGGTTTGGAACAGAAGGTGGGCCTTTCCAGAAATGCAAGCTGCTGTGAATTGAGAAAGACAGAGATGTGCAGAGAGAGGACTTCTGCTGAGTTACTAAGAACAGTTCCTCCACGTCCCATAGAGCCCACCTTTTCCACTGGCCAGGCCCTTCACCTCCATCGAGGTGCCCAGCAAACAGCTGCTAACTGAAGATGCCAAAAGCAACATCCGAATCCTTTGCGATGTTAATGTCTTTAGATAATCACAACCTAGAAATCATCCAGATTTTTAAAATACAGTTGACCCTTGAATGACATGGGGTTTAGGGGCGCTACTTTCCAGGTAGCCAGAAATCACATAATTTTACCATCAGCCTCCATATCCATGATTCTGCATCTGGGGATTCAGCCGATTGCTGTTGGCATAGAGCTACAAATATGCATGTAGAGGAAAAAAAATCTCGTGTATAAGTGGACCTGGATGGTTCAAACCTGTGTTGTTCGAGGATCAAGTGTGTAAAGAATTCATTCAGAAGTTACCAACTGTATGTTCCAATTCCAGATGTAAACTTTGGAGCTGAATAATCCTATTTTTCAGATTTCTCTAGAATGTAGTATCTGGAGCTTGACAGAACTGGTTTGAATTTTAGGCTTGCCACTCACAAGCTAAATCATGTTGGGCAAGTGATTTCTTTGAGAAACCTCAGACTCCTCATCAATAAAATGGGAATCGGAACACTGTCTCTGTGGATTTGTGGAGTTGACATATGCAGAATGCCTGGCACAGAGTCCTTGCTTAGTAGCTGCAAGTGGCTTGTACATGCATCAGGGAGCTTGGACCACACTTTGCTGTGAACTGCGAATTTCAGCAACAATGATCAAATGATTTTATGCTTTCTGGCTTTCTACTGTTGATCAAAAACCACATGGAAACTCTCCATTACAGGCCTGGTATTTAGATTTGAACACATTAGAGACCGTATGTGCTAGTGATTCCTACGTTGCTTCCTGCCTCCTCGCCTCTAGGTGGGGTCCTGGGGGTAAGGAAACCCGTGAGCCAAGTGTTTACATCTGAATGGGATAGTGTGAGAGTAAAATGATACGCACTGCATGAGCCAGAAACACCCAGAGATACTGCATCCCCAGTGACATTCTTTTAAAGGGAAAAAATTCAGTGAACTGCATTTTGTCCAAGTATATGCCAATACACTTGAAAAAACCAGAAGGTTCAAAAGAGAAGGTGGACCTGCTGTATTTAAAATGGATAACCAACAGGGACCTGCTGTATAGCTTATGGAATTCTGCTCAATGTTATGTGGCAGTCTGGATGGGAGGGGAGTTTGGGGGAAAATGGATACATGTGTATGCATGGCTGAGTTCCTTCCCTGTTCACCTGAAGTTATCACAGCGTTATTAATCAGCTGAACCCCAGTACAAAATAAAAAGTTAAAAAAAAATTAAAGAAACCCAAGAAACAAAAAGAAACTCTCCTTTATCTAGATCAGAAAGCCTTGCAGAGGTTGATTTTCCAACAGTTGTAGCTCTTCTAACGGCAGGATGATTATCGCAAGCTAGACCACTGCCCTGTGGCCGCCAGCTGCTTCAGGCCCTCACACCCTCCCACCCCAAAGAGGGGCTCTTGTTTTGGGGGGTGACAGAGGGAGATGGAGAATGAGACGGTGAGTTCGCACTGGGGAGATAACTCTGTGTATGATCGCTCAGAAACCAAGAGAGCAGTAAAGAGATGGGCGGGAGGACTTCAGCTGACATCAGACGCAAGCGGCTCTGCTTGAGTCAGTGTCCTGGTGACCGTCTGTGTCTGGGAAGCACTCAGCTGGAACAGGGAGGAATGGAACTTGACAGTAACCGTTCGTCAAATGCTCTCTTCTGAGTAACAACACACGTAGGTATGAAGAGTGATGGAGACAAAGCTAAGAGAAGTGGGAAGGGGTCTGATGTCCATTTACCTGGAGAAAGAATTTTGTCCAACATAGAACCAAGGAAGAACCTCTTAGCTGATGATCAATTCTTTCCATCCTTGAAAAGGGCTTGAAGTTCAATGTGATTCTGCAGGAAACTGAGGATTTCTTCATTGAATTGGCATTAATTACTTTTTAAATGTAAATTTTCAGCTGCAAGCCTTTTTTAATATTAAAAAACCTCTAAGTACATCAGAGTAAATCAAAGACTAATTGGTGACCAAATTATAGGGTTTAAAGCACTTTTTTTGGCCATAAATGAGTGAAAAATATTTAGCAAATGTGAATACACACTTTTTCTTTTATTAATAATGAATCATATGGTGAGAACCCATTTTTTTTTTTTTTTTTAGCAAAATTCAAATTTCTGTTTCAGACTGAGAGCCCTAATTCCATTAGGTGGCACTTTATATTTAATCAGCACTTTCTCCTCTGCTGGTGTCTCCTTGTGCCCAGACCAGGACTGGTCTGTCAGGATGGCTGTCATCACAGGCAAGGATGGAAATGGATAATTTTAGTGGGTCCTGGCTCTGGCGTGCTAAGTCCCTTCACTTGTGTCTGATTCTGTGCAACACCATGGACTGTAGCCCACCAGGCTCCGCTGTCCATGGGATTCTCCCGGCAAGAATACTGGAGTGGGTTGCCATGCTCTCCTCCAGGGGATCTTCCCAGGATGGCATTAAATAAGGCCATCTGCAAGTGTCTTATGCAATCCATCAGGATTCTTGCCTGGGAAATCCCATGGACAGAGGAGCCTGGTGGGCTACAGTCCCAGAGAGTCACAAAAAAGTCAGACACGACTTAGCTACTAAACAACAACAACAAACGTCTTTCTGGAGCTTCCGCTTAAGATGTAAGCATGGAGGGCTGCAGAGCGCTTGGGGCTTTGGTCAGAAGCTCTTACAGGACCCGAGGCAGATCCTGGTCAGAGAATCCACTCCAGTGCTGTTTGCGTGGCTTGATGACAGTTTCAGCCCACTTCCTATCAGCCATAGCTATTTATATTCAGAGGCACAGATTCCACAGCTGTACAGAGTGCCTGCAAGTGACTCAAATCAGTCTCTCCTCCCTTCTCCCTTTCCATCTCAGGGAAGATGAACAAAGTTGTTGTTCAGGATAATCCTGGCGAAAAGGCAGACTCGTCAGGGGGTGGAGGAGGGTTCTCTATTCCCTTCGTAAGCTTCCTCTTCTGTCAGAGATACTATTCCTTTCTCACCTCATTCCCAGATACCCTCATCCCTTTTATAATGAAACAACGAGTTGGTGCTGACCTTGACTTCGCAGAAAAGGTATTTTGCTCTGGGCCATCTCTACAAAGACTCTGCAGGTTTCCGGGTTAGGGTCATTCTATAAGTCAAGCTACTAACTCTGAAAGAGGAGAAGAGACCTGGGCGCAAAACCAGAAAGTACTGATGGTTTAGGGCCATGTAGTTTCGGGAAAGGCATTGTTTCATGAGGCCAAAACACTTGTCAGCTGCGGAGAGGACTGGAACCCAGGCCAGGCTCAGCCTCGGAAAGGCCAGGGTGGCACAGGCAGGTCCAGTCACCCTCCTGGCCTCAGCTTTCTCATCTGTGAAGAGAGGGCGCTGCTCGAGGGGACCTGTTGTGTCGCTTTCAGCTATGAAATTCTGTGATAGCACAAGGATCATTTTCCCTATTTCTGTGAAACAATAACAGCTCTGGGTTTGGAAAATGATCTGACAGCCTTGTTCCCTGAATGAAAATGCGTCTAAGCATTTTGCTGAGAACAGCCCAGTCTCCCGCCTAGAAAAACAACGCCCCCCACCAAACGCAAACGCGGTGGTGGTGGTGGAAATGAAGAAAAATACCACCACTTTGTATTTTTACCTCTCGTGATAAAACAGTAGTTTTAGAAATCGTAAAAATGTACCAGTTTGACAAATGGCACATTTAAAACCCGATTTAGCAAAGGGGTTTTACCTTTGTAATTTTAAAACTGTCACTTGAACTAAAAATATAGGCAAGCAAGTTGGCCTTTCATATTTAATGTTTTCTTTTCTCCCTTTTTATTTGCAATTTATTTTGTTCAGCTTTGATTAAGGAAGTAGCAGAAATGGAATGGAGAGTGGCCAGTCCTTGGCTAATTCACTTTTGAGAAGATGGTAAATGGGACTCTTCCCACCAGTGCAGGCTGAACTTTCTCAGCACCAGTCCTGGTTGGCTTTGGTGCTTTAGCCATGTCTCTTATAGCATTTTCAAAAGCAGAGACATTACTTTGCCAGCTAAGGTCCGTCTAGTCAAGGCTATGGTTTTTCCTGTGGTCATGTATGGATGTGAGAGTTGGACTCTGAAGAAGGCCGAGCGCCGAAGAATTGATGCTTTTGAACTGTGGTGTTGGAGAAGACTCTTGAGAGTCCCTTGGACTGCAAGGAGATCCAACCAGTCCATTCTGAAGAAGATCAGCCTTGGGATTCCTTTGGAAGGAATGATGCTAAAGCTGAAACTCCAGTACTTTGGCCACCTCATGTGAAGAGTTGACTCACTGGAAAAGACTCTGATGCTGGGGGGGATTGGGGGCAGGAAGAGAAGGGGATGACCAAGGATGAGATGGCTGGATGGCATCACGGACTCGATGGACGTGAGTCTGAGTGAACTCCGGGAGATGGTGATGGACAGGGAGGCCTGGCGTGCTCGATTCATGGGGTCGCAAAGAGTCAGACACGACTGAGCGATTGAACTGAACTGAACTTACCCTTAAATATTAACACAGAATCACCTAAGAATATTGGACTTAAAGAGGACAAGATGACTGGAGGCTTGCTTTCTCCCCTGATGGAAATCTCAAGATTCTACATGTTTGCTAGAGTAAGTATGTTATGGCCCCAGATTAATTGGTAATTATAGCAGGTCAGAAAGAATTTGAAACAAAAAATGAGAACCCGGGATGTCCTGGAGTGCGGGATATTAAAAGCTGCTACGCAGGATTAAAGGAATGTTTACAGATGTGTTTTTCCATTTTCAGGCGAGAACTTAGGCAAGTTGCTGCATTTCTTTGAACTTTAGTGACCTAAGAGGACAGATTTGGAGTAGCCGCCAGCAAATGCTTCTGAATGTTCAAGTCTTTAATTGAAGCTTTTTTCTTACCCTTGTGAAAGACTTGGCTCAGGAAAGGTGCTTACCTATTGTTGGGATCCAAAGAGTTAACGATTCATTCGGAGGGGCATCGGAATGCAGAGGGGAGAGCTCAGAACCAGGTTGTGAGGCTGGTCCTGGGCATTCTGGGTGGGGGAGGGGCCGGAGCAGCTCACAGATGACTTCTCTGTTTATTGGACTTCCCTGGTGGCTCAGAGGGTAAAGCCTCTGTCTACAATGCGGGAGACCCGGGTTCGAGCCCTGGGTTGGGAAGATTCCCTGGAGAAGGAAATGGCAATCCACTCCAGTACTACTGCCTGGAAAATCCCATGGACAGAGGAGCCTGGCAGGCTGCAGTCTATGGGGTCGCAAAGAGTCGGACACGACTGAGCGACTTCCCTTCCTTCCTAGGGTTCTTTTAAGGCTCAAATGCAATAACAGAACTGCGAGCTCTTGAAAGACAGTGTAAGTGGAAAGTATTTGTATGAAACGCTCTTCCTAAAGAGTACTGATGGAAACATCTTTATGCAGCCGTGTACATCGGTACTGAACTGTTGATTCACTTCTTAGCTGTCATTACCGGCTGATTCTAGCCTGTTGGTCTAGTCTGCGGGCACAATAGAAGAGTTCCCAACAATGGCGGGTCTGAGTGATCTGGGGCAGCCAGGGGCTCGCCTCCCGGAAAGCACTGCCCTCCCGGTTCCGCGGATCAGCGACTCGCGCTGCAGAGTCTCGGGGCGATCAGTGTGTCCACCCTGAGGTGAGCCTGCTCACTGTAACTTCCTTCACGGGTGTCAATTGAGACTCGGCTTGAACATCTCAAGTGTGGAAGCGGGTAATTGAGGTGAAGGGAAGAAGACCTACAACTGTGAACAATCTCCCTCCTTTTCAGCACTCTTCTTCCTTTTCAAGATGACTCTCTCCTCGTGCAGAGATTATGAGAGGTGCCTTGCACCCTCAACTCATTTAATTCTTATCACCACCCCTGCAAGCTGATTTTCAGTATCCCCATTTTTAAGATGAGGGAACTGAGTCTGAAGAGGGTAATCAAATGAAGAAATGGAGTCCCTATACTGTAGAATTGGGTTAAAATAGAAGGTTGTACTTGCCCATGTATCGTAACAGCATTTCTTGAGAAAATGTATTGTCACCATTGACAGATTCCTACCCTCCATCTTTTAAAAAAATTATTTATTAATTTTAAATAAATAAAATTTATTTTATTTACTAGCACAGGCCCAGGCTGTGCTGGGTCTTCTTTCCTGCCCACAGCCTTTCTGTAGCTGTGGTGAGCCAGGGCCACGCTCTGGTTGTGGTGTACCGGCTTACTGTGTTGACGTCTCTTGTTGCAGAGCACAGACTCTAGGGTCCACAGGCTCAGCAGTTGAGGTGCAGGGGCTTTGTTGCCCCACAACATGTGGCCTCTTCTGAACCAGGGATCGAACTCATGTCCCCTGCATTGACGGGTGGATTCCCAACCACTGGACCACCAGGGAAGTCCCCTTTCCCATCTCTTTACAGCTCTGTTGAAACAAAACTATTTCTTACTACTCAGAGATGGCTACTGAGTGTGGTCCATGTACCAGCGTGATGGACCTCACCAGGAGCTTGTTTGATTTATAGGAACTTGACCCCACCTCAGGTTTCCTGATCCAGAGTCTTCATTGCTCCAAGACCTTCAGTGGTCCAGAGGCACACTAAAGTTTCCAGATTGCTGACTAGGGCACGCAGAGTTGGCCCACTTCCTCCTTTCCAAGCAGATTCTCTAAATATCTCTCCTGACCACACTACAACTTTTGTCCCAGGTAGAAACATATGCCAGGGACACCTTTAACTCTCATCTTTTCTTACATACCTCAGAGTCCTGTAAGTTTCTATCACGTTTCCTTGTCTAACTTGAGAAAGCTGATCCCTTTTCTGACTTTCCAAATATAAGTTTCATAAACTGTCCTGCTCTGTGCCCTGTGAAAAATGTCTGGATATTTTCCATTCTGTGAATTGTAGGTGATACCCCTCACAATTATCTGTCAATTCGTCATCAAAAGTCAGGTAGAGGAATTTAGACTTTGTGGGCTAAATTTTGACGCATAAGAATAATATAGACAGTGGTGAAATACACTGAAACAGGGAGATTTATCTTGTGGTGTTTTGCAGTGTGGTTTAAGAGGGAAGAGATTGAGGCTCTGAAAGTAATTGCAAATTATAGAAAATAGAGCCCTTTGAAAGGTTTTATTGGCTGTCATCTGATGCATTGACTCATGGGTTTCATGTGATGTAAATTTATTCCCTTGATAAATGAACCAAATTTTGTCAAGATCAGTCAACTGATTTGAAACTTATTATGAAATAAACACACAGACATATGCAATTTATAGAACAATTAATTTGAAACTTTATCCAGACCGTTATTATTTATATTACGTCTGCCATATATTTATAACTGAGCATTTGTACCATTATTAATACGCTGATCATCAATGCCAATCTTTTCTAATAAGGGCAGAATCTCTGTCTGTTAATTGGCTTTTATAGATGCAGCTGTAATTGATAAAGTGTAGCTCCTTCCCCTCTTCTGAATGTTTGCCATGGCATACAAAACACTCTTTTTTTCCAGGAAGATACCAAGTCCCTTTAACCAGAGAATTCTGTCCAGTCACCAACACCAAAGACAGAAGTGAGTAGGCCCTTCCAGATGCGAGGGGGTTGGCTCCCTGCTGTCTGAGCTGTACTCTTGGTTCTTGCCACTTCCCCCATCTTTTGTCTCAGCCAACAGAGGGGTGTCCTGTAACTCCTCTCTCCACGTCCTTCCTCTAATGTATTTCTCTTCCGCTGCTGATGGTGTCCAAAAAAATACTTTGAAATCTCATACCTCCCAGAATGATAAAAGCAGAATTATGGAAAGAAACTTTAGAACCACCAGGTTTGGATTGTTGGTTTAAATATCCCCCAAATGATACAGACCCAGCACCATCTATTGGCCATGTTTTTGGAGGCAGACATTCTGAAGCCTGAGAGTCAAACAATATTTTCAACCAAAACGACATCTGAAGAGAACCAGCCATGTGACAGTCCGCATCTAGGATTCCAGCTGTAATCTCTCACATGTATATTTCATTATGAATAACTCTCTTGATTTTTTTAAAAATCACAACTTTCCTCTCTGAAGTGTGGGTTGAAATTTCAGTCTCATCTTTTGACCACCTCGGGGGAGTTCTCCCATGTGATGCTGGAGCAGACTCTAAGAAACGCCAGCACCTGGCATTGCAGGGAGAAATGAATTATGACTCCATGTTGAAACTGTTTCTCTGACTTGCTTTCCATTGCTTTTGTTATTATAGTCATACATAACGGCCTGCCACAGAGAATCCTGCCCCTCTGCCTGACTGTTAAGCGAAAATACTTTTGTTCAGTACCCTGGCTACCTGTAGATGGCAGGAAGGAAGAATTTAACACATTCTCTTGCCTGAGGTTTGCCATTCTAGGAAATACTTGCAAGATTAGCGGCCTTTTTACTTTGCTTCATCACCTCCCCGCATCTCTGATCCATAAAAGAACCTGGCATCCAGACCCCTACAAGATGGTTATTTTGAGACATTAGTCTGCCATCTTATCAGTCAGCCAGCTCTCCAAATAAAGTTGTTATTCCTTGCCTCAACACGTAGTCTCTCAAATTCACTGGCCTGTCTTGTGGCAAGCAGAGTGAGCTAGGACTTCGTAACACTGGGATACAATGAGAAAGTGTCTCCTTTTGTTACTTGTCCTCAACAGAGAGACTTCTTGGCTTCTCACGCAGTAAGAGAGTAGTGTTCATGGTTAGCAGTGGAATGACTCCAGGAATAATAATTGAAAATATTATCAATATAGATAATATTCAATATAGAATTCAGTCAGTAGAGGGTCTGAATCCAAAAGAAATGAAAAAGCTTATTAATGTCTCTGATCTTTGTACAACTTGAAATAAAAACTTCAAATTACCTCCCCATCAACTAAATGACTTAATTGCATTGGAGGAGAGTCTAGACAAAAGAGGGCTTGCTTATGCATCTTTGATGTTTCTTACACCATTTCTCATCTTTCTCGTGGACAAGGCAAATAGCAAAAATCACTTGTAGTCTGTCCATCAACTCCTCACATGCTAGATGCTCTGAGAGGAGTGAGAGGCATTTTAGTTGACATTTACTAGTTTGGGAGGGACAGAAAGCTTTGCTGGAGCAGAGGCTATTTTCAGAGTTGCCAGGTCTGAGAGTGAGGCTCCTTATCAGTAGAACCTTTGCCTCTGATTCGCACCTTCAGCAGGACTTTGGAGGCCTGAGGCACAACAGGGGTGGATGAACATGTGTTTGGGAGGCTCATTTATATTCATGGCTGGGCAGGATGTATCTCATTCCTGTTGTAACATCCATTATTTTACACATAGTTAATTCCTTATTGTTTATCCTGAGATTGTGATGTTTGCTACGGAAACTCTAAAAATAGGGAAAATATCAGTCTATGTGATCTATGAGTGGGGAACATTGGTTTGATACGTTAGATCAGAATCAGTCATGTAGCAGTACAGAGGCGGTAGAGAAAGGGATGTGGTATCATTCTTTAGAGACCTTTCAAGTGGCTGTGGGTAGAGTGAGACAGGATTCTATCAAAATCTTAAGACCCATGGGAGAGGAGGTAGGAGCCAGCAAAGAGTGATCCCTGGGCCCCATAAATGGCTAGTGGACTAGCTCATCAGCACAGAAACAGGTACAGAGAGGTATTAGATTCAGAAATATATTCAATAAAAACTCATCCACAACCTTGAGTGCCCATGGTAGGTCAGGCCCTGGATGAGGTTAGGGAAGTGGTGTTGGGCCAGGAAGTGGACCATGGGGTCCAGCAGTCCTGGAAACCCAGCCTTGCTTAAGCACTTACTAGCATTGGGTTTGATCCCTGGTTTGGGAAGATCCCCTGGAGAAGGAAACAGCTACCCACTCCAGTATTCTGCTCTGGAGAATTCCATGGACTGTATAGTCCATGGGGTCACAAAGCATTGGACACAACTGAATGACTTTCACTTTCACTTTATTTAGCATTCCCACCTTAAGTAGGATAAGATATGCCATCTTGTTTAACATCCTTTTTTTTCACTTGTAAAATTAAGATCAATTGTTTGGAGGATTTAGTGAGTATTTAAGAGTATTCCAGGTGCTTAGTACATGAAAAGCTTTAATAAACATTAGCCTTTTCTCCCTTCCCCTACTTAGAAGCTCTGGAGGATTATTGACAGAAATCAGATGATGTGTTTATGAACTTAAAGGGTTTACCTTCCAATAGAGAAGAAAGACACACACAACTGACAATCATGGGGGTGGTGGTGAATGAAATAAGTGTGTTAATAAGAGAGGCAGAAGGATATAGGTGGAAAAGCTATGATTGATTCCGCTGGGAAGGGGGCTGGGAAAGATTTTTAGGGCAGGCAACATTAACCCAGGTCCTGAAGGATTTGAAACAGTTGCTTCTGATCTTGCTGATGAGAAATACCCAGAAATACACACTCAGAGCCATCTACTCAGAAAAAGAATGTGGAAGAACAAAGCTTATTAAAAAAAAAAAAAAACAACAGATGTGTAGAGATTTAGGAAGCAAAGGAAGGAAACCATGTCAGAGGAACTCTCAAGGGTAGGGCAAAGTCTAATTACCCAAATTGAAATCTGGCCTTTGTAGCAGACCTAAGACTTCTCTTGAACCCATAAAGACCTGGTGGAGTAGCAGAAGCAGGCCTGAAATAATTAGCTTTGTATTTCAGCCCTTGTTTGGGAATTCTTGGTTTGTATCAGCCTTTCCCCAGAAAGCAAGAGAGGTATTTGAGAGTGGCTAGAAAAATTGCCTGGACAGTAGCAGGGCAGGAAAATGTAAAATCAATAAATAATCAGGCTGAATTTTAATTGAATATATCACTAAGGCCCTGCTGACATGTAAATTTTAAAAACTATTCACTAGAGAAAATCAGTCCTCTCTCCCTTGTGGAGACTGGGTTTCAGGAGATACATAAAGGCTGGCTTCTGTATCCCTTCCTTGGCGGATCGCACATTCTGGGTTTCCTTATGTGCACAGAGGCCTGTGTTCAGCCACTTCCCTGTCTCTCTCTTTCCTACATAAGGGAATACGTATTTACTTTGGGGAAAAATAAAATCAGTTAACCTAAAATTCACGTAGAAACAAAGATCTGAGAGAGGAAGGCCGGCTGCTTTGATGTTGAACCAGTCCCTGAGGGGAGAAATGTGGTTTCCTCTCAGAAGAGGGTTTAGGCTCCATCAGCTCATCACTGTCACTCTGCTTCGTGAAATCTCAAGGCCGAGGAGGGCATCACATTTGTATCCTAGAGATCAGTCTTGTTTTCATTTGACTTGTACTTTCTATAAATATTTTCTTTGTACTCGCGGGTAGCATTTGGCCCAGTGATGTCTTGAATTTCGAGTGAGATTCAGGAGTACAGAGGCACACAGGAGAGCCACTTGGACTCAAACTGGGGCTCAGGAAGCCCCCGCCCCCGCCCTGCACCCCTCTCCCTAGGGACCAGCGTAGATGCTGTGGAAGGAATCAAAGTGAGAGAGCCCTGGAACCTTCCTTGACTATTTTCCTCCCCGGCAGCTCATTTTGTATTTGGTTTTGCAGCCCTGTATTTCTGTAAGGATGGCTCTTGTCACCTTAACCTCCGCACAGACACTGTTGCTCAGCTGAAGAAAAAGACTGTATCTGAACAAATTTGTTTCTACATGGATTTAATTAGGAACCTACCAGGTGCTCAGTTCTGAGCTTGATGCTGCCAGGATATAGAAGATTTATGAGACACAGTCTTTGACTTTAGAGGGTGCCAGCATGCTATAGAATGCTGGTACATGAACTTCAGTGAATCCGAGTCTCCTGCAGAGATTGTCAAACCATGCCTGGAGATTCTAATTCTATAGGTCTGGGAAGAAGCCCTTGAGCCTACCTTTTAAGAGGTGAACCAAGTACATCTGATTCAGGAAGTCCATGGTTCTGACTTTGAATGACACTAGCAGAGTGGGCTTGCGTGTGTGCTAAGATACTTCAGTCACATCCGACTCTTTGCGATCCCCAAGGATTTGGGATCCTCTGTCCATGGGATTCTCCAAGCAAGAATACTGGAGTGGGTTGCCATGCCCTCCTCCAGGAGATCTTCTTGACCCAGGGATCGAACCCACATCTCTTACATCTCCTGCATTGGCAGGTGGGTTCTTTACCACTAGTACCACCTGGGAAGCCCCAGGATGCACTTAACATCTTCATCAGCAGAAAGGCTTGCTGTTTATAGACCCACCCTGGTATATATTAAGCAAATGACTTGGCGTGAGATATTTACCTTTCCCAACCTTTATTTCTTCATCTATAAAATTACAACAGTGATGTCAAATTCAAGGTAATACTGTAAGAATTAAGTGAGACAAATATTATAAGAGTTTCTGGAACATTCTAGAAAGACAGTAAATACATTTTCTTACCGTCTTCCTCAACAATCTAGTTGGGAAGATAACACAGCCTATCTTTACTTTAGCTTTCAGGTTATTTCTTGTCTTTAAAAATGATAATGATATTTATCATCATCTGTCGTCTCTTCGTATCACCTAAACTGCATTGTAGCTGTCTGTCTGTTTGCTTGTCTCCAACCGAAGGCTCTGGTGATGCTAATTGGCTCCCCAAGCCCAGCAACTCTGATGTGCCACTTCAGGCCACCAGAAATTATAATTGCATGAGATCAAAAGACAGAATCTGGATTTGGGGTTTAAGAAAGATGGGAGAGCAAGGCTGTCCAAAGCTGCCCTCAAATCTTGGCGAAGTTTTTCAGGCAAGAATGAACCTTGGATGAAGGAGAATCTAGCAGAGAGCTAAGGACATAAACTCCGCTTCAAGACCTAGTTAGGGTCTAGGGCATATTGAAGAGAGACAGTAACACAGTTTAGAGGACTATTTCCTTGGCTCACTTCAGGCCAGATCCTGATAGCTGGTTCTAGACCTAGATCTATAATCTAGTCCATAATCTTGCTGGGACTAGAGGGAAGTCTTTGCTGGCTGCCAGAAGGAACCATTGAGCAGCGGTCTCTGGGGCCTACAAGGAAACTATCCTATTGCAGGGGAGAGCTTATAACTTGGGATCAAAACAATTAGGGCCAGGAGGAGGTGCAGGTAGAGTTGAGTGTGGTGGCAGGGCCATGGTAGAGGGAGGCTAGAGGATCTAGCTAGAGGATCTTGCAAAACTGTTGAGGATCTTGCTAATGAGTCTCCATCATCTTAGAACCAGGCTTAGGTGAAGCACCTGAGAAGAACTGAGAAGATGTGGGTGATTCTTCTAGATCAAGAGTAATGCTTGAAAGTCAAGAGACCCAGCCAAGCTAAATGATTTTTGGGTTATCACACTCACTTTTGATTCTAACTCCTTAGTCCTTCCAGACCTCAATCCACAGGCGGTGGCGGGGGAGGACTCTGTTTATTGGAGTGTGCTCACTGCATCAGAATGGGGCTCTCAATGAATCCAGAGCTGCAGCCATTTGAATGCTTCTCCGTTTGGCCTGACTCAATACGTGTTTCACAGAGCACTGCAGAATATTCGAAAGGGAAGGGGCTTTAGGAATGATCTAGTTCAGTCTCCTTATTTTCCTGATAAGGACACCAACTCAGAGAAAGCCTATGACCTTCCTAAGGTCACAGCTGCTCAGTAACAGAGTTGCACTCGAAACCATGCTTCCCATGCCACTCACATTACCAGGTCGTGCTTTCTCGTGGTGTTTCCTCTTGCCTGAGTTCCCTTTGATCTCCCTGGAAGCCTATATGGACACACTTGCTCAGGCTGGGCAGTCCATTGCTCATCACTTAAAATATAACAGGCTCGCTTTGCTCTCACTCTTCCCATGCTAACCACGAAGTACAAGATGGAGCTGCCACTCACCGCTCACGCCGATGACAATTTCATTAACTGTGTTGCTGGGCTTCAGCGAGCCACTCATTTCAATTGTGCTCAGCTCCTGCTAGTGAGAAGTGCATAAGGATTTCTGAGCAGTTCATAATGAGGAAATCAGGGTTAAAGTTTCAACAAAATTAGTGCTAGATATTCAGGAATACTTAAAAACGCCAGGGTCTGAAATGCCACAATGGAAACAAATACAGTGGCCCTGGCCAGTAGCCTCTTGCATTTACACACTCACCTTTTGGGAGGATGCTTTGGGCAGTAAGCAGCCTGGTAAGTGTAGTCTTTGAAGCTGCTGGTGCCAAAAGATAAGCATCTCTCACTCAGCAACCTGATATGGTGAAATGTGGGATGGAGCTGGGTTGTTTTTTTTTTTTTTTTTTGGCCTGTTATGTGGGATCTTAATTCCCCAACCAAAGATCAAACTTGAACCCCCTGCAGTGGAAGCACAAAGTCTTAACCACTTGACCACCAGGGAAACCCTTGGAACTGGAAGTTTTGACCACACAACTGTGGGCAAGGTGACACCTGAAACCTACAAGGGTTGGAGAGATTTCTGATCTTCCTTGCCCTCTCCTGCCCCTCAGTGACTGTCTCTGGTCTACCTTGAGCTGAAAGGTATCTGAAATTCCCTGAAAATATTGTCATGCTGCTGTAAAGTTGGGGGGATAGGTTTCAGCACCAAGGCCAGTAGATGAGGGTATAGATGCAGGATTTTTCTGTTCAAATGAAACTGAGGGCTATGTACATCTTCATGTCCACAGTCCTGTGTTTTATGCCTCTTTAGCCTTAGCCACTGGAGCAAATAAAGCTATTTTCCTCCCCATTTAGTTTTCTTAGACTTGCTGGACGAGGAAGCTCCAGATAACATCTCATTTTGAATAGATCAAACAGGCCTGATATGTATAGTGTAAATGCCTCCTGTCCTTCCAGTGTCCTCCCCTGTTGTAGTGTTAATTGATCTGCCAATAGTTGGTCAGATCTCCTACTTGGGGAAATATGTGAAATTAAGGCTCTGACATAAGATGAACTCTTTACTTCTTTCTGTTTTTCTTTTGGGTCTATTTCCTACTCTTCAGTTTCAAAGAAAGGAATAGTAATACCTCACCTTCATATGCTTTTCCTAACACCTTCAAAGTGCCTTTGTACTTGTCAGGATCTACATAGCGTAAACTAACAAGGTCTATTTCTTGCTGACACTGCGTGGGTTGGTGGGGATGTCTGCGGTCTTGTCATCTTCACTGTTGGTCATCCTCAAGTATGACCAGTGCTGTGGAAAAGAGAAGGAGGAAGTGGTGAAATTATGCTTTGCTCTCAGAACTTCCACTCAGAAGAGTGGAACCACTAACAGGTTATTAGCAAAAGAAAACTGCATGGGCAGGTAGAGTTTTAAAGGGTAAGAGGTTGCAATTCTACCACAAAGCTAGGAGGAGAACAGGTGAGACTTGTTGAGCTGCAATGACTAGAAAGCCTTCCTTAAATTATCTGATTTTATTTCTGAATATCTGCAATAACTCTGGTCACAGCCAAAAGAGAATTATAGATTTATTCTACACCTTTCAATGTAATATTTCCAAACTTTTTAACTTCACAGTTGGACAATTTTTTTTGAGGAGGGGTTACCTGGTATGGGGATGCCTATTTTTTATTTTGTTAACTATCTTCTTTTTACCATCATTTGATACAAGAAAATTCTGGAGTTGTAAAATTATGAGAATTAATAAATTGTAGGAAGCATAGGGACTTCCCGGGTGGTCCAATGCCTAAGACTCCATGCTCCCAATTCAGGGGACCTGGATTCTATCCCTGGCCCGGCAACTAGACCCCATATGCTGCAATTAAGCAGTCACATGCTGGAACTAAAGAACCCCACGTACCATGGCGAAGGTTGAAGATCCCACACGCTGCAACTAAGACCTGGGACGGCCAAATAAATTATTAGCTAATTTTAAAATGTAGGAAGCATATAATTTCAGACCAAAGTTTAGTCCTTCAGACGCCTCTAACTTTATGAAAAACTCTCAATATTGCCCTTCTCGTCCACCTGCCAATGCGGGAGACACAGGTTCGATCCCTGATCTGGAAAGATGCCACATGCCACAGAGCAGCTAAGCCCAAGTACCACAGTTGCTGAACCCCTTGCTCTAGAGCCGGGGAGCCGCACTGTTGAGCACCGGTGCCACAACCGCTGAAGCCTGCTCATCCCAGAGCCTGCGCTCCTCAACAAAAGAAGCCCCCACAGTGCTCCCAGAGAGTAGCCCCTCTCACTGCAACTAGAGAAAAGCCCACGCCGCAACAGAGGCCCAGCACAGTCAGAAATAAATAATAAAAGAAATAACGAGATAAATAAAACTATTTTTTTTAAACGTGAATAGAAAACAAAACTGCCCAATATTTTTCAAAAGTATTGCTCTTAAGTTTTCTATACTTTCCTGATAACTTTTGTGATCTAGTCGTTGAGAACTTCTTCTCTGAAAGGTTACAGTGTCAAGTTATAACATCAACCCCACATACGTAGGGCTTGTACTCAAGGAGCTGAAATGTTAAATGGGCCAATGAGAGATAAGAAAGGAGGCAGGTTTTATTAGCTAGGCATGTGGAAAGGAGATTATCAGGTTGTGGGGTAAAAATGAACTGCTGTCTCACACACTGGTTTGGAGAAGGTTTGACTGAATGGGCCAAGATAGGAGTGGAGGGGTGAACAGTCCCCTGGGCAAAAGGTTTGTAGCTAAGGTTAAAAGCCTTGACCTTGGGACTTTTCAAAGCTGGATTGACAAAAGGCAACCGAAGTTAGAGGCATGCATGACAAACACCTTGTACTGGAAGTCCCAAAATAGCCAAACGCTCGGACAAACTGCTTAACCTTTAGAGGCTGATGGCCCCTGAACCATCTGCGTCTGTGTGGGTTGACCATAGACTGTGGTGTCTGCTCTGGGGAACAGAGGAGCAGAGATGTTTGGGAGCTTAGTGGCCTTCCTGGATCCCGAATAGTCCACCTAGAAGACCACCTGTTCTGTTGATCGGTGAAGGAGGCTATAGAAAGAGCCACGTGAGAGAGATGCTTTCCTTTGAGATAAAGCAGAATTCAGCTATTAATTCATTGTGAAAGTGCAAGAAAGACAGGAGCCGAAGATTAATCTGTGGCTTCTGTCTTCAGATCAGGCTTGCTGACACTTGCACACACTGGAAGCATAATGATAAGGTTGCCAAGAGATTCATCTGGAAAGAGGAAAAAGGAATCTATCAGAGTAGGGAGTGGTATCCAGTTTCATAGTCCTTTCCTCTTTCCTTCAGAAAACACTAATCATTAAGGAACTATCACAGAAGCTCCCCTTTTGGACTCAAAGACCTCTGTATTTTGCAGAGAACACCATCACATTAGACATTGCTAATGGACATTAGAATATGCTCAGCAAAATCCAGCTCAGTGGTGGTGTGGTCATTCTGGGAAATGTGGGTTGAGTTAGACAAATTATTTTTTTGAGAAAATCATCCAGATTACTCCCAGACATGTTAAGGTTTTATGTGAGTGGCTCTCATGCTGCTGCTGCTGCTAAGTCACTTCAGTCGTGTCCGACTCTGTGCGACCCCATAGACGGCAGCCAGCCAGGCTCCCCCGTCCCTGGGATTCTCCAGGCAAGAATACTGAAGTGGGTTGCCATTGCTATCATACAGAAATGTAAATTCATAACTACCAAGGTGTATTATAGAACATGTGGGGAACACATGTATGAAAACATCTTTACCTTAAAAAATACAAGAATAATTTGCATTTTTTGGTATGGATTTTATTAGTTCTTCTGTGAAGCTACCAAACTAGTCCAGAATCTCTGATACAAAGGGCTTCTGAATTCTTGCTCAAAGCCCTTGCACATCTAGGTGAAGTGGCAGAGCCCAGACACTCCGGAATGGGTGTCTGACAGCCCCGGGCTTCGGTCTGTTTCTGTTCACTGTGGGCCTTTGGGGCAGTCATTTCTGTAGGTCTCCACTTCCTCAGGCAGAAGGTCAGAGGGTTGGGTTGGATGACCCCTGTGATCTGCTCTGATTCTGTGATTTCATTTGTTGGCAATTCTCAAAATAAAAGTATAAAATGACTCCTGGGAAAACTGAATGAATTTCCATATGGTTTGAGTCAACAACAATGGTTGGACTTTGTGCCCATCCAAAATCCTTTCAGAACAGCTTGTGTCTTTTCTTTTCCATTTGATTACACAGGATTTTTCATGTAAATAAAAATTCCTTTTTAAAATTAAGCCTTCCCCTGCTGTCTGATTCATTCACTGATGTTACAGCCCACAGCTTGAGATATGACATTTCCTTTCAGTCTGGTAAAATTGTGATGTCACAAAATTTGAATTGATGCATCCAACTGAATTAAGCAGAAGGAGCAGGATAATTACAAATGAGAATTCTCCTCTCTACACACATATGTGTCTAGGTAATCAGCAGTGATGGGAAAGGAAATATAGGCAAGGCACTGGGCAAAAGCTTACCAGGCTGTAGCTGCAAGTAAATGCATTTTTAGATAAAGCGTCTTGTTTTAGAGATTATAGTGAATGCTCAAATATGGCCCCAAAGGAAGCAATTCAGCTTTACCTATACATTGTGTGCTACCACCAGCTAAATCATATCACTTGGCCTTTGGCCCTTGATTCCCAAGTTTATTAACCTCAGAAGTGCTAATATTCCTTAGATTTGGAATTTCCTTTTTGTATATAAAAGCAGTTATCTTTTCTTTTAAAACATGATACTGGTAGATAGATCTGAGAAATCTTTGTGATTTTGACCAAAGAATTTTATTCTAGCTCATGGAGGGTGGGTCTATGTCTCCTAGAGATTTTTTTTTTCTAATTAAATTTACAATGTTGTGTTAGTTTCAGTTGTACTGCTAAGTGATTCAGTTTATGCCTGTATTCATCCTTTTGCAGATTCCTTTTCTATATAGATTATTATGTCTCATAAAGACTGACATTGAGAAATGCACACTGCTTTAGCACCAACCCAGAAAATATTAACAGTGTTTCAGCTTCATGTGAAAGAGCCAAAGGTGACATAGGTGTTTTTGGTCTTTTGTTTTTTATGTGAACTCTTGGTGACAGTGTTGAAAATCCAGTGCCATTTAAACAGGAGCAATCTGGTGGGGAGATGTAGATCTCTTCAAAGAGGGTTGGCCCTTCAGTTGATTGTTCATTGTGGCAACTTTTAGATAGTTTTAGAGCAAGACAATCAAAGATAGGATGTAAGAGTTAAGTTACATGAAAATTTTCCACTTAAGTGATGCATTTGTAGCCCTGCCACTGGGGAGAAGAGAGATGGTTCTATTATCAACACGCCAAATGAGTCTTACCCAGAGCTCAGTCTTAAGAGTTGGCAATACACAGCTCCTACTGGTTCCCAGGATTCAATTATCCCTCTTGATTTCACTGTTTCTGGAGCTAGGGCAACTTTCCCCCCTAGTTTTGAGGCATGAAACATTCAGTTCAGTTCAGTTCAGTCGCTCAGTCGTGTCCGACTCTTCGCGACCCCATGAATCGCAGCACGCCAGGCCTCCCTGTCCATCACCAACTCCCGGAGTTCACTCAGACTCACGTCCATTGAGTCTGTGATGCCATCCAGCCATCTCATCCTCGGTCGTCCCCTTCTCCTCCTGCCCCCAATCCCTCCCAGCATCAGGGTCTTTTCCAATGAGTCAACTCTTCACATGAGCTGGCCAAAGTACTGGAGTTTCAGCTTCAGCATCATTCCTTCCAAAGAAATCCCAGGGCTGATCTCCTTCAGAATGGACTGGTTGGATCTCCTTGCAGTCCAAGGGACTCTCAAGAGTCTTCTCCAACACCACAGTTCAAAAGCATCAGTTCTTCGGTGCTCAGCCTTCTTCACAGTCCAACTCTCACATTCATACATGACTACCGGAAAAACCATAGCCTTGACTAGACAGACCTTAGTCGACAAAGTAATATCTCTGCTTTTGAGTATGCTATCTACGTTGGTCATGACTTTTCTTCCAAGGAGCAAGCATCTTTAAATTTCATGGCTGCAGTCACCATCTGCAGTGACTTTGGAGCCCCCCAAAAATAAAGTCTGACACTGTTTCCCCATCTATTTCCCATGAAACATTAGGTTGATCTTCAATATCTTCTCTTTTCTTCTATACTTTTCACCTCTAAGCATTTGGCAATTTCGAGCTATTTTTCGTTTCAAAATTTTATTTGTATGTTTCTTCTACTCCTCTGGCCAGCAACCAAGATTAGGCTATAATGACTTTACACACAGATTATGACCCTGGGCTGATCCAGCCATCTTCCTGCTTCCAGAATTTTCTTCATTCTCAATCCATTTGCACATTATGGACAGATTACTTTTATTACAGAGTCATTTCACGTCATTCTTCTGCTTAAAAAAAATTTCTTTAATGGCTTCTGATTCTACAGAATAAAGTTTCAAACTGTGGATCTAAAGTTCCCATTTCTAGCCCCAATTTCTTGCTTTTCACATGTCAACACTAGGGTCCAGCCAGTAACTGGAAAGTAGAACAAATAGAAATTTCCCAAACATATATTCAGTTTCTCATTCCATGGGCTTTACAAAAGATTGTTTTAAAAATTCCTTAGATTTTCAAAACCACGAGGAGAAGCAATGGAGAAATATTGAGAAGAGGCAATGTCTTGTGTGGGTTCCTAAAACAAGAAAGAGAAAAATTAAGGAAATCTGAAATAATAAGATATCGGCATTGGTTCAGCAGTTAGGCAGATGGTTCACTCTAATGTGGGATAACAGTAGGGGACACTGTGAGTAGAAAAGGGGATTTATATGGGAACTCTCCCTGTATTGTCTTTGCAACTTTTCTGTAAATTGAAAACTATTCTAAAATTAAAAGCTATTGAAAATCAACTTGCTATGAATAAAATATTTTTAAAATAATTAAAAAAAAAAATCTGAGTTGGATAAATAGAGGAACCAGAGTGTGAAGGGAACCAGAGAGTCAGGTTCAATTAGAAGTGAAGTGGTGTGGGTAGGGAGAGAGGGAAAGACATGGGCTGCTGCTGCATGTCAGACAAATAAATGCAAGGGTTTCTTTCACACTGTTTAGCCCAGTTACTGATTTGCAATGTAATTACGGACTCCCTTAGATGGAGGAAAAGAGTTCTGAGTTCAGCTTTCTCTCTGAAAGCTTTGAAGGTAGTCCTGAGGGTGCCTCTACGGCTTGGGGACCTGGCTACACGCCTCAGTGAGTCTCTGGATGGGCCTTTGTGCAGCCCTCTGAAGAGATCTTGTTGTTGCTTAGTAGCTCAGTCGTGTCTGACTCTTTGAGACCCCATGGACTGTAGCTCACCAGGCTCCTCTGTCCATGGGATTCTGCAGACGAGGGGCGCTCAGGCCTTAAAGAAAGCGTGCCTGAGTGTGTGTCTGCTTTAGGGACAGGAAGATTGTTGACAGGTTCTGAGGCCTCCCTGCTCTTTCTTAGGTGTCCAGTGACCAGTCAATGTTGCCCTCAGTTTGACTAAACTCGAAACAGGTTTTTTTTCTGACTCTAGATCCCTGATCTCCCTTTCTTAGAGCTTTTGTTTTATAGAAAACTTGCAACTGTAAATGTTGTCTTTGTTGCCTTTTGAGGTACAAATATGCTGCTGTCCAGGAATGTCTTTCTTCAGGACCTGGAAGCCATCCCTCTGGAATGCTGTCATCAGGAAGAGAGGCCTCCTGTCCCCCAGTCTCCAGTGGAGGGCAGGAGTCTAACTTTAGTAAATGATGGCGGCTGCTTCCTCCCGCCACCACCACCGCCCCGGCCAGCGTCCTCCAGCACTTTTCCACGAGCTCACCCCAGGGTTTAAAAATCCTCCTGCCTTCCGTTTCAGTGGGGTTGAGTTCAGTTTTCTCCCTTATCTCAGTAGATTTGACCCCGATTGCGATAATCTCCAGGAAAAGCTTCTTGCTCTTCTGAACACATGTCCAGTGAAATGCATCTTTCATGCCAGGAGGAGATTTTGAGTGAGGCATAACCAGGCTGGAAGTGGAGTGGGGAGCAGGGCTGGGACAATGATTTTAGAGCTTGAGATACTTTCAGAGGACTGCATGCAAATTTCGGAAAACTCATTTAGGATACCAAGAGATTATGGAGTTTTGATATCTTGTTGGGGAATACTTAGTGTTTAATTTAAATGTACCTTTCTCACTAATGTGTTTGTGATCAGCATGCTGATATCCTCCTACTGAACTATCTGCTGAGATTTCCTTAGGATTCTGAGTGGAAATTCAAACGAGAAGACACAGGACAGTCAGGAATAATCTGGAACTTGCAATTTACAGTTATCTCTGATACTTCATTTCTGAACTTCCTGATTTAGGGACAATGCACACATAACTGTAATATGCTTGTGAGGTATGTATCTTCCTTTGAAACTGTTTATCTCAAGAACTGGGCAAACCAAGATATATGGGCCAATTCAGCCACTGCCTCTTTTGTAAATAAATTTTAATGGCTCTTAGCCAGCTTACACATTTTTTGTATCGTCTATTGCTATTTTCACGCTTCTGTGGTAGAGTTGAGTCCTTACAGCAGCAGTGGTATGGCTTTCAAAACTTAAAATATTTATTAGTGACCTTTTATAGAAAAACACTGCCAACCTTTGGTTTGCATTACCAGTTAGTCAAACTGTGCTAATACAATGTTCTCTTTCCAAGAGAGAAAAAGTTTATTTACTGACTTATCAACCAACACAATTCAATAAATATATAAAAGCAGCATAGCATGATTATTAATATTGATACTATGGGTTATGGGAAGCACAGCATAACAGAAGCACAAGATATTAAGAAGAGGTGGCAAGAATACATAGAAGAACTGCACAAAACAGATCTTCATGACCCAGATCATCACGATGATGTGATCACTCACCTAGCGCCAGACATCCTGGAATGTGAAGTCAAGTGGGCCTTAGGAAGTATCACTAGGAACAAAGCTAGTGGAGGTGATGGAATTCCAGTTGAGCTATTTCAGATCCTGAAAGATACTGCTGTTCAAGTGTTACAAACAATATGCCAGCAAATTTGGAAAACTCAGCAGTGGCCACAGGACTGGAAAAGGTCAGTTTTCATTTCAATCTCTAAGAAAGGCAATGCCAAAGAATGCTCCAACTACCACACAATTGCACTCATCTCACAAGCTAGTAAAGTAATGCTCAAAATTCTCCAAGCCAGGCTTCAGTAATATGTGAACTGTGAACTTTCAGATGCTCATGCTGGTTTTAGAAAAGGTAGAGGAACCAGAGATCAAATTGCCAACAACCGCTGGATCATGGAAAAAGCAAGAGAGTTCCAGAAAAACATCTATTTCTGCTTCATTGACTATGCCAAAGCCTTTGACTGTGTGGATCACAATGAACTGTGGAAAATTCTTCAAGAGATGGAAGTACCAGACCACCTGACCTTCTTGAGAAACCTGTATGCAGGTCTAGAAGCAACAGTTAGAACTGGATATGTAACAACAGACTGGTTCCAAATAGGAAAAGGAGAACATTAAGGCTGTATATTGTCACTCTGCTTATTTAACTTATATGCAGAGTACATCAGGAGAAACACTGGGCTGGAGGAAGCACAAGATGAAATCAAGATTGCCGGGAGAAATATCAATAACCTCAGATATGCAGATGACACCATCTTTATGGTAGAAAGTGAAGAAGAGCTAAAGAGCCTCTTGATGAAAGTAAAGAGGAGAGTAAAAATGTTGGCTTAAAGCTCAACATTCAGAAAACGAAGATCATGGCATCCGGTCCCATCACTTCATGGCAAATAGATGGGGAAACAGTTGAAACAGTGGCTGACTTTATTTTTCTGGGCTCCAAAATCGCTGCAGATGGTGATTGCAGCCATGAAATTAAAAGATGCTTACTCCTTGGAAGGAAAGTTATGACCAACCTAGACAGTATATTAAAAAGCAGAGACATTACTTTGCCGACTAAGGTCCGTCTAGTCAAGGCTATGGTTTTTCCAGTGGTCATGTATGGATGTGAGAATTGGACTATAAAGAAATCTGAGTGCCGAAGAATTGATGCTTTTCAACTGTGGTGTTGGAGAAGACTCTTTGAGTCCCCTGGACTGCAAGGAGATCCAACCAGTCCATCCTAAAGGAGATCAGTCTTGGGTGTTCATTGGAAAGACTGATGGTGAAGCTGAAACTCCAATACTATGGCCACCTGATGCAAAGAATTCACTCATTTGAGAAGACCCTGATGCTGGGAAAGATTGACGGCAGGAGGAGAAGGGGATGACAGAGGATGAGATGGTTAGATAGCATCACCAACTCAATGGATATGGGTTTGGGTGGACTCTGGGAGTTGGTGATGGACAGGGAGGCCTGGTGTGCTGTGGTTCACGGGGTCACAAAGAGTCAGACATGACTGAGCAACTGAACTGAACTGAACTGAACTGGGTTATGGAACCAGATACTCAACCTGGCTTTGCCATTTACTAACTGGATGGGGAAAGGCTACCCACTCCAGTATGCTGGCCTGGAGAATTCCATGGACTGTATAGGCCATGGGGTTGCAAAGAGTTGGACACAACTGAGTGACTTTCATTATCATCAACTGGATGGCAACTCAGCTTATTGGTAGCCTCTGTGTGCCTCAGTTTCCTAATCTGTAAAATAGAGATAAATCTGTAAAGGAATTAAATGAGTTAATGAATGTGAACACTTACAACATTACAGTTGGTGTCATATATGTATTAGCCATTACTATTAATAGCAGCTTATCATTACTATGGTTAGAGTCTCTCTTTTATGAAGAAGGATAAGAACCAACTTAGTAATTATTGCTTAAGCAATCCTGTGACCTATAACAGTAAATGCTCAGAATATTCTGCAAAGAGATGTTTACTTCTTATCCATTTGATTTTCTGCGCTGTCGTACCCTTTACTGACATTTTACCACTTTGTGTCTCATTTTAGTAGGGACTTTCTCAGTTTGCTAATAACCAATGTCATATACTGTGTTTATGGAAAAACTTGTGACATTCAAAGGGATGAATTACTAATGGTGGAATTTCATGCATAATAGTGGCCACGAAGATAGAAATGATCCCATTTTCCTTCTTAAATTATAATACATTCCTAAAATTTACATTTCCTTTCAAGTTCATTTTAGCATTCCTAACCACCATCTCTTCTGTTTGTCCTACTTGCTAACTCCAGATTTGTAGTAAAGGAGCCCTGAATCCACGTTGCACTTCTGTTTCCTGAGCTGTAAAACAAGGTAAAGTGTCTCTTTCTGCTTATTTCATTGGAGCATTTGTAACATCAACTATAACTGAACTCTGAAGTCCTTCTATGTAACACCTCTGATTCCGTCTACCCCTCTCCCGCCTGCCAAATTGTGGACAGTGATTGTGGATATGAAATTAAAAGGTGTTTACTCCTTGGAATAAAAGCAATGACAAACCTAGACAGTGTATTAAAAAGCTCAGACATCACTTTGCTGACAAAGGTCAGTCTAATCAAAGCTATAGTTCTTCCAGTTGCCATGTATAGATGTGAGAGTTGGACCATAAAGAAGACTGAATGCTGAAGAATTGATACCTTCAGACTGTGGTGTTGGAGAAGACTCTTGAGAGTCCTTTGGATAGCAAGGAGATCAAACCAGTCAATCGTAAAGGAAATCAACCCTGAATACTCATTGGAAGGACTGATGCTGAAATTGAAGCTCCAATTTTTGGCCATCTGATGCAAAGCCTAGATATTCAAAAGCAGAGACATTACTTTGCAAACAAAGGTCTGTCTAGTCAAGGCTATGGTTTTTCCAGTGGTCATGTATGGATGTGAGAATTGGACTGTGAAGACACCTGAGCACCGAAGAATTGATGCTTTAGAACTGTGGTGTTGGAGAAGACTCTTGAGAGTCCCTTGGACTGCAAGGAGATCCAGCCAGTCCATTCTGAAGGAGATCAGTCCTGGCTGTTCTTTGGAAGGAATGATGCTAAAGCTGAAACTCCAGTACTTTGCCCACCTTATGTGAAGAGTTGACTCACTGGAAAAGACTCTGATGCTGGGAGGGATTGGGGACAGGAGGAGAAGGGGATGACAGAGGATGAGATGGCTGAATGGCATCACCGACTCGATGGATGCGAGTTTGAGTAAACTCTAGGGGTTGGTGATGGACAGGGAGGCGTGTTGTGCTGCAATTCATGGGGTCGCAAAAAGTCAGACACGACTGGCGACTGAACTAAACTGAACTGATGCAAAGAGCCCACTCACTGGAAAAGACCCTGATGCTGGGAAAGACTAAAAGGCAAGAGGAGAAGGGGTGACAGAGGATGAGACGGTTGGATGGCATCATCAACTTAATGGATATGAGTTTGAGCAGTCTCTGGGAGATGGTGAAGGACAGGGAAGCCTGGCGTGCTGCAATCCGTGGGGTCACAGAGAGTCAGAGGGGACTTAGTGATTGAACAACCCCCTCCTGCAGGATTTTTATCACAGTGCCTCTGGGGTGCAATTCCAACCTCAGTCGAGTTTCAGCCTCAGAGCGTTGGCTCTTGCTCTTCCTTTCGCCCGGAAGCCTCTTCCCCCGAATGTGTTTTCTTTCCAGTCTCTTAGTTGTTGCTTAGTTGTCAGTTCTCCCCAAAGACTCCTTTGACCATCATATTTAAATTGTCACCATTTATCACTTTGTAACCTCTCACCCTGCTTTGTTTGTCCTCACAGTGCTTGTCATTCCCGATCTTTCATGTTTATTTACTCTTCTCTGCCTCCCCTTCAGATTCTAAGCACCATGAGGATAAGATTTTCTCTATTTTATTCACTGCTGTGCTCCCGGGACTGAGAACGATGGCTGGCACAGGCAGGTATTCAGTATAAATTTGTTGAATAAATGAAAATACAGGAGGCTTTGCATGTTTACTTGCCTTGAAAATCACAAAGTTGGAAGGCAATTTAAAAGGTGAGGCTGAATAATGTTGCTTTTTCTATTTCTTGCCGTTGCTGCTGCTGCAAGTCCCTTTTTTCTTTCCCGACTTGCCTGCCCTCTTGCTGGACCTCTTTCACTGGCCCCTGGCTTCTTTTCATCAACTTTCTCTCACCAGTTTTCCATCTAATTTCCAATCTCCTCTGAAATTTCTCTGTTTCTCTCTTGCTTCATAATCTCCAATCACTCTACGTACTCAGTAACTCTTATCACTGAGAGTGTATCAATGCTTTGGAGCCACCTCCAGAGCCATTCTGGAGGTACAACTAAGCAATGGGCAAAAGATTTTAAAAAGCACAGCATCTTGTGAACTGTTATCAATTTATAAACTATCAAATCACTCCCAATTCATGAATTCCATAACAGCTTTGGAGAACCCTTCTACAATGGCTAGATAATACTATACATGATTTGAAGTGTAGTACTCCCTTCAGATAAGTCATTTCTGACAAATATATCACGATAAGGTTGGGAGAGAAACCCTGGCGAGGACAGATTCATAGACTCTATTGTTTCCAGGTTCCTTGATTCCTGGTTCTCTTCCCCATCTCTCCCCATCCTTTGATTGTTGCTGAATTTGAAACAGGGGTAGATTCACCACCCAGAACCTGGCTTCAGGGACCACCATGATCCTCTAATTTGAATTCTTTTGATTTTAAATAAAGACACCCAAAAGCATCCTTAAGGAACTCAGGAAAACAAAGAATCTTGACAATAGCAACAAAAAAGACAGCAAAACATTAGGAAGGTCTAGAGTCACGTTTCCAGGCCAGTTGAGGTCTTTTTGGGGATCACGTAGGCTTTTTATTAATGGCACCCCACTCCAGTACTCTTGCCTGGAAAATCCCAGGGATGGGGGAGCTTGGTGGGCTGCCATCTATGGGATCGCACAGAGTCAGACACGACTGAAGCGACTTAGCAGCAGTAGCAGCAGCAGCAGGCTTTTTATTAAGGTTGATGCCTTGCTTCTCAGGACTATAAGAAGCATAGTCCTGATTTCTAAGCATTTGAAAATCAAGTCCCGCTGTCTGATTTCCCAAGTAGAGGATCTGAGAAAGGAATTTACATTAAGTAGAGAAAGATAGGCCTGCAGACTTAGCAGTTGATTTTGAGTATAAGATCATTCCGTAAATTGTCTCCAGTCCTGGCTCCTCAGAAATGTATGCCAGGCTCCCAAGGAGAGAGCTAGTAATCAGAAGTGAGTCAGTTTTGAGAACCAAGGACAGAATTTATCTCTGCCCTAGGGCACTGTAGTAGATGGTGAGGCAGTTCCCGGGGGCATGGGATGAGCATGGAGGTAGCTGGGTGTTACACTTCAATGAGGCATGCTGGGAGAGTGATTAGGATAAAACCAACACTGAAATGATCAGGCAATGCCAGCGCTGTACCTGGGAGCCATCTGGTCGTGCGGAGAGGAGCAAAAATCTTCAGAAATTGGCTAGGAAAGAGTTATAGGACGTGGAGCCTCTCTCTGACCCCTTACCAAAGACCCGGTGATGGGAGCAGATTTATTGCTTCATTTTTATTCCCGGGGCTTCTTAGTATTTCCAGGTTTGTGCTGGGAAATAAGGATTGAACTGAGAAGTGGGTTTATAGATAGGCTCAGTTTTCTGGGCACTCAGGTCCCATTTATGTACCTACAACATGTCCTGTATTTTGTCCACCTACTCTTTGGCTTCTGACAAACAGGCCACCCCAAGTATTATTTAAAGACGTTTAAATAATATAATAAATAAACAATAAATAATAATAAATGCTTGTGTGTCAAACATTGTGCTATATGCTTTTCTAATTTACTTAATCCTTCCCACATTCCAGGAACTCATAACTGTTTGATCCTAATTAGATCTGCTCAGGTTCACACAGATCATAAAATGCAGATCTAGGATGTGACCTTCGTGTTTTTTTGATCGCAAAATCCAAGCATCTAGCCTCTGTCTTCTACAGATTTTTTGATCTGTTTATAAAAGAGCAGATATATCTTTTATATTTGATATAAAAGAGCAGTCCATGGGGTCGCAAAGAGTCAGACACGACTGAGCAACTCAACAATAAAAAAGCAGTTTGCATAGACTTTGGCTCATTGCAAGCACTCAAAAACATTAGGACTGATATTTCTTATTATGCAGATAAGACTGGCTCACATACCTAGAGCTTTACAAGTAGATTTTCACTAGCTTTCTAGAGAATAACCACCAGTGTGGAAGCTGGAAAGATGTTTCAGGTAAAACAGATATTGACAGAGTCAAAGCAGTCTAGAAACCAGAGTTCTTGACAAAGATATCCAGGTGGGAAATAAATTTGAATTCAGTCACATTTTAAAAAATCTCTATGAAAGCGAGCAAGCTTTGAGCCCCCTGGGAGTTCTCTAGGCATCAATCATCACATTGCTTCCATGCCTACCTCTGCTCTTCCATCAGTCCTTCAGAATCTCTGGTTTCTCTCTCCTCTCAGCCTGCCTTCCTGCCAGCCATCTCCTATCCTCTTTGACCACAAGTCTAAGGCCAGGTGGGGAAGGCGAGCATGATGTTTCCCACTCAAATCCTTTGGGAGGAAGAAATTTTGTTATCAGCCATCTCTGCCTCGCTTCCCAGGTGGCGCTCATGGCAAAGAACCCACCTGCCAAAGCAGGAGACATGAGGCATGTGGGTTCCATCCTGGGTCTGGAAGATCCCCCAGGGGAGGGCATGGCAACCCACTGATTCTCGCCTGGAGAATCTCATGGACAGAGGAGCCTGGCGGGCTACAGTCCATGGGGTTGCAGAGTTGGATATGATGGAAGCGATTTAGCATACACACATATATTTCTCCTTCAGTTAAGAAGGTCAGTGTTTTTTTATAGGACTTGCTTGATTTTCAGGATCTGAATCCACTTAGCCCTTCCTCCCAAGGAAGATAAATTGCAAAGGTTGCAAGGTACCTTGTTTTACCTCAGCGTCTCAGGGATGCTCTGAAGTCAATTAGAGCCACGAAAGGCAATTACTTCTTAAACAGCACAGTTTCCTTGAATTCCCTCCATCTGCCTGAGCAGGGCCGGGGGAGGGGGTGGGCAGGCAGGCAGGGCTCTGCCAGCTCCTGTCCTTCTTCAGTCACCTGGTCTACCTAGAGGATCGCTGTGAATAAGCAAGAAGGAATTATTACACTGTCTCCCTTCAGGCAGGGTTAATAATTCCCCAGCCCCTCTAATTTTAGATTCCCTGAGTGTGCTCAGAGCAATTATAAGTAAAGAAAACACCCAGCGCTCCTGCACTAATAAATTACAGAGTGCTCACCTAATTAATAAGGTAACAGTGCCCTGCCGAATTATAATCATAAGGTATGAGCCATTTAAACAATTCATTCTTAAAGAATAGCCAGTAGAACTGAACTCAGTGAGTGCAATGGGAAGGCATAGCTCAGGACTGAAGGCAGGCGTGCCGAGTTCTGACAGGGGTGATGGAGTGCCCGCGCTCGTGTTTCCAGCAGTGGCCTGGGAATCAATGACTCAGACTTTCGAAGGACCACAGAGTTTTGGACGATCTCAGGCAAATCGCTTAGGCATATGAAGTCAGAAAGACTCTATTTCGCCATTTCTAAAATAGTCCTATTAAACACTGATCATTTTCCTTTTGGTGGTGTTTGGGAAATTGTATGACACACCATACGCTTAAACAGAACAGTGACCGATAATTATGGGAACATGAAGCTATCTCCTTAAGATAGTTTCGTCACCAAGTCTTGGTGATTTGCACAAGGCAACTCTGTGCAAATATTGTTTTGTTGTGAAGCCCTCCCGCTGGTATACTGTAGGTCAGAGCAAGGCTAGAATTTTCCATTTTCTTAAAACACCCAGGAGCTGTCCTTCAGTCCAGGGAAAAAAAGTCCGTGAAGATTGTTGTCTTATTCTATCATTGCTGCATTGAGACTCAGTAATGATATTAATACACTGCAAAATGTACTCTGGAGGATGCTTGGCCTGGAAGACACTTCTCCAAACATGCATTCATTCAGAGAGCTGATTTCACTTCAGACTTCTGCAAATCAAGGAAATGTGAAGCATCATTGTAAGGTTAATGCATCTTAAATGATTACTTTAAGGGGCATACACTCATGCTCAACTGCTTCAGTTGTGTCCGACTCTGCAACCCCATAGTCTGTACACCAGTCTCCTCTGTCCTTGGAATTCTCCAGGCAAGAATACTGGAGTGGGTAGCCATTTCCTCTTCCTGGGGATCTTCCCAACCCAGGGATTGAACTCACGTCTCCTGTGTCTCCTGCATTGCAGATGGATTCTTTACCTACAGAGGCACCTGGGAAGCCCCACCCTAAGGGTAAGAAGCAGTAAATACATTGTGATTCTCATTCCTTGTAGGTTACATATTTTCTCTTTCTAATGTCCTCTGTTGACACACTCTTGCTTTCTAATCCTGTCTCATCTCTGTGATTCCTCTTCTGTTCTACACTTTGTAGTTTATGTTGGATCTTCAGGATGTTATGACCAACCTAGATAGCATTTTCAAAAGCAGAGACATTACTTTGCCGACTAAGGTCCGTCTAGTCAAGGCTATGGTTTTTCCTGTGGTCATGTATGGATGTGAGAGTTGGACTGTGAAGAAGGCTGAGCGCCAAAGAATTGATGCTTTTGAACTGTGGTGCTGGAGAAGACTCTTGAGAGTCCCTTGGACTGCAAGGAGATCCAACCAGTCCATTGTGAAGGAGATCAGCCCTGGGATTTCTTTGGAAGGAATGATGCTAAAGCTGAAACTCCAGTACTTTGGCCACCTCATGCGAAGAGTTGACTCATTGGAAAAGACTCTGATGCTGGGAGGGATTGGAGGCAGGAGGAGAAGGGGACGACCAAGGATGAGATGGCTGGATGGCATCACGGACTCGATGGGCGTGAGTCTGAGTGAACTCTGGGAGATGGTGATGAACAGGGAGGCCTGGTGTGCTGCGATTCATGGGGTCGCAAAGAGTCACACACGACTGAGCGACTGAACTGAACTGAACTCAGGAACTCTGAGGACATGCTTTCATCACCAGGAACCCTCTAGGGTATACTCTATTCCTAACTAGATCTCCCATGAATGATGTAGAATGCCAGATCATACCACATGCTGGGGATAACACTTGACAAAGTTGAAATCTGCTAGAACTGAGCTGGGGCTCCTGAATCTCTGACCAGCTCTATATTGCTACCAGTTTCAAGGGAATAGACAGCTGTGATCATTCCATGAAAACCATAGTTTCCTGATGAATTAGGTTGGATCACTCAGAGGGACAAGGACTTCCTTCACTGGCATTGGTAGGTCTAAAATACAAGAAAGAAATAGTGTACTTCTAGAGTAAACCTCAAAATATAAGCATTATTTCTGTTTCAGGATCCTGACTATTCCCACTTCTGTGATTCTCAATATAGGCTATTAAGTTCGGATGTCGGTTGAAAGCTTACTCCCTCAGCTGTGCAGAATGAATCATTGATTCATATGGTTTATAAACCCAAGTTTTAATTTCAGAGCTGAGTTAAGGAGATCCAAGCCTGCCATTGTGCCGGTTCAGAATGGCAGGGATGTAATGCAATGTAATACACATCCACTGGGAGATGGCATGAGAGTCGCCTCCCATAACTTAATCTTTAAAGCTACTTATGGAAGGCTTTTTGTTGAAACAGACAGGGTTTCTGCAATTAAATTACCATACATTAAAAAGGTTTCATTATGGCATGATTCTATTATTAAAATAGGCAGCAAATAAGCAGCGTGGGCTGCCTGGTTATAAGCCTACATTACTGAGACCAGCATTCTTTATAACAGGTAAAAGAATATTAACCTTTAGATAGCTCTAAAATAACACATTCTCAAGAATATGCGAATAGAAACTTGTGCTCCACAACTCTCAAAACGTGAGCGAGAGCTACTGAGAAGACTTATCTTGCAAATTACGTGGCAAGAAATGTAATTGGCTGCTAGAAACTCCATTCTGTTGTGGGAGGGAGAGAAAGCGGATGCCAGGTAGCTCAAGGCTGTCGGGATTAGCAAAGCTTTGAAGCTTTCCTAATGCCAGAATGATAGCTGGTCCAAATTTGTCATCTCTATCAGCCTCCATCAGTCAGCCTCCCTATCTCACATAAAGGCATTTATCTTTCAAAAGACTGCTGGACTCCAGTGAAACTTAGTGGACCCAGACAAATGGAATGCCTTCTCAGGAGCTTGTCATAATTCTCTATGTGCAACCCTTTTATGGTTGGCAGGAGCTGTTTTTGTGGACTTTGGGTTGCCAATTTGAGATGGACTCAGAGCTGTTTAAATACATACTAACCCAGATTTAAAGAATGATTTTATAAAATCAGTAGCTTTGCTTGACCAAATTGATCTTTCTTTATGTGTTTTTATTTAGAAGGTTTGTCAACTCCAACCCACTGGGAAAAAAAACCTTCCAAACTTTTCAACTCTTGTTTTATTTTGCACTCACTATTTGAAAAAGTAGCTGTTGGGAATAATAACGGAAATAAAATTATATCAGACAAATGGTTGTTTCCAAACCATGTGCCACGGGAAATAATCAAAACTCCAGTGTTGGAAAATCAAGTATGTTGACATTAATATTAATATAATTTTCCTCTTCCCACTAACATTTTAGATTGTCCCTCTAAAGCTTTTGTTGTATAAGGTTAACAACCCTATTTCAGATGTGTTTGAGTCATTCAGCGTTTGTATTTTATAAGCTGCTAACTGTTGTCTACCAAGTATGTTATATAATTTCATTAGAATCTGTGTTTGTTTGCATATACATACATTACTTCTCCTCAGTAATGGGGGTCAGTATATTTTAATGTATTAATCTGTTTGTGTTTGCATATTTTTTTCTCTGCTCACTAATAGGCTGCCATTATATTTTTATATATTTATATATTTTATGGTGATGTTTGCTATTAGTTAAAATGTATACATTCTATTTCAAAACATAATTTATTTTTTATGTATTTCACATATAAAAAATTACTCATGAAGCAAACAACCAAAAAACACTAGCAAATATATAACTGAACTACCTTGCCCACAACGTTTTGCAGCACCAATCCACTGTGAGAATTCTCACCTATCATGACTTGGGTGTAATCATTGCTGTCAAGGGCTTTTGCAAAGACTACAATGAAGTCATTATAGGTGCTTTAATCATGGCAATATTCTGCCTATGCTTGGCACAGCCTATAATAGTGATACATTCACCTATTTGAAAAAGATTTATAAGCTTAGTGTTTTTTGTTTGTTTTGTTTTTATCTAGTGGTGAGGGCTTTTCTATATAAATTAAGCATATGTATTATAGTTCAGGTTCATAAAATCTGGTTATAAAATAAAACCTTCTTGTGCTCTCCCACCCCTTACAGGCTCCCCATCCACTTGGTTTATCCCCCAGAAGTAATCACCTCCTCTCATTTCCCCACAACTCTGGGCAGACATACTAACAGCTGTGATGTTGTCCTCAGGCTAAAGAGATCAGCTCTCTGAAGAAGCTGAATCAACCATTGGGGAGGACCAGGCCTGACAGGCCCACTGTTTCTATTATTAATTCTTCTGGCTATTTCTAGGGGTTTCCTGGTGGCTCAGCTGGTAAAGAATCTGCCTGCAATGCGGGAGACCTGGGTTCAATTCCTGGATTGGGAAGATCCACTGGAGAAGGGAATGGTTCCCCACTCCAGTATTCTGGCCTGGAGAATTCTATGGATTGAATAGTCTATGGGGTTGCAAAGAGTTGGGCATGACTGAGTGACTTTCACTTTCATTTTCAGGTGGTTATCAATGCAACTTGGAATACTGTGCTTTTATATCTCAATTCCTGGATTTCAGACAGGATCTATTGCCATGCTAGATCTTCTACTGGCTACCTCCACGATTTCAAGTGATAAGGAAAACCTCTGTTTCTTGTATCAACCACAAACCATGTGTCTTGACTCCTTATTGCACAAGAGGAGATTTATGTTTTTCTTTTCCCAAATTCTAACAGCTAGACCATTATTTTTACATTATATGTTTTTAATGTTTCAACTTCATAAGGTTTTATATAGGTGTAATTTTTTTTTTTTAAGCTCAGTAGATTCTTTCAAACTAGATTTTTTTTTCAGAATTGGGGAAATTTATTTTTACTTTTGGAAATTATTATCCATCTTCCATCGTTCTAGTTTCTCTTTCTGGAACTTTAATTAGATGAATACTGGATATCTTGAGTGATATTTTCATTTTTTGTTGTAATATTGCTCTGGTTTAAGGAGAATGAAAAGTGAAGGTGAAGTCTCTCAGTCGTGTCCTACTCTTTGCGACCCCATGGACTGTAGCCTACCAGGCCCTTCGGTCCATGGGATTTTCCGGGCAAGAATACTGGAGTGGGTTGCCATTTCCTTCTCCAGGGATCTTCCTGACCCAGGGATTGAACCCAGGTCGCCTGCATTGTAGGCAGATGCTTTACCATCTGAGCTACCAGGGAAGCCTGATAAGGAGAATACCTCATCTTTATCTTTAAGGAGAGTAACTGATCTTTATCTTCCATGTCTTTCACTGAATTTTTCATTCTGATGATCAAATTTTTCAGTTTGAGTTCTCTCAGATTTTTATTGTTTAATAGTATCCCTTTCTAATCAACAACTGAATTATCTTTTCAGATCTCTGTGAGTTTGCTCAGTTCAGTTCAGTTGCTCAGTCATGTCTGACTCTTTGTAACCGCATGGATTGCAGCATTCCAGGCTTCCCTGTCCATCACCAACTTACAGAGTTTAGTCAAACTCATGTCCATTGAGTAGGTGATGCCTTCCAACCATCTCATCCTCTTTCGTCCCCTTCTCCTCCCGCCTTCAATCTTTTCCAGCATCAGGGTCTTTTCAAATGAATCAGCTCTTTGCATCAGGTGGCCAAAGTATTGGAGTTTCAGCTTGAATATCAATCTTTCCAACAAATATTCAGGACTGATTTCCTTTAGGATGAACTGGTTGGATCTCCTTGCAGTCCAAGGGATTCTCAAGAGTCTTCTCCAACACCACAGTTCAAAAGCATCAGTTCTTTGGTGCTCAGGTTTCTTTATAGTCCAACTCTCACATCCATACATGACTACTGGAGAAACCATAGCTTTGACAGGACAGACCTTTGTTGGCAAAGTAATGTCTCTGTTTTTGAATATGCTGTCTAGGTTGGTCATAACGTTTCTTCCAAGGAGCAAGTGCTTTTTAATTTCATGGTTGAAGTCACCATCTGCAGTGACTTTCAGTTTAGTTCAGTTCAGTCGCTCAGTCGTGTCCGACTCTTTGCGACCCCATGAATCGCAGCACGCCAGGCCTCCCATCACCAACTCCTGGAGTTCACTCAGACTCACGTCCATCGAGTCAGTGATGCCATCCAGCCATCTCATCCTCTGTCGTCCCCTTCTCCTCCTCCCCCCTTTAGTTCTTCTTCACTTTCTGCCATTAGGGTGGTGTCATCGGCATATCTGAGGTTATTGATATTCTTCCCAGCAATCTTGATTCCAGCTTGTGCTTCATCCAGTCCAACATTTCTCATGATGTACTCTGCATATAAGTAAAACAAGCAGGGTGACAATATATAGCCTTAATGTTCTCCTTTTTCTATTTGGAACCAGTCTGTTTTTCCATGTCCAGTTCTAACTGTTGCTTCTAGACCTGCATACAGATTTCTCGGGAGGCAAGTCAGGTGGTCTGGTATTCCCACCTATCTCAGAATTTTCCAGTTTATTGTGATCCACAGTCAAAGGCTTTAGCATAGTCAATTAATCAGAAATAGATGCTTTTCTGGAACTCCCCCACTTTTTGATGATCCAGTGGTTGTTGGCAATTTGATCTCTGATTTCTCTGCCTTTTCTAAAACCAGCTTGAACATCTGGAAGTTCATGGTCCATGTACTGTTGAAGCCTGGCGTGGAGAATTTTGAGCATTACTTTACTAGCGTATGAGATGAGTGCAATTGTGCACTAGTTTGCGCATTCTTTGGCATTGTCTTTCTTTGGGGTTAGAATGAAAACGGACCTTTTCCAGTCCTGTGGCTACTGCTGTTTTAAATTTGCTGGCAGATTGAGTGCAGCACTTTCACAGCATCATCTTTTAGGATTTGAAATAGCTCAACTGGAATTCCATCACCTCCACTAGCTTTGTTCGTAGTGATGCTTCCTAAGGCCCACTTGACTTCACATTCCAGCATGTCTGTCTCTAGGTGAGTGATCACACCATGGTGATTATCTGGGTCATGAAGATCTTTTTTGAACAGTTCTTCTATGTATTGTTGCCACCTCTTCTTAATATCTTCTGCTTCTGTTAGGTCCATACAATTTCTGTCCTTTATTGTGCCCATCTTTGCATGAAATATAACCTTGGTATCTCTAATTTTCTTGAAGAGATCTCTAATCTTTCCCATTCTATCATTTTCCTCGATTTCTTTGCACTGATAGCTGAGGAAGGCTTTCTTATCTCTCCTTGCTATTCTTTGGAACTCTGCATTCAAATAGGTATATCTTTCCTTTACTCCTTTGCCTTTTGCTTCTCTTCTTTTCTCAGCTATTTGTAAGGCCTCTTCAGACAACCATTTTGCCTTTTTGCATTTCTTTTTCTTGGGTATAGTCTTGATTCCTGCCTCCTGTACAATGTCACAAACTTCCATCCATAGTTCTTCAGGCACTCTATCAGATCTAATTCCTTGCATCTATTTGTCACTTCTACTGTATATTCATAAGGGATTTGATTTAGTTCATACCTGAATGGTCTAGTGGCTTTCCCTACTTTCTTCAATTTAAGTCTGAATTTGGCAATAAGGAGTGCATGATCTGAACCACAGTCAGCTCCCAGTCTTGTTTTTGCTGATTATATAGAGCTTCTCCATCTTTACCTGCAAAGAATATAATCAATCTGATTTCGGTATTGACCATCTAGTGATGTCCACATGTAGAGTCTTCTCTTGTGTTGTTGGAAGAGGGTGTTTTCTATGACCAGTGTGTTCTCTTGGCAAAATTCTATCAGCCTTTGCCCTGTTTCATTCTGTACTCTAAGGCCAAATTTGCCTGTGACTCCAGGTATTTCTTGCCTTCCTATTTTTGCATTCTAGTCCCCTATAATGAGAAGGACATCTTTTTTGGGTGTTAGTTCTAGAAGGTCTTGTAGGTCTTCATAGAACCATTCAACTTCAGCATTACTGGTTGGGGCATAGACTTGGATTACTGTGATATTGAATGGTTTGCCTTGGAAATGAACAGAGATCATTCTGTCGTTTTTGAGATTGCATCCAAGTACTGCATTTCAGACTCTTTTGTTGGCTATGATGGCTACTCCATTTCTTCTAAGGGATTCTTGCCCACGGTAGTAGATACAATTGTCATCCGAGTTAAATTCACCCATTCTGGTCCATTTTATTGGAGACTTCTGGCATAACGTGGTCCACTGGAGGAGGGAATGGCAAACCACTTCAGTATTCTTGCCTTGAGAACCCCATGAACAGAATGAAAAGACAAAAGGATATGATACTGAAAGATGAACTGCCTAGGTTGGTAGGTGCCCAATATGCTACTAGAGATCAGTGGAGAAATAACTCCAGAAAGAATGAAGGGATGGAGCCAAAGGAAACACAACACCTCGTTGTGGATGTGACTGGTGATGGAAGTAAAGTCCGATGCTGTAAAGAGCAATATTGCACAGGAACCTGGAATGTTAGGTCCGGGAATCAAGGCAAATTGGAAGTGGTTAAACAGGAGATGGCAAGCGTGAACGTCGACATTCTCAGAATCAGCGAGCTAAAATGGACTGGAATGGCTGAGTTTACTAGTTGCATTTTTAAAACATCTCATTTCCTGAACCGTCTCTGTTTCCCCTGGTAAAACTTCTCCAGTGTGTCTGTCGCCTTCTGCGCTGTCTGGAGTGCTTGCTGCTTAGCTAACATTACTGTCTTCAGTGGTAGGCAACTGTCCAGGCCTCCCTCCGGCGCTGTGTGGGGGTGCTTCCCCAGGTGGACTCTTCGTACAAGGAAGTGGCTGCAAATTCAGCATCTGTGGGCCAAGAATGTCTGCTCAGTCTTGCCTAAGGGGCTTATTCGGGTTCTTCTGAGAGCTAATCTCCCACTTCCCTTTGGGTGCCAGCGCCACCCCTGTTAATATCTCTGCACAGAGTGATGGGGAGACAAGTGTGCTGGGCAGACTTGTTATCCTGATTGGTGTTCCACTCCTCACACTTTCAGGGTCCAGACTTCTCCAGTTTCTGGGATAAAAAAGTGGCTTCTACCTCCCCTGTAGCCCTCTCCTAAGCCTTCGTCTGCTTACATTAAACTTCCACTGGATCACATATGTCTGTCTTTCAGAAATTCAGCAGGGCCCCCAACTAATGAAGATCAACCTCTTATTCACAATGCACTTTTGGATCAATCTCCCTTGTATCCAGCAGTCACGCTGTTTCATGATGATTCTTATTTAGTTCATGGGGGTGAAGTGGGAGCTCAGTCTACCTTTGAAGTCACCTGTGAGGTGGACACAATTTATGATCATGTCAGACTGGAGCTGTTGGGAACACTGTTTTTATGTGATTAAAAAAAAAAAAATTGACCATACCACGTAGCATGTGGGATCTAAGTTCTCCCACCAGGGATGGAACCCACACCCCCTGCAGCAGACGCACAGAGTCTTAACTACTGGCAAGGAAGTCCCTGGCAACACTGGGCTTTTTGAGTTTCTTCTTGCTTCTTTCAGAGGCAAACAGCATCAAAGCCCAGGTACTTCTACAAATACATTTAAAATGAGAAATGTACTCTTGTTATGAGGAATGTGAACACATACAAAAGTAGAATAGTATGATGAACCCCCATTTGGTCATTACCCAGTTTCCACAAATATTTCACAAGTAATCTTGCTTCCTCTTCACCTTTATCCACTCTAGTCCCTGTCTGAAATTACTTTCAAGCAAATGTAGGCAGCGTCTTGGAATGAAAACTAGCAATACGGGAATGGATTTTCAAGCCAGGCTTCAGAGGCCACTTTTGTCCTTCCTGAGCCCTGTCTGTTATTAAGTGAATTACTTCCTGTGGCTGCTGAGGTCTGGGCTCCTCCTCTTGACCTAGATAGATACAAGTAGCCAGTACGGATAGCTGAGAAGGGATTTTTTTTTCTCTCAATTTTAATATGTTTTTTAGTGAAAAGGTAAGTTATTCAATTAATATTTGTAAATATCAAAAGCAGTTCAGTAGAATCTAATAGCTTTAAAGAGGTACATAAAACAGTTTCTCATACTCTGGCAGCAGAACTGTTATTTTCCAGTCCTGGATGCAGGAGGGAATACAAAAGCGGCTTTAGGAGTATGCAGGCCCATGCTCACTGAAGGCTCCCAAGGCAAATGTGGTGGAGATTGACATAAAAAGCCAAGCACGGCCTTGATAGAAAATATCTCTGAAGGGATCTAGCATTATTTTTTGTTTTGGGCCTAGAAAATATAATTCTACCTAAAATTAAAAAGAGATCCCTATGACATGGGTGGTGCCCAATGTGTCTTGGTTTTACTATCTTTTCTTAGAGTTTCAGCTATTGTGTCTACATGGCTAATTCCCATAGAGCACTATTTTCAGCTCGGATTTGCTACCCTAAATTGCAGGCTTTTAATCTATTTATTGGAAGCACCCCGATAGCACATGTGCATGTGAGCTCTGTCACTTCAGTCGTGTCTGACACTTTGCAACCTCATGGACTATAGTCCGCCAGGCTCCTCTGTCTATGGGATTCTCCAGGCAGGAATACTGGAGTGGATTGCCATGCCCTCCTCCAAGGGATCTTCCTGACCTAGGTATTGAGCCCATGAATCCTGCATCTCCTACATTGCAGGTGGATTCTTTACTCACTGAGCCACCTGGGAAGCCCATCCCTAACTAAGGAAGTAACTAGTACAAGATAGGTACTCAGATATTGATTGTAACAGACTATTAGACATTTCCAAATGGATATTATACCAGAATTTTACATTCGTTTTCATCTCAAGGCCATCTTCTGCTGGTTCCAAGGTCGCTTGGTTGAGCATACACTGACTGTGGCTCCTTCTGGTCCCTCATCTGCTACACCCAGTTGCCTATCAAGGCCTGTGTATACTTCTGTGCATTTCCGCTTCCATTATCTTACTTCAACCCTATCAACTTCTGCCTAGACTAAGGCAGTAGCCTCCTGACTAGTCCCCTTGCTCCCATCTCTCCTCCCACATTTCATCCTGAGATTAAGAGTCTCAAAAATGCACTGATTGTCACTCCCCACCCCTACATCTCAGGAATTCTCAGAAGTTGAAACACATTTGGCTGCAAAACCATTGTACCTTTGCAGGCTTCAGGCTACTTATCTCAACTTAATCACTTTGTTTATTGGTTTTTCTTCCTTCCTGTCTGCTAATCCCTTGTGAATAATCCTCACAAGGCTGATTTTGACCACTAATGTATCCATCTGCAATGCCTAACACAGTGTTTGAGATCTAAGAGGCCTCAGACTAAAATAAACGAATAAATGAGTGAATGCTCTTCACTCCACTTTGTAATGCTGAAGTGACACAGTCTGAGCTGTTTGTTGTTTTCTCAATTGCAAAATGGTGTTATGTCCTATGTCCTCATTTTGATTGGTTTTCTTTCTCTTTGGAATATTCCCATCCCCCTCAATTCTGACTTCAAGACTCACATCTTCTGCCTACCGCTTTCTGGGGTCCACCCTCCAAGGATTCCCTAATACTTCACTCAGGCAGTCTCAGAGCATTTATCTCATCCTTTCTCATTTTGTCATTGTTCATGCATGAATCTGGGCTGGAGGAAGCACACGCTGGAATCAAGATTGCTGGGAGAAATATCAATAACCTCAGATATGCAGATGACACCACCCTTATGGCAGAAAGCGAAGAAGAACTAAAGAGCCTCTTGATGAAAGTGAGAGAAGAGAGTGAAAAAGTTGGCTTAAAGCTCAACATTCAGAAAACTAAGATCATGGCATCTGGTCCCATCACTTCATGGCAAACAGATGGGGAAACAGTGGAAACAGTGGCTGACTTTACTTTTCTGGGCTCCAAAATCACTGCAGATGGTGACCGCAGCCATGAAATTAAAAGGCACTTACTCCTTGGAAGGAAAGTTATGGCCAACCTAGACAGCATATTAAAAAGCAGAGACATTACTTTGCCAATAAAGGTCCGTCTAGTCAAGGCTATGGTTTTTCCAGTGGTCATGTATGGATGTGAGAGTTGGACTATAAAGAAAGCTGAGCACCAAAGAATTGATGCTTTTGAGCTGTGGTGTTGGAGAAGACTCTTGAGAGTCCCTTGGATTGCAGGGAGACTCAACCAATCCATCCTAAAGGAGATCAGTCCTGAGTGTTCATTGGAAGGACTGATGCTAAAGCTGAAACTCCAATACTTTGGCCACCTGATGCGAAGAGCTGACTCATTTGAAAAGACCCTGATGCTGGGAAAGATTGAGGGCAGGAGGAGAAGGGGACGACAGAAGATGAGATGGTTGGATGGCATTACCAACTCGATGGACATGGGTTTGGGTGGACTCCAGGAGTTGGTGAGGGACAGGGAGGCCTGACGTGTTGCGATTCATGGGATCACAAAGAGTTGGACACGACTGAGTGACTAAACTGAACTGAACTGAATGCATGAATCTTGGCTTTCTGTTAAAGATGTAAGCTGCTGGAGACTGGGAAGCACGTCCCCATTTTGGAGGAGCATGATTCCTACTTTTTTGTATCTTCCACAATGTGGCACCCACTAAGGATGTTTAAATCACTCACACTTACATTCACTGGTAAATGAGAAGTTGAGATCTATAAATATTTCACCCTTTTCATCTCCACTTACTCTCCAAATCCCAAATATGTTCTTTATAATGTCAATCACTGACTGGCCATTGAGTTTTCTTCTATTTTTTGTACATTATATATTTATGATGTGGTGAAACTTATCACTGGCATTGGGATTTGCTGACCCAACACGCTGTGTTTTTAGACTCAAATCCTGTAATTGACCCTTGGGTTTCTATTCACTCATTATTAATCTGGATAGATACACTCTTCTGAAAACCAGCTCCAGCTCTGAGAAAAACACTGTGTGGAACAGCTTGTGAATTTCATGTCTGTAATTTGAGATTGCATCAGCCACTCTAAAGTATAAAACATCAGAATTCAGGAGCCAGCTCAGCCACCTGCTAGCACGATAACTTTGGCCAAAGTATTTCACCTTTTTCTGAGCTGGCGTTCTCATCTGTAAAGTGGGAATGACAATAACGTCTAATTCACAGGTTTGTTGTGAGGATCAAATGCCTTTATAGAAATGCATCAATTATAGCTGGCATGCTGGAAGCAAGCAGACAATGTCATATACATTCAAGGCTATAATTCATGGAAAGTCATTAGACAGAAGCTCATTTAGGGAGCTCATCCATTCCTGGGCAGGGACCTCATACCCTGAGTTAGATATGAGGGGCCATCATGATCTCTATGATTATAGCTTTTCTCCTTCAATGGTTTTTGAGAGGAGTGTCAACTCTTAACCTTGTCTGGGATAACCTAAGTGATGTGGCCTCTATTTATATTCCTGCCTTGCCATGTTGAATATCCTTTGCTTCCTATAAATGCATGCTCAGTTGCTCAGTCATGTCCAGTTCACTGCAATCATATGAACTGTAGCTTATTAGGCTCCTCTGTCCATGGAATTTTCCAGGCAAGAATACTGGAGTGGGTTGCCATTTCCTACTCTAGTGGATCTTCCAGGGATCGAACCTGTATCTCTTGCCTCTCTTGCATTGGGAGGTGGATTCTTTACCACTGCATACCTAGGAAGCCCTTTTGCTTCTTATAAAGTGCTATGATTTCTCATCTCTAGGTTATCATGGATGCTATTTCCTCTGTGTGTAACCCCTTTCCAACTTTAGTGTCAGTTCTTCAGGAATATCTTTCGTGATAATCACTTCCCCATCCCTAAAAGTAGTGTATTTTCTATGAATTGTGATAGCCAAAGATGACTTTAAGAATATTTAATAATCAGTGTCAAATGGGCGTGAACCTTACAATGGCTGTGGCACTGGGACAAGGTCTTGAGAGCCCCTGGCATTGTTTCTTTAGTGTGTGGACCACAAGGCTCTCTTGGGCATTGTAACAGAGAGGCTTGGGGAGCAGGCTGAGGTGAGGAGGCCCTCTGCGGCTCAGAGCAACAGCGATCTTCCAGGTGGTAGGGAAGTAGCAAACTCTGATAATAGCTGGGCCCATGTTCGTTCTTAAGAGCTGAAGATCAGTCTTGACTATGACCCATTTTACTGCCTCTATCAAAACGTTTTCTATACTTATTCTAATTGTCTATTTTTTATAACTATTTCCCGCCAAACTCTGAGTCAAAGTCAATACATCCTTTAAATGATTATCTTAGGTTGGTTTCCTTTGGAAGTAGTGCCTGAATCAAAGACTCAATGCAACCAGTTTCTTTGGAAACTGCTCCCAGTAACCAGGAGTGAAGGTGTTAAGGACGTAAGAGGAGAAGGAGGAGAAGCCCATGTTAGGGGTGTGTTTTCTAAGTCACTGCCATAGGTAATGGGGCTTAATTCACCTCCTTGGTGGCAAACAGAATTTCTCTTACCACTGTCTCCTCAAGGAGGGGAGGCTGGGATGTTCATCCCCAGGCTCACATCCTCCCGGGTGGAAGGCAGCTGCTGGAAGCAGTAACCCCCTCTCTTCCTGATCGCATGTGTGGAAACCAAGGACACTTGTCAGCGTGAGGAAGTGCCCTAGGGCAGAAGCAGAAAGGCACAGGGTGTGCATCAGTGAGGGTGAATCTGCACTCGCACAGAATGGTCTGCTCTAGCTGCAGCTGAAATTCAAGGGGGCAGGAAGAAACTTGATAGTCCCCAGAGCTCTCTGTTACAATAGTTTACCTGAGTTTTCTCTAATGCAATTTAAAACGTATCTTGCTAAGTTCCATTCTTTTCGTGTTCTTTCTCAGCTCTTTCTCAGAAGCTTCTCTTCAACACACATGAAGATTTAACAAACAAATACTGAGCATCTGATACATGTGAGATTTTATTGATGGTCCCTGTGATAGAGCAGAGATCAGATCTCATTCTTGCCTTCTATTGAGCTTCATAGAGAAGGAAATGGCAACCCACTCCAGTATTCTTGCCTGGAGATTCCCATGGATGGAGGAGCTTGGTGGGCTAGAGTCCACGGGTCGCAAAGAGTCGGACATGACTGAGCGACTTCACTTCACTTTCACTATTGAGCTTCATCAGGTCCTGACCCAATGCTACCAAAATGGTTTCAGAGCATGACTTAGGGCTTGAGATTTAGTTTCATAGAACATTGGGTGGCATAATGGAGACTAGGGACTCTAAACCTAACTCTTAACCTTGATCTTCCTTATCCATCCTCTACCCAGGTTTCCTCCCATCTTAAATGGAAGTTATGCCACCTACCTTTCCCTCCTTCAGCATTATCCTGAGAGGGCAAAGGGAGGCAATGGCCATGTAAGCAATACAACCAATCTGAGTTAAAAGTAGCACTGTCAAAGCACTCTTTTTGAAAATACGAATAAACAGATGAAATGAGACAATTGAAATGTGTTATCATATCTAAAGCCTTCACTCTTCTCCCTCCAATTTTGAGACTTACAGGAAATAAGGTGTTATAAGGTGTCATAAGGTGTCAATCTCCAACTACCAAACGAGGAAGATCAGCTCAGGTTTACTGTGATGGAAACCAATCCTATAGACTAGACTCTTCCGTAGAAGAATAAAAAAAGAGAACAAAGACTGCTTATTGAGCATCTGCTGTGCATGAGTGTGAAGTGTGTTCACACAATTGCTCTCCAGGCTGAGCGCTACATGGGTGTATCTTGTCATTGGTGCCTACCTTTGACCCATGATGTCCATGGAGCCTCTTATTGTTCAGTTGCTCAGTCACGTTCAACTCTTTGTGACTGTGGGCTGCAGCATACCAGGCTTCCCTTCCTTCACTATCGCCTGGAGTTTGCTCACACTCATGTCCATTGATTTGGTGATGCCCTCCAGCCATTACGGGCTTCCCTGGTGGCTCAGAGGTTAAAGCATCTGCCTCCAATGAGGGAGACCGGCGTTCGATCCCTGGGTCGGGAAGATCCCGTGGAGAAGGAAATGGCAATCCACTCCAGTATTCTTGCCTGGAGAATCCCATGGACGGAGAAGCCTAGTAGGTTACAGTCCACGGGGTCGCAAAGAGTCGGACACGACTGAGCGACTTCACCTCACCTCACCTCACCTCCAGCCATTACATCCTGTTGCCGGCTCCTGCTTCTCTAGGCGGTTCTTTTCCTTTAGCTCTTTCTCACCACTCAGTGCTCAGTGGATGCAAGACGTTGCACCTCCTGTGTTACCACCTGCCTCCCATGCCTTCATACCCTGCAATGAGTCAGGCTCATCTGTTGACAAATGTGTGCCGTGGGTGTGCTCAGTCACCCAGTCATGCCCGACTCTTTGCCGACCCATGGGCTATAGTGTAGCCCACTAAGCTCCTTTGTCCGTGGGATTCTCCAGGCAGCGATCCTGGAATGGGTTTCCATTTTCTCCTCCAGGGGATCTTCCTGACCCAGGGATTGAATCTGCGTCTCTTGCCTCTCCTGCATTGGCAAGTTTGTGGAGGATATTGATACTATGAGGACTTTCTATCTTAATTTAAATAGTGATTCCAAGGCTGAAAATTTCCGGTAATAGCATTCAGGGGGAGAGAAATTTGGAGGACAAAATGGACATGTTGCTACTTCTCAAGTGGCGTCACCTGTAATACCTCTCCACAGGACTTATGCTTCCACCAGAATGTCAAGCAGCTTGTGTCATAGTTTGACTCTGTGGGGAAGGCAGAATTTCCATCATCATTATCAATTCTCTTGTGTCTGACTGCATAAGACAATGACCTTTTCAAGTGTTAAAATGGGGTATTAGCAAAAGTAAGAAGAGTAAGGCAGAGAAAAGGTCACCTGAAATCAACAACATTTTACTTGTGAGTGCTCTAGGTTTCCAGGCAAGTGGAGATAGGCTCAATAATAGTATCTCTTTTTTTTTTTTTTTTTCTGACTCTACTATATTGGCTTTGGATTTCCAGTCTACCGAGGCAGTCTTCAGCAAAAGGGTAATGAATGATAAATCTGACCTCAAATATTGACAGTGTTATCCCTGTCTCAGAGTCATTCATTTAGTTTTCAAGAACGTTTTCTCTTTTTAAAAGGATTTTAAAGCTGAATATTCCATTTCATCTATTGTGATTATTCACATTTCAATTACAATTATCACTACTCAAGTGTCTTTTGCATGTGTATATAGCACGTTTTCACCTTTCTTCAAAACCATTGTGAAGACTGACAAGTGCAAAGAACTTTCCTATATGTTTAAGTTCTGGTTAAAGCATTTTGCTGTAGGAAGTGTTCATTTTTATCACCTGAAACTACATTCAAGTAATTTAGTTTCTGTTTCCACAACAGTGTCAAGGTACAACATCAACAGAATTTATTTGCTTTTGTGTTTATTTTAGAACTCTTCCACCAGCTCAAACCTGGAGTTGAATTTGTCAATCTTTTCTCCTAGACAGAGGCACATTTCTTAAAACTGCACTTTATGATTTTATAATTTAACATTTCTGATGAGGAACAGAACCTTAGGCAAAACACTAATAGCTCTTAAGAAACATTTTATTTGACTTTTATATTACAAAACAGGCTCAGAATCAGAAAATATATAGAATCTGACACATTGCTAGGTACAAAGAAGTCAACTCAAAATGTGACTGATTGATCCAAAATGATTGGAAGGGAGAGTGAAATCAGCTTAGTTGAAATTCACATGACCACATGGGATGCAGAATGCTGCTACTTCCAGGATAGGAAACTCTGTCTCTTCCCTAGGGAAATTTATATAAAGAAACTCAAGTGCAAGCAAGCACTGCACATTTTTTTCTTCTCTTCGAGTAGCTTTTGCTTTGGTTGGACTTAGCAAGTATCAGTAAAGAACCAGGCAGCTCTTTTATCATGCCTTCCTAGCCTGCCTTATTCTCCACATTTTCATGTACCAAGCTCAATTATTCATTCACCTGGAGTAAGTTTACCACTTTGTGTTCAGAGAGCAGAATTCAAACTGCCTCTTTGACATTGAATGAAGCTGATTTCCCTCTTACAGTTAAACTAGGATAAGTGATCAAATGGATTTGGAAAACAAAGCAGCATTTTCAACACATATTTCCTTAAACATTAGACTCACTAGATTATCTGCATCAAATGCTGCTCCTGCTGCTGCTAAGTTGCTTCAGTCGTGTCCAACTCTGTGCAACTCCATAGACGGCAGCCCACCAGGCTCCCCCATCCCTGGGATTCTCCAGGCAAGAACACTGGAGTGAGTATTGGTGATCAAATACAGGTGGCAAATGCTGTATGCACTGGGGCTCAAACTGTGATCTGTCAAACGATGCCTGTTTACAACTTGTTTCCCTTCCATCCGTTACGGGACACATACAAAAACCAAGACTAAACTTTTAGAAACTTGAGAAATTTGACTTCATGATTTTGCCATCTGTTAAATCTATTCATAAAAATAGGTCATATCGTATATTTTTTTTTCTGTTTTTCTAAAAAATCACCTTTATTATATTTTAGTAAAGTAGAGCTCCTCTGTGAATTGGGGGAAAACCTGAAAACCGATCCTTCACCACAGGGAGAGAAATGTCAACATACTGTTGCCCTTCCTTAGCAATTCACAATATATGCGTGTGTGTGTGCTCGGTCCTGTCTGACTCTTTGTGACCCCATGGACTGTCGTGTAGCCCGCCAGACTCCTCTGTCCGTGGAATTCTCCAGACAAGAGTACTGGAGTGGGTTGCCATTTCCTGCTCCAGGGGATTTCTCCCACCCAGGGATGGAACCCATGATGTTGCCTCTCCTGCACTGGCAGGCAGGTTCTTTACAAGTGTGCCACCTAGGAAGCCCCTTCACAATATATAATACATAATAAGTTGAAAACTCTGAGAAACCTTGCAGGAGAGAGACCCACTGCACTCATTGTTTCTAATATTTACTAGGCCTTAGAAACTGCATTTTTTCCCTTCTGGGGTCACTTCTATTAATATGCCATGTAATGAATGTTCTACAGGACACATTGTGGAAAATGTTGAATTATGATGAACAGCGTTTGTAAAGCACTTTGTATTTCGAAAAGCACAATAATATATTACCTTATCAAAAGCATAAAGTGGAATCAGTAGGCAAATATCACACTCTAACGTTACCACATATTCCATATTCACAAATGTATATTTTAATGATTTAATTGGGACATGAAAACTGGTAGAATCTACTCATGTACCTTCAGGATATGTGAAAGAGTTAATCCATATAGGGATAAATTGATTTTATTTCTACTAAGGAATAAGAAATGAAAGTGATGGGGGAGGGAGATTTTGACTGTTTATTTGTATCAAAAGTAGAGGGACACTGAACCCAGTTTCCATGCCTGGTTTCCATGTTGGAGCCAGTGGTCACACTGTGAATTCCCATGATGTTCCTGTCCATGTCTTCAGCTCTTTACAGTTTGGATGGTGTTTGGAAAACCTCAAAGCAGAGTCTAGAGATTTGGTTTACAAGGCCAGGAGGCTGGGTTACTGACTTCTGAACTAACCCATACAAGAAATCCAATTTCTCAGATTCCCAGTGACAGAGGGGATTATACTATTTTACTAAAGCAGCAGATAGTCCGAACACAGTCAAATCAAAACTGCAACACGGAAAAGAAGAACATAGTTAATTTCTCCAAGTGAGGAATTTAAAGTCAAGGTGCATTGGATAGTGGTGTGTGGAAATGTTTTCTGGGAACCATGGGCTGACAGCTCACCCAGTAGGGTGCTCTGTCACTGGGGAATTGTCTATGGACCTGGGTTAGCTATAGCCCTTTAGTGTTTTATTATTGGTGCTTCACAAAATTCGGGTGTTAAGATACTAATTAGTGATGTCAAAGCTCACAGTAACCCTGTTGACTCCACTCAGATTATTGGTAGCACAAGGGTGAAGGTTTCATACTCGAGACGCAGGTTTCCTAGGCTCGCATCCTAGCTTCTCTACTAACGAGCTGTGTGACCTTGGCGAAGTGACTTAGCTCTTAGTCCTGTTGAGAGGACTGAACAACATAATAGATGTAAAGTGCTTAGAACATTGTCTGGCATCCAGTAAGCAATGGATCATGGTTAGCGGTTATGATTTGCATTGATAAATTCAATGTCAAGTGGACTATGTATTTAAATTGGCTTGATTAGCTTATTTCACCCTGTAGACAAACTACGGAAGAAGCCAAACGGTCAGCAGCTGCTTAGTCATTACGGCCGTGGAAGGAGTTACTTCTGTCTGTGTGCTTTATGGCACTATCCAGCCTATATAGCACTATATAGCCAATGACCACATGATGTATCCATTTCCGTGCCCTTAGAATCAGCAAGCAGAGACAGTCCTTGTCAAGTTCACAATGCAGCTGGCTGTTTACTTCCAATAGGTTATGGAAATAACTCTCAGGACAAGAGTTACTGTGCTGAGAGATAATCTGGTTCTTTATCGTGCCTGTATATACTTACGTTTTGACCCCCTATTTGCTAATTCTAGAGTGCACAGCTCAGAAGACAACCGTATTTTCATGCTTACACGGATCATTTTACGGTTGCCCTCCTACACATACCTATGAGATACTCATGTATCCAGACTCAACATGTGTCTGTGAATTGACCAGTAAAGACTAAGAAGGTTTTTTTTTTTTTTTTTTTAGCAAAACAGCCCGTGCTGAAAAGAACCACTCAGATCACTTAAAAATTTGCAGAAACAAAGTCACAATTTCAGAACAGATTTCATTGAGTGCATTAAATTCCTGCTGTTGCCTATTAAAACCTTAGGATTTATCCAAATGATCAAGTGTCTGCTTTTTCAATTTGGTTAAGTTTCTAAAGAAATGGATTGAGATGGAAAAAATTCATGCCGACCAAACAAGCACTTTTAGAACAGTCCTGAAAAGTCTGGGTCTTTTTTCCCACCCCAGCCAATCATCGAGTGTGAGGCTCCTGGAATGGGAGGCTAGGAGCCCTTGTCAGTGATGTGAACCGGTGTGAAATAAGAATTGTGCACAACCATCTCACTCATGGTTCAGCCTGTTAAATACTGATATTTTTATGACATTGTTAAACAATGTTGAATGGCTACAACTAAACTGCTATTTTTATAAATAAAGTAGAAAAGCTGGGATTGCTTTTGTTTTACTATTTAATATTAAAAGTCAGTATCCATGATTGGCTGTTATGTGACAGTGAAAAATCAGGAGATTCATTTTTGTCTGGATTGCTGCAGAGCCAAATATTAAGGAAGGTGAATATTTTTATTCTTAATTATCCCTATTTAACAGGCCAGATAGATTTTGTGCATCATTCATGTCTCCTGAATCCTAAGATTAGACTATATGAAAATAAACTTTTAATTAGCAATCTAGTGAAGAAAATAGACTCATATTCAAATATTGCATTATGTCTTTTTTTCCCCTTCTTCTATTGCCTTTTAAAAATAATCTCCATCATTTTTACTTGGCAATGAACCTCCAGCATCACACTCAAAATTAACTTATAGTTTTCATTAAGTGCAGTCTAGACTGTCTGTCTTTACCCCAATCCAAAGCACAAACAACTTGATTTGCCACTTAGCCCAAACTTCTTCCTAAAGAGAAAAAGCAAAAGTATGTATGATTGCTTTTAAACCTTAGATGAGGTAAGCACAGTGTTCAATAACTTCATCAAATCAGGTATAAATTTTATGGTGCAAATGCCAGGCTTCACAGGTCAGTGAGCTTTTTCAAATGGTACACAGGCTGCCTATATCAAATTTGTACAGAAGAATTGATTTTGGTGGTTGGAATAAGGCCATTTTTGTCTTGCTGCAAGCTTTCCAGAAATAATAGTGTTATGTTAGAAAATAAATTATAAATAGATGACCATTTTTAAGTATTATTCGGAATTCTAACAACTACCATAATAGACTTTCTACAGCAAAGCTAAATAGCAGGTGTCAGCTTAATTTCTAGGGCTTCCCTGGTGTCTCAGCGGTAAAAAATTCACCTGCCAATGCAGGATATACAGGTTCAATCCTTGGGTCAGGAAGATCTCCTGGAGGAGGGCATGGCAATCCACTCCAGTATTCTTTCCTGAAGAATCCCATGGACAGAGGAGCCTGCTGGGCTACAGTCCTTAGAGTTGCAAAGAGTCAGACACGACTGAAGCGACTGAGCATGCTCACTTGACTTTTAGTTCTCAGGTACTTCTCAGGGGCTGTGTGGATTCATGAAGAAACAGTCATGTTTTATGCATAGCCTTGTTTTCTTTCTGATATGCCAGTGTTACTGGCAGGACACTCAGAGGAGCAGGCAGGGTCTTTGGGACCCCGGCAGTTAGCACCCCTGGAAAGTGAGGAGAAATACGTTCCCAGGATGGAGGTTCTTGGTGCATTTTGCCCTGTGTGAGGATTAACTGACAGAAAGATGGGTGAAGGATGTGATTGGTAGTGGCTTTCCAGGTGGCCCAGTGGTAAAGAATCCGCTTGCTAATGCAGGAGACGCAAGAGATGTGGGTTAGATCTCTGAGTCAGGAAGACCCCCTGGAGAAGGGAATGGCAACCCAATCTAGTGTTCTTGCCTGGGAAATCCCATGGACAGTGGAGCCTGGTGGGCTACAGTCCACGGGGTCGCAAAAGAGTTGGACAGAACTTAGCGACTGAGCGCGTGCAGTCGTGATTGGTAACGCACCATCCTCACCCTCTCCAATGGGTCATGTGCCCTTGTGTCTCTTCTAAGAGGGCTTTCATTGTCTGCAGGGTTTAGGAACTGAAGGCGTGGACTGCTGTGTGAAAACAGAGCTCTGTAGAAAGAAGCCTTCTCCAGGGGCTTTAAGCAAACTTAGTCATTTCTGACTCTGTCTTCCTGTCGTCCTTCCAACAATCCTATGATATTTGTTTGCATGTTTGTTTCCCTGACTGGGACAGGAATCTCTGCCATCTTTGTTTTCCTTCTAGTTTCTAGCATAGAGTTTGGCACATAATAGGTGGTTTTGCTTGTTAAATACCTCTCAACCCATGCACCTTGGAGCTGAGGATTAAAATCTGGCAAAATCTGATAAAATCTCAAACATGGAATATCTGCTAATATGAACACAGAACTCAGATGAGTCCATCTAAGCTCAGGTTGAAAGGAATTCAGAAATGGTGTTTATTTTCATAAAAAAGTGAAACAAACTTTACTTCCATCCCTAATAAGAAGGAGACTCATCACTGATTAAAAGTTTATTTTCTGTTCCCACAGTATAAACACCTGCTTGCTACTGACTTTTGCTTTATCGATGAGGAAGCTACATGGATCTCAATAATCCTTGAACTTTTGGCATATTCATTTATTTTTATTCTTTGTATTTCAGAGTGCTGATGTTTTTGCTCTTCAGATGCTCAACAATATAGATTCAAACTAGAAAGGTGTTAGTGCTATGAAACTTACAACAGATTTAAATTCCAACCAGGACACTACAGAAAAAAACTTCCAAAACCTCACCTTGTCTTCTCAGTGTCTGAGTAATAAAACATGTACAACTGGGACATCAGTGACCACTGCATCTGAAATGTAAGCAAGGATATTTAAGAGAACTATCTCAAATTACCTTCCATCCCACTATTAAAATGATCTCTGAGGTTCATGGTAGTTTATTTCATTGTTAAGCAGACACTGTTTCTTTCTCAGGGTCCACCATGACTTCTCAGGGAGTTGTCTGACAGTCAGCTCTTAAGGATGGCATAAAATTCACTGGCCTCAGTTGAAACTCCACTGCAATCTTGAGGCTTCCTCTCATCACTTAGATAATAGCAGTTCTCAGATATTTAATACAGCCCTCAGCATTGAGGCGTTCAGTGCCCCTCTAGGCAAGGCAGTCACTTATTACAAAGGGGGCTCAGACCCTTCCTCACACCAGCCACATGGCCAAGGGCTTCCTTTCTCTTGCTCATTTTCTTCTGTCCTACTTCCAGTCCTTTGAGGAGCAAGTGATCCTCTGCCTGCTCTTTATTATAAAAATGTGGAGCAGAAAAGGACCTCAAAGATCATCTGTAAGTGGGAGGGAGGTTCAAGAGGGAGGGGACATATGTATACCGATGGCTGATTCATGTTGAGGTTTGACAGAAAACAGCAAAATTCAGTAAAGCAATTATCCTTCCATTAAAAAGTAAGTTAAGGAAAAAATATCATTTGTAAGCTGATGGATGAGGAAGCTGAGACCTGGAGAGGTCACGTGACCTGCCTGAGGTCACATAGCCAGTTATGGGCAGGACCAGACTTGAACTGGACCAGGTCTTCCGACTTTCACACCAGGGACTTTTCTTTTCAACCAGGCTTAGGAAGGGGCAGGGGCAGTAGAAGCATTGGACAGTCCACATTACATTTTACAATAGCAAGACGTTCCTTTAAGTTTTTTTTCTCTCATTTTAAAAAGGTGCTTGTTTAAAATTTCCCAGTTCTCCCACTTTTATACATGGAAGGCTAACCCGATACCTTGTGCAGAAAACCGACAGACTGTTTTCGACAAAATAAACAGTGTAAAGCAAGTCGCACAAGTATTTAGGGACGTTCAAGGGTCCTCTGTGTTTCAAGCACCCAACGGCTCAGTGAACACGCTTGTCCTGGTTGTCGAGGGAGAGGAAGATAAGGGGAGAGAGCTGGGCACCAGAGCAGGAGCAACGCTGCAGTGAGCATGTTGAGTGCGGCTTGCTGTTGTGCTAGGCTTATTTTCCCCAGAAGTATAAAAATGCAGAATCACCATCCCTGACACTCTGAGAGCGAGGCAGCCAGCAAGACTCATTTCTCTTCCTTTTTTTTTTTTAGTTTTTTTTAAATTGGAGGATACTTGCCTTACAATGTCATGTTAATTTCTGCCGTACAACAATGTGAATCAGCTCATATATGTGTGCTAATATATGATATTTGTTTTTCTCCTTCTGATTTGCTTCACTCCGTATGATGGACTCTAGGTTCATCCACACCACTACAAATGACCTAGTTTTGTTCCTTTTTATGACTAAGTAATATTCCATTGTATGTATGTACTACATCTTCTTTAGATATTCTTCTGTTGATGGACATCTAGGTTGCTTCCATCTCCTGGCTGTTGTAAATAGTGCTGCAGTGAGCATTGGGGTACATGTGCTTTTTGGAGTCATGGTTTTCTCAGGGTATATGCCTAGTAGTGGGATTGCTAGGTCATATGTTGGTTTTATTCCTAGATTCTTAAGGAACATCCATATTGTTCTTCATAGTGATTGTATCAATTTACGTTCCTATCAACAATGGAAGGGGGTTCCCTCTTCTCTGTACCCTGCCCAGCATTTGTTGATTGCAGACTTTCTTTCTGATGCCCATTCTGACCAGTGTGAGGTAGTACCTCGTTGTAGTTTTGATTTTCATTTCTCTCATAGAAAGAAATGACTTTGTGCGATGTTGAGCATCTTTTCATGTGTGTGTGAGCTATCAGTATGTCTTCTTTGGAGAAATGTCTGTTTAGATCTTCCACCCATTTTTTGATTATGTTGTTCATTTGTTTGTTTGATGTTGAGCTGCATGAACCACTTGTATATTTTGGAGAGAAATCCTTTGTCAACTGCTTCATTTGAAACATTTTCTTCCTTTCAGGAGGTTGTCTCCTCAAGACTCATTTCTAAGCCTCTAAGTAAAATGTCAACAAGACCCTGCATGTCTCAGCAAAGATCCCAGAAGACAAGCCAGGCATCTCTTTGTTCCACGCAGACCCATGGGGAGTGGGGCTCTGGTCTTGGGTCTCACGGTGGCAGGTCTGGTCCACACAGTGAGGCTGCTGCCCGTGTGCCTGCTTGGAGGAGGCAGGTGGTGTGCAGCTTACTGGGGGGAAGTACCTCACTTCTAAATGTCCGGATGTTGGGCTGTATGAGTAGGGAGTTTGAGACTAAACCAGGCTCAATAGAAGGGGACACTGTTTCTCTTACTTTTGAACCTTGTCTCCTTTCCTTTTCTCTCTCTTTCCCCCTTTTTGCTACCTTTCCCACCTCCAATCCCGAAATGCCCTACAGACTGAAAGGCTGGCACAAACATCTCTTACAAGCTCTGTTCTGACAGTTGTTGGGATGGGATTGTGCCAGTGATCCTGAGCCACATTCCGAATGTGAGTTTCAGATCATTTAAAGGTGAAAACAGCTACCTGAGTGAGACCACAAAGACACTCTTCTCTTCTCCTCCTCACTTTGTAAAACTCCAGCCCTGCTTTTCTTCCACTCAGCGATTCTCTGGTCTTTGGATGTGTCCTGATGTGCATGGAATGAATAAAGCCGTTAATCTCTATTCGAGTCATTTCTTTTGACAGAGGGCGTAGTGGTCATAAATTAAAGGTTTTCATCTCTGACTTTTAGGGTGAGCCTGGGAAAGACACATCTCAGGACGCTATATGAAGTGTTACAATGAGGCTGAGTTAGAAAGTGAGAAAGGTAGGAAGTATGATTCAGAGCCAGGAGAAGAACCAAGGGAAACTGGATTGAAACAACTACTTTCAGAAAGTGGGTTTGTATCCAGAGTCAGTCAGACTCAAAATGAGGATGCAGTCCTGTCTGCTTCCAGGTATGCCTCGAGTCTGGGGGTCCCCTGCTGCCCTCACTTCCAACCAGCTGGCTACAAGGCTGGGGGTCCTTGGAGAATTACTGACGTTTGATCCTCACTAGGACAACTCCCAGAACTCAGGGAAGCGCTGTACATTTTACCCATGAACTGCACAGATTTGCTTATATGCAGATATTTTTTCAATAAATATATGGTTGGCCTTCTGTGTCTATGGGTTCTGCATCAATGAACCAAGCATAGGTCTTCTACTATGTTTATGATCTGTGGTTGGTTGAATCCATAGATGTGAAATCCAAGGATATGGAGGGTCAACTATGGGACTTGAGCATCTGTAGGTTTTGATATTTATGGCAGGTCCTGTATCCAATTCCCCAGAGATACCAAGGGAGAACTATACTCACAGTTGGAGTTTTATTAGAGTAGAGGGATACAAATCAGAACCAGCCAAAGGAAAAGATGCCTAGGGTAAAATCTGAGACTAGTAGGGTTCCAAATATGAAACTCCAAGGTCCTCAGCAACACAGCATTTTCCTGATATCAGTGTGCGGTAATACGCAGAGAATTTTCCACCCAGCAAGGTCAGTTAGCTCTGGTGTCCAGAGTTTTTACTGAAATTCATTACATAGGCATGACTGACGGAGCAATTATCCATGTGACTGAACTTCGTTCTTCCCCAGGGGTCAGCTGATTTCATGTGATCCAAAACTCCCGCTCTAATCACAGAGTTGGTCTCTCTGGTGCAGGCCCCCACCCTAAGCCTATCCCCTGATTTGTGGTCTCACCTGACATCATTTTGGCATAAACTACCGGGTGCCCATCACAGGTCACCTGGTAAGCATGCACGATTACGTGTGTCTAAGGGATCCATCCAGAGAAGGCAATGGCACCCCACTCCAGTACTCTTGCCTGGAAAATCCCACAGACGGAGGAGCCTGGTAGGCTGCAGTCCATGGGGTCGCTAAGAGTCAGACACAACTGAGCAACTTCACTTTCACTTTTCACTTTCATGCATTGGAGAAGGAAATGGCAACCCACTCCAGTGTTCTTGCCTGGAGAATCCCAGGGATGGGGGAGCCTGGTGGGATGCCGTCTCTGGGGTCACACAGAGCTGGACATGACTGAAGTGACTTAGCAGCAGCAGCAAGGGATCCATCACCACCAACAAAGACACCCCTGTCACTCAGAAAATTCCAAGAGTTTAGAGGCTGCCTCTGCACAGTTGGGTCAAGGCCAGACCTCTCCTTGAGTAAGGTTCATTCTTCACAGTGCGCCTTGGCGGTGGGGGTTGCCCCAAGGTTCCTACATGTGTGAACCTGCTGGGTTGTGAAAGGGTGGTGCGCAGAGGGAAGGGGTGGGTGGTGGGACCACATTGCTCTCAAGAGACTCTTGTTCACCTGCCATGGCCCAGATCCACATGTGCTTAGCTGTGCTCAACATGAACCCTGGTGGAGATGCCATTTGAGTGGAAATGAAAGTATTAAGCGTATTTGGTCAAAATAGTCCAATCTGTGGGCTTGGCCTAGTTTTTATGATCAAGTAGGTCACCAGTGACTGGGAACCCATAATCTAAATTTTCATCCTCATGCAGATGAAAACAGAAATACCTAATGATGTCTGAGTAAGAAACATTGTTAAAACTAACTCTCAAAACTCTTAGTCCTTTATAGTAAGGTTGAGAGAAGATGGGTTTGGAAAACTTGTCAGGTTATCTCCAAATAATTAGCATTTGTGTTTTGATGTGCTCTGAGGTTTGCGTTTGCTTACTGAGACACTCTGATTTAGCGAATGGTCAGCAATCTTGTTTTGTTTTTCTTGAAAAGTGGGAACAGGCAGTTTGTCTTTGAGACTAATGCAAAGCAAGAGGCTAAGCTTGCTTTAGCCTCATTACCCTACCTGGTGATGGGGACCGAGTGACTTATGGGGTTTCAAAGAGCTTTTCTTCATGAAAAGTCAGTGCGGGGAACTCACAGTCACCCTGAATAAGAAAACAAGTAGGCGCTGCTTCCGTCAAATCACCTGGAGGCAAGGTAGGGCGCAGATGCGTATGCTGAGCGTAGCAGGGTAAGGCCAGGAAGCTCTGGGCGTTGTGTGTCCCCTGTTCCTTCTCAGGATTTATAGCCAGAGAGACTATAATACTAGATGATCAGACTTCAGCTAATAAGGAACTGCTTTTAAACCATCTCTGGGATGGTTTAACACAATAAACCCTGTGTGTGGATTCAGAAGAGCCATTCAAAAGTCTGTCTCACTTCCCAGCTGTGTATCCTGAGTCAATCCACTAATTTTTCTAACCCCTTTCCCTCATCTCTAAAATGGGAATAAACCTATCTACCTTACTTGGTTATTATTAGAATGAATGAACCCATGCGTATCAAATGTTGAGCACACAATTTCTAAATGGTGGGTGTTCAGTAAGCATCTTTGCCTTGTCTCTCTGCTTCTTTTGACCCAGCGTGTCGTGTTCTGAGATCTCTCGCTACTCAAAAGTTTTTGAGCAGCCTTTTTGACAGCCTCTTATATTCTGTATTTTCTCTAAAAATCTCATGCAATCTTGCAGACCCAACTTTTGCTTAATTGCCTCCTCCTACCACTGCTTTTGGTAAGTTCTGTATAACTCGGTTTGAAGTTTAACCCTGTTTGCCCCTTTTCAAGGGAACTGCACTTGGCGGTGGTTGTTGGGGTGGGGGAAGCTGTTCCTGAAGAATTGTGCAATTTAGGAAAATTAAGTTTCAGACCAACCATGTGGCTTTGACAGCTTCAACTGCTCAGTACTTAGCAATAATGGAGAAAATGCCAGTAAAAATGACAAAACGACAGAGCCCTGACCTACCAGGTAATTGTATATTGAATATGTCTTGGCTCAAACGAGAGGATTTTGCTTAAATGAACTAAGGGCAAAACTGCATGTTGTAAGTCATACAAAACAAGACTGGTGCCCTGGATAATTAAAGATGCAAAAGAGCAGCTCAAGTTGTTTGAAAATGGAAAGTGAATATCACTGGCTTTAAACGGATGAGCTGATGAGGATAGGAAGGGCAGACAGTTTCTGTTTAATGAATAGATTTCAGGCTTCTATTTGGGTACGAACAGAGACAGGCAGTCATTCAAGCCTAGCACTATTTTTTATATTAGGGGGGGAAAAGATGAGAGATATTGGTTATCCAGAGCCCACAATGGCTCTTATCATCCTCCAGATGCACAGAGAGGGGTAAAGAAGGTAAAGAGTTTGAGGGCGATAAGTACAAAACCGCAGAGTGAATTTGTGCAGGAATGAGGATTAGAGCCGTTAAGTGCTCTAGTCACTTGATCCTGCTAATCTTTGTTCTCTAATGTGAAAAATTCTTGGGCTTTGGGAGAGACTACCATAGGTTCTTATATGAAAGCAGGCTTGACTGTCACTGTGTAATCCCCACATATTCGCGCCCTATCTCTTCTCTAATCACAAGGAGGCAGCTGGGGAAGGCGGGCAGAGAGATTACCTCCCATTTCACAGCACGTTGTGTTTTTGTGTTGCAGCATCTTTAATTACTGAGACGTCATTCACGGAATAGCACCCAAGTGGCTTGAAAGAGTTAATGCAGTTTCCAGAAGTGTCTAACCTTCTCCCCGGGAGTAGCTTAAGTGCAGAACAAATCTCTCTCAATAAATACTAAACAAGAATCAACTGATAAGGGTCAAACTCCACAAAACAAAATTGAACTAGTGGCCCATTTAATCCAGCACCTTTTCAATAAATCCTTTTTCAACATAAAAATGCTATTGACTGGCAATTTCCACGAACTGATGACAACTCTTCCTCACTCTTTTGAGGTTGGTCAGTATTCATTTATTCCCTTCACTCATTTCATTCACCACTAATCCATTCATCCAGCCCCCATCCATTTATCCATCTTTTTTTTCTTTGCTCACTTTTTTATTTTTATTTTTAAAAGGTTCCTTTATTTAGTTTTGCTTTTCAGAATGACTTTTAATTTCAGAATAGATTTAGATTTACAGAAATGTGAAAATAGTACAGGACTTCCACATACGCCATGCCTAGTATTTTCCCTATAATTAGCATTGTACTCTTACATGGTATATTTGTCGCAATTAATGATCAAATATCAATGCATTGCTATTAACTAAAGTCCACATTGTATTCAGGTTTCCTTAGTTTTTTTTTTTTGGCCATACCACGGAGCATATGAGATCTTGGTTTCCTAACCAGGGATCAAACTGGTGTCCCCTGCACTGGAAGCAGAGTCTTAACCACTGGACGGCCGGAGAAGTCCCTTAGTTTTTAACCTGCACCCTTTTTTCCGTTCCAGGATCCTACCCAGAACGCATGACATTTTGTTGTCATGTTTCCTTAGGCTCCTGCATCCATTTTACTGTGTCTACTATGCAAAGTTTTGTGATAAATAAGACATGGTCCTTCTCTATCTCCCTCATCAGAAGGAGATGGTGTGAACTGAAAATCCATAGCACATTCTAAGAGAAGTCTGCAGAGGGTCAGTGCGCATCGTTTCTTCCAGAAGCCCTCATGGACTAACGTTCTCCCATGGCTCCATGTGCTCCCCCATGAAGGATCCGTTCAGTTCCAATTTTTGCCCAAACTAGGTTTTTCATAATTGGGCTTCATTTCCTGTGAATTTTTGGTACATTGTCGTTGATGGGCAAATGGGAAATAAATGACGTAACATTCCAAACATCTTCAGTGAACTAAGTCCTTGTTTCTGATAGCTCATTAAAACTTTGCAAACTAGGAGGATCAGTTGCCCTGGTTTGCCTGGGACTGTCCTGGGTTTGATCCCTGGGTTGGGAAGATCCCCTGGAGGAGGGCATGGGAACGCACTCCAGCATTCTTACCTGGAGAATCCCATGGACAGAAGAGTCTGGAGGGATACAGTCCATGGGATCTCACAGCGTGGGCCACGACTGACACGACTTAGCACGTACCTATGTCCTGGTTTTTATACTTAAAGACCTAGTTCTTCAGAGAACCCTTGTTCCTGGCCTCAGCCCAGAAAGTGCTGCAGGCTGGGGAAGCCCCTCAGCTAACTGGCCGCTGGGACGAGAAGTCTCACGCCTTGGAAGCTGTCTTTCTGGGGCTTCTGCCCTACTTGGTTATAGAACTTCCGGCAGTGCAGCAACTGTATGGAAAAATTACACAAGGTGAAGGGAGAGGGGAGGGTCTCTGAGATCACACCAGCTTTCTGTAGAATGGACGGCAGTGCAAGCCTGCTAAGTCGTGTCAGTTGCGTCCGACTCTGTGCAACCCCGTGGACTGCAGCCCGCCAGCCTCCTGCGTCCGTGGGATTCTCCAGGCAAGAGTACTGGAGTGGGGTGCCGTTGCCCTCCTCCAGGGGATCTTCCCGACCCAGGGATCCAACCCGCGTCTCTTTTGTCTCCTCACTGGCAGGCGGGTTCTTAACCTCTAGCACCACCTAGGGGGCCCTGAGGAGGTAGAGGTCTTGGCAGTATCTTCGCAGGAGCCCGGAGACGTAACCAATGGGACAGAAATGCAAACACAGGACTGAGCATCTGCAGAGCTCCCTCTTCTGGCAACTGTTAGGGGTGGAGTCCTGGCGCCGGGGTCCAGGGATATGGGGTGGGTGGCTGGAAGACCTACCACCCCTTAGAGATGACTTGGGTTGGCCGTTTAACCTCTCCATGCATGCTTCAGTGGCTTCATCTGTAAAATGAATCAGTGCCTTTCCTATACACATCTCAGTGTTGTTGGATACAGTAGGCTAGTACTCTTGCCTGGAAACTCCCATGGACGGAGGAGCCTGGTAGGCTGCAGTCCATGGGGTCGCTGAATCAGACACGACTGAGCGACTTCACTTTGACTTTTCACTTTCATGCATTGGAGAAGGAAATGGCAACCCACTCCAGTGTTCTTGCCTGGAGAATCCCAGGGATGGCGGAGTCCAATGGGCTGCCGTCTCTGGGGTCGCACAGAGTCGGACACGACTGAAGCGACTTAGCAGCAGCAGCAGCAGCAGTGTGTGAGAATCATTTGAAATCCAGGAATGGTCTGCAAATGTGACTGACTTCCATTTTCCGGTAGCAATGCGATGTGAATAACAAAGCAAATCTGCAAGTGCATGGTGCGTGGCGGCAATTCGTGGACACTCCTGGCTGCGATGAAAGGCCGACTGGTCATCATAAGTGGTGTCTTCGTGTGATGGCAGCCGGGGACCATCTCTTGTACAGAGCTGAATTGTGTGAATGACCCAAGAGCAACCTGATCATTATTTTTCGTGACATTTGCCCAAGTCAGCCACAGACCACAGACAGCATGAGCTGAATTTTGAAAACTGTACCGAAATTTAACATCCACCTTTTTGCATTTCTTTTTTTTTTTTGGTGTTTTTGTTTGTTTGAGGAGCATGATGTTGCATTTCTATTTTGTTCTCTTTCTGCAAAATCACAGGGAAACTCTCAGTTCTGATACCTTTCTACTCTTATAGCCCTTTTGAAATCTAAGAATATAAAGTACTTTTTGGATAGAACATAATATACTACCTTTTGCAGAAAATCTATGTCATGCCTTCCCACTACTTCCTCCCCCAGCAAACACTCAGTTACACTGTAATGTGTTTGCGCCAAAGAAAATTACTGACCCCATGATCTGAACAACAAAATGTTCTCAAAATATATTGCCTCATCTGTTAGGTTTGATTAAACCATTTATCAGCAAGAAATAAAAATTGCTTTTCTTTGCTTAGCATGTCTGGAGATTCAGGAGTACTTTGTGGATTATTGTTACCTCAGCATTTGTAGGTGGACTGCATACTATTACTCGTTTACGATAATATGGAGGCAAGCTAAAATTAGGAGGAAGATTGTCTTTTTCTATTTGCACTGCTTGTCACATCTAAGTGTGATTCTGACTGCATTGTTGGCTAGACTAGATCATCTCTAAGCATTCAGTTGTAATGTTTATTTATGTATTTACTTCTATTAGCAAAATCATATCATCCTTCCTCCACCCTGCTATATAGGCATTGAATTCTTTTTCCTACCACGGAGATGAATGTATGGTGTGCGCTTTCTTACTTTAGTGAAATACTTGGCTAAAATTCAGAATGTGGCCGGACACTAAGCGGCAGAGATTTTCCCTGTCTAAAACTCATTAATTCCGAAGGCCTCTGAATCGCTATCTTCATCTTTTTACCTCTATTCCCTACTCGTGGAGTTAGTTACTGCAGTGAATGTGAATTAGATGGTTGCACAGTTTGATCCTCTACAACTCTATCAAGGTTATGTGGACCTCACATGCGTGGTCAATTTTGATAAGTTTCTAGATGAAGTTGCATGAAGTGTAGGATGATTTGAGCAAATTGTTATTCAGCCCTCATAATAGACATAGTGCCTGAAGAGTGTATGAGAGCAATGGTACATTTTAAAAAATTGAGGTGTAGCTGATTTATAATGCTGTGTTAGTTTCAAGTGTATAGCAAAGTGATTCAGTTTCATATATATATACATAATATACACACATACATATATATTAATAAACATTTTCTGATTCTTTTCCTTAATAGGTTATTACAAAATATTGAGCATATTTCCTTGTGCCCTCCTCTGTCCACGGAATTCTCCAGGCAAGAATACTGGAGTGAGTTGTCATTTCCATCTCCACGGGATCTTCCCGGCCCAGGGATGGAACGCATGTCTCCTGCATTGCAGGCAGATTCCTAACCGTCTGAGATACCTGGGAAGACAACGCCATGTTGAGAGAACCACAGAACTGAACACTTGTTGCTTCTGTTTGAAGTTTTTGAAGAGGCTCTATAAAAGAGTTTGTTAATATTCATTTACTCTTCTAGCATTTATTGAGCATCTACAGTGTGGTGGGTACTATGTACATCCTGGAGATGAGATCAAGAGACACAGTACCTGAAGAGTTTAATATCTAAAGGGTGCTAGACTTGCAAATAAACACCAAGACAACTGTTCTAACTGAGTGTCTAAACAGCAGAGACACTATGGCTACCGGAGAACCATAGTCTGCCTGGGGTTGTCAGGGGAGTTTTCTTAATGAGGATAGAATTTGAGTTGAGACTTGAAGGTTGATGAAAAGTTAAGACAAATGACAAAATAACAATACTGCAAGGGTGTGTTTGGGGAAAAATGGACCAAAGTCTGCAGGCAAAATAGAGCTTGGTTAGTTCCATATTGCTGGGAATTAATATGTGTGTGTGTGTGTGTGTTGTGAGTATGGAAGGATTGTGTTTGGGGGAGGCTGTGGGCTGGGTAGGGCAGCGGGAGTCAGAGTCAGGCTGATTGCAAAGGGCCTTGAATACTAAGCAATGGAACTTAGCTTATATTCTGTACAAGAGCCTTTTTCTAAATCAGTGCAGAGGCTGCAACAAGCATGAGTGGGGAGGGAGCAACTGTGTATCTCCAGCAGTCTCGCTGGCACCTATTCTAAATGCATGGGCTTTCCGGGTGGTGCTGAAAGTAAAGACTCCACTTGCCAATGCAGGAGATTTAAGAGAGGCAGGTTCGATCCCTGAGTTGGCAAGATCCCCTGGAGAAGGGCATGGCAACCCACTTCAGTATTCTTCCCTGGAGAATCCCGTGGATAGAGGAGCCTGGTGGGCTATAGTCCCTGGGGTTGCAATGAGTTGGACATGACTGAGTGACTTAGCATGCACACACCTCCCCTGAGCTACTGTCAAAGCCCAATGTGCCCCTGAGAATACATCAGATAGGAGTGGAAGAGCTCTTAGATGACCTGAGCAAGTCAGCAGCTGTGAATTGAACATTAACTGAGCAGGGACCTGAATCAGATTTCCATGCTCATTTTACTATCTAGCCTCAGAGAGGTAAGCGACTTCCTCCCAGGGTAAAGATCTATTGATGTTGGAGGCAGGATCTATTCAGATTGACAGCGAAGAGGGACAGGGTGGAAAAGGAGTTGAGTGCAGACCCAAGAGTGAGAAGCTGAGCACTGGGTGGTTGGAAAGAGAGAAACTGGCAAGTATGAAGGGAAGGCAAAGGGCTCCCAAAAGGCTAGAGAAAATAAAAGATGGTGGAAAGCCTCAGATTCCTGGTTAAAGAACCCAAGGAAGTTTCTAGAGACTTACTGCAAAGTTCAGAAGGGAGTGGTGATGGGACTGTAACGTTGCATAGCAATGACACTGCCCTCGCCTGTGGATTTTTTTCCTTTATCATCAACGTGAATCAGCCATGTACTGTTCCTAGTCGCTCAGTTGTGTCCAACTCTTTGCAACCCTAATGACTGCAGCCTGCCAGGCTCCTCCATTCATGGGGATTCTCCAGGCAAGAATACTGGTGTGGGTTGTCATGCTGTCCTCCAGGGGATCTTCCCAACCCAGGGATAGAACCCAGGTCTCCCGAATTGTAGGTGGATTCTTTACCACCTGAGCCACCAGGGAAGCCCATGCATTGGCCGTAGGTATACATACATCCTCTCCCTCTTGAACCTCTCTCCCACCTCCCACATGATCTCACCCCTCTAGGCTATCACAGAGCAGATTTGAACTCCCCTGTGTCATACAGTAAATTTCCTCTGGTTATCCAGTTTTACATATGATAATGTATACATTTCAATGTACTCTCTCAATTCATCCCACCCTCTTCTACACCTGTGGATTTTAAACTGAGTGATCTAGTTGGGGGACTGGGAACCCAGACCCATTGTAGGGGAATTCAGTGTACCATAGTTCTTGCTTTTTCTCCAAACAATGGCATCAGTTATTAGACACTTGAGTATTCTCAAGGGTACAGACTCTGAGAAAGGTGCTGCTGTGTAGACAGGTCGCAACTCAGTTATTTCACTCACTTGGATGCGCAGTCATTCATAATTCATGAGTGATGCTGCTACAAAATATACAGAGAAAGGTGCACACTGCTATTTGTGAAATAGATAAGCAATAAGGACCTACTGCATAGCGCAGAGAACTATATTCCACGTCTTATAAAAACCTATAGTGGAAAAGAATCTGAAAAAAATATATATGCATGTCTAGTCTTTGACCTTCCACGTCATCGGAGCTTATGAACAAGTTTCATCATGACCCAAACCAAACAAAATGGAACAGCATTAACGCTGAACATGTTAAAAGAATGGAGTAGTTGGGATGGTCAATCTTTTAATGTATAACTGAATCACTTTACACACTAAACTAATACAACACTATAAATCAACTGTATTTCAATACAAATAAATAAAATACGTAGAGGATATGGCCACAAAAGAGGAAATATCTCACAGTTAAAAAAACAAACAAACCTGGCTGAGGAGGACTGCAACTTCTTGTCCCCTGGGCTTTATCTTAGCCCTTTCTCACATGGATTCCTTAATTCAGAAATGACTCTAACCCAGGAGGTTTGTGATCTTTTTTTTTTTGCCACTTTATTTGTTTAATTGAAGGATAACAAAGGATACGTTGTTTAATTGAAGGATATCCTTGTAATTAAACAAGGATATTTGTTTAATTACAGAATTACTTCTGTAATTCTGCTTTACAGAATTTTGTGGTTTTTCTGTCAAACGTCAACAAGAGTCAGCCATAGGTACACCCACGTCCCCTTTGTCAACGAACTTACTCTTCATTGCTCTAATATTGTGACAAAGCTGGCTCTTGCTGTGGCCTTCAGCTTTTAATCCTTGCCCTGCACTTCAGCTTGACACCCTCTAGAAACTTCTCCTTTTGATTCCTTGATATTCTTGAAGCCTCCAATGCACAAGGACCGGTACTAGGAGATACAACATATCACTCCACTTATCACATGCTGAAAAGAGGAAAACATTTTCTTTCACACAGTTTACTGATTTTTAATGTATAACTGAATCACTTTACACACTAAACTAATACAACACTATAAATCAACTGTATTTCAATACAAATAAATAAAATACGTAGAGGATATGGCCACAAAAGAGGAAATATCTCACAGTTAAAAAAACAAACAAACCTGGCTGAGGAGGACTGCAACTTCTTGTCCCCTGGGCTTTATCTTAGCCCTTTCTCACATGGATTCCTTAATTCAGAAATGACTCTAACCCAGGAGATTTGTGATCTTTTTTTTTTTGCCACTTTATTTGTTTAATTGAAGGATAACAAAGGATACGTTGTTTAATTGAAGGATATCCTTGTAATTAAACAAGGATATTTGTTTAATTACAGAATTACTTCTGTAATTCTGCTTTACAGAATTTTGTGGTTTTTCTGTCAAACGTCAACAAGAGTCAGCCATAGGTACACCCACGTCCCCTTTGTCAACGAACTTACTCTTCATTGCTCTAATATTGTGACAAAGCTGGCTCTTGCTGTGGCCTTCAGCTTTTAATCCTTGCCCTGCACTTCAGCTTGACACCCTCTAGAAACTTCTCCTTTTGATTCCTTGATATTCTTGAAGCCTCCAATGCACAAGGACCGGTACTAGGAGATACAACATATCACTCCACTTATCACATGCTGAAAAGAGGAAAACATTTTCTTTCACACAGTTTACTGATATTTTTTCAGTGTTTGGCATACTAAGAATATGGGCCCTGAAGTTTCCCTGGAGGTTAAAACATGTACTTCTTTGTTTGGTGTTTATATTAGTATTTTCCTTGGACATGTTCTCTGCCTTAGACAGCGTCTGTGAAGAACTAACATCTTTTTACTTGACCTTTGCAATCACGAAGACATGGCCTAATGCTTGGCTAAACTGCTCTGAGTTACTGAAATCTTTGCCTAAAGATAAATGTGACAACCTAAGTGGAAGAGCCTGGGCTTCCCAGATTGCTCAGTGGTCAAGAATCCACTCTCAATGCAGGAGCCGCAGAAGATACAGGTTTGATCCCTGGGCTGGGAAGATCCTCTGGAGGAGGCAATGGCAAACAAACCCCTCCAGTATTCTCGCCCGAGAAATTCCATGGACAGAGGAGCCTGGCAGTCTACAGTCCATGGGGTCACAAAGAGCCAGACATGAGTCTTGTAATCATGCAGGTGGAAGAGCCTAGTCTTTCCCTGACTGTGTCACAGGAGCTTATGGGTAGGCTTCTTCATTATAATCCAAAACAAAACAGAACAGAACATCATTAATGCCGATAACCTGTTAGAAGAATGGAATAATTGGAATTGCCAATATTTTAATTGCATTTTACTATTTATATTTTGAAAGGAGGCAAACAATACTCTGTTGCATCTTTTTTTTTTCATTCCACTGCTTTATTTTTTTAATTTTTTACTTTACAATATTCATCATCTTTGTTTTTTTTTTTAAATCTCTCTCACTTATTTTGATTTACTTTCTGAAAAACAATCTGGCTGTAGAGCTTTGATTAGAGGTGAGGCATGCTTTAAATGCTGAGACAAGATATTAGAGCACAAGATAATGCCTGAAACCACACTTTTAACATTTAATTTCAGCACTGTCCAGAACAACTATAAGACTGGGGAAAGGTGAGTAATAGATTTGACAGCTGTACTCTAAAATGGACCTTATTAGTGAAACATAAATTATAAGCAGGCTTTTCCTATCAGCACCCCGCACAGTTAATGATAAGCAGTCAATGAGATTTATATACCCTTAGCATTTTTATAATGAGTCTGTTACTTTGATGACAGTTTACTGTCAAACATTATGCTTAGAAATTTATAGCATTTGATTCAAACGAATAGACAGTTTAGCTTCATTGCAGTCTGTTCTGATTTCCCCTTTGCACGAGGCGCCCACTTTTGCTTCTCTCTTTTTCTTTTCTTTTTTTCCTTCTTTAGACTAAGCTCTCAAACCCTTCCCTGGAGATGAAGAGGGCACACAGTGACCAACTGAAAGTGTGTGTTAACTTCAGGGGATAGGTTTCAGTGGATCGCAAGAACAGGCAAGAGGAGTCTAAAGAGAAGGCATGTAACATTACAGATTCACAGATGCACCAGGATGCTGCAGGGAGGTTGTGAAGTGTGGTCAAAGACACTGGGTGGACAGAAGGACCTTTAAGTCTGAAAGGGGAGTGGCCGATGCACACTCTTGGAGGGGAGATATCTCATTTCTTCCTGGGAAGTGCCGGGTGCCCGAGCATCTGTGCCTGGCGCTGCCTGCAGCCTGCGGGACAGGTGTCCAGTAAAGGCTGCTGACAGATTGACTTCAGCTGGAGAAGGCCACCGACACCACCCAGAGGGGCAATCTGCAGAGCCCTGCTGCCCCCGCAGGGCCAGTTCACCACGTAGGTCACGTGGACACAGCTGTCGCATCTGCTGGCTGTCCCTGCACAGCAGGGCATGTGGCTTCAAGTAGCAGGTGGCTGGTTTTCAGAAAATATAACTGCTGCTTGGAAAATGTGGTCTTTCAGATGAACACAGGTGTCTTCCAAAGGTGGTGTTCCTTGAATAATACTTATGCAGCATCTTCACAACAGCTCAGGTGGGCCCAAAGCATTCCTCTCTCTTACATCCTAGGCTCTCTGTCCTGGTTCAGACCCTTTCCATCCACTTCACCTTCCCAAGAGGGCGTCCCTGGTGGCTCAGACGGTAAAGAATCTGCCTGCATTGTGGGAGACCTGGGTTCAATCCCTGGGTTGGGAAGATCCCCTGGAGAAGGAAACGGCAACCCACTCCAGTATTCTTGCCTGAGAATTCCACAGAGAGAGGAAGCTGGAGAGCTACAGTCAATGCAGTTGCAAAGAGTCGGATATGACTGAGCAACTAACACACACACACACACACACACAAACACCCCTTCCCAAGAACCACGTGACCTCTGACTGAACACACCTGTGTTTGAGGTCCGAGTTGGCTGCCATCTGCTGCCCACCTATTCTTGATCTGACCAACTTTGCATCTCAACTTGAGCATCTTGGGCCTAGAATTCCCTGAGCCTGGACTTTTGGAATCTGTATCAAATTATTACCTTGCTTTTTGAGTCCTGCCTTTCCTGAAGGAAATTGGAGTTGGCTTATCTCTTTGCTTCTTCATAGATCATACAGTTTCTGGTCAGAACCCCTCCAGAGTTTCCATCTCAGACTGTGCTAGTGACTGTTTCACTGGTGATTAACCCCAGGGCCCCAGCAAGGACCCGGATTGATGTTCAGACACATGCCAGTATTTTTAGGAAAACAAAATTTTGCTTTCCTAAAAATAAAAAATGAAACTTTAAAATTTATTTTTATGAGAACAAACATAATTTTTTATGGTTAATAATTTTGGGAGAGAACTAGCCTAAAATTCCTTCCTGACGTAAATCATAAATATATATACTTTCTTTTAAAATTAAAAAAATTTTGGTTTTCTATTTCAATGTTTAGTCTAATGAGTCCAGTTTTTGTGCATGTATTAATTAGGACCCCAATTTCCTTTTTTTCCTCCAATGTGGCTAAGCCAGTGTTGATCAGTTCAGTTCAGTTCAGTCACTCAGTCATGTCCGACTCTTTGCGACCCCATGAATCGCAGCACGCCAGGCCTCCCTGTCCATCACCAGCTCCCAGAGTTCACTCAGACTCACGTCCATTGAGTCAGTGATGCCATCCAGCCATCTCATCCTCGGTCGTCCCCTTCTCCTCCTGCCCCCAATCCTTCCCAGCATCAGAGTCTTTTCCAATGAGTCAACTCTTTGCATGAAGTGGCCAAAGTACTGGAGTTTCAGCTTCAGCATCATTCCCTCCAAAGAAATCCCAGGGCTGATCTCCAGAATGGACTGGTTGGATCTCCTTGCAGTCCAAGGGAGTGTTGATAGACACATGCTATTTTAATAATGATTTCAATTATAGTAGCATCACTGCTTATTTAGGCCAGACTCAGCTAGGCAGATTTTGGGCTTCAAAATCACTGCAGATGGTGACTGCAGCCATGAAATAAAAAGACGCTTACTCCTTGGAAGAAGAGTTATGACCAACCTAGACAGTATATTAAAAAGCAGAGACATTACTTTGCTAACAAAGGTCCATCTAGTCAAGGCTATGGTTTTTCTAGTAGTCATATATGGATGTGAGAGTTGGACTATAAAGAAAGGTGAGTGCAGAAGAACTGATGCTTTTAAACTGTGGTGTTGGAGAAGACTCTCAAGAGTCCCTTGGACTGCAAGGAGATCCAACCAGTCCATCCTAAAGGAAATCAGTCCTGAGTGTCCACTGGAAGGACTGATGTTGAAGCTGAAACTTTGGCCACATGATGCAAAGAGCTGACTCATTTGAAAAGACCCTAATGCTGGGAAAGATTGAAGGCAGGAAAAGGGGATGACAGAGGATGAGATGGTGGGATGGCATCACAGACTCAATGGACATGAGTTTGGGTAAACTCTGGGAGGTGGTGACGGACAGGGAGGCCTGGTGTGCTGCAGTCCATGGGGTCACAGAGAGTCGGACACGACTGAGTGACTGAACCAACCGAACCAACTAAGCTCGGTATGTTACATATGTTATTGTTTAATGTGTACTATAGCTTTGTGAGTAGTATTATTACCCACATTTTATCAGTAACGGAACTGAGTCCCTAATGTGTCACAGCACATATTTAAATGCAAAGTTCAAGATTCTTTCAGGAACATTAGACCCATCAGCGGGAGATGATATAATTCAGAAAAACAAAGAACTCTGATGTCTCATCCCTCCCCCATTCCGTCTTGCTGTCTTGTTTTGAAGTCTCAGCTGATAAATTTATCTTTCTCTTCCACTGGGATACCAGTTCATGCGATTATTCTTGCCTCCAACTTGATTGATGACAAGAGTTACATTTAAATAATGCCTCGTTTAGGAAAGAAAGGGAGAGCGAGCTTTGGAATTCTCCAAGGCCTGAGTCAGGTGAAGCAGTACACTAGATGCCAGGCTGAGAGGGCCATCCTTAAGGAACAAGGAAGTTGGGAGTTTTGATGTATTCACAGGAAAAACGGCAGTGTGCCTCCTGTTAGGAAGAAGGGCACTGATAGAAGCAATCTCCACACTTCAATTAGAGCACCATGGTGAGGGCGGGCGTTGAGGAGGAGTGGTTGTCAGGGAGAATTATGAAAGCAAGGGAGTGCCGTGGTGACAACTTTGGAAGACATGAAAGGGTCTTAAAAGGGTCATGAGCAGAGGGCACCATTTCCCCAGTGTGCCCCAGAGGTCGTGTAGCTGAAGGCACACATCCCCAGTGACTGCGTGGGATGCAGAGCAGAGGGCTCGGAGCCAACAAGTGAGAGGCACATATTCGGTCATTGAGAAGCTTAGACGCAGGCGAGATGCGTGATCAAGTGGTTATTGTTCAGACTGGGCTAGAAAATCCTTTCTAGCCAAGGACCAGTATTCCTGTAATACAGCACAATGTGCATGCCTGCCAGTGTTTGGGGTTTTTTTAAATCCAATATTACCAAAGTCGCCGACACTTTATTTATAGAAGATGAAAAATAATGCACTGGTTTTCAAATGCTTTTTCATAAACATATCCGTGCATCTCATAGAGCCTTTCTCCAAGGTTTCAAAAAATGAACTTTTCCTGAGAAACTAGGAGAGGGTACATGGAATGGTTCTCAACAAAAATATTAATATTCACATTAGAGCTAAAGCTCACTAATTTGCATTAATAACTGGGAAACCTATTGCAAATTGCCAAATTAGTGAGAAAGCCAACAACCAGGGATCCAAAAAAACCTAAAGATAGCACCAGAAGATGAACCTTTCCCCTTAACTTCATTAGTGGTATTGAATTTTAACTACTAAGGGTAATTTCTCATCTCTGGTTTGTCTATCTTGTAAATTTCTGTGCATTTAAAATTCTTCCCTAAAAAAAAAAAAGAAACAAGTTCCCCTAGTGTTTTAAAGCTGTAATTCAATTTTTAAAACTTTTAAGGAATAAAACTTGTACAGAAAATTAAAAAAAAAAAGCAGTATTGGGATTATTAAAATAGAATTCATTTTTTTTTACATATGGGTTTGGTTAGAAAATGCATATAAAGCAAATAAAACAAAACCCTTAGAAAAAAGAAATGAGATTTGTCTAAAAGAGTTTTGTTTTTTAATCATTGTTTTCAATTTTAATGCAATACATAACTGGGTTCATTTCCCCTTTTAGTTATCAACTGGGCTATACAAAAGCTTAATAAAAATATTGCACAAAGACTCATAAGCATCAGTGACATCTCTCAACTAATCAAGGGTCTTATTTGCAAAAGAGGAAATTTTCCAAAGTACTGTTACATGAAAATGGAAGCTGAAGTGAGGAAAGGAGTGGCCATTTGTTTGAGGCGACTGCTGCAGAAGGGACCTGATGGATAGCACCTAAGACCAGTTAGAACCTTAGCCACTGATACACTGCGAATTTCCCTTATTTTTAAAAAACATTCATTTTCACATCTGATTTTGTATCCGAAGTTTTGTATTCTTTTTCTTAACTGTATAAATTTCTGCCCTCACAATATCTGAGTTTTCCCTGGAAGTTTGAGCCAAGAGTGCTACCAAGGAGGGTTGGTTAGTAGAGGGACAAGAGAGTAGACTGAGATAGGATCTGAGAACGTGAATGTTTAGAGGGGAAGAAGGCTCTGTAAAACATGGAAGGAATGAAATTTGGCTTCAGAGAGCTCCGAGGATGCAAGACTTGTTCTCATCCTCCCGGTCTCTCTTTCCTCTGCAGAGTTCTCCTCTCCTGGGAGGCAAGAGGGTCTCTACCTTGCCTTCTCCTAGCAAAAGATCAGAGCTTCACCTCCCTGGATCTCATGGGGGATAAGCAGAAAATGGGAGTCAAATGAATCATGTCTCAATTTGTACTGGTTTGGTAATAGATACTCAGAACCACATAAGACAAAGAGTTTTGAAAAGAGCCCCCATCTTGTTTCACTCCATAGTCTTGTGTCTCTTACTAAGCAACAGTGAAGGACAGGGAAGCCTGGCATGCTGCAGTCCATGGGGCTGCAAAGAGTCAGATGGGACTGAGTGGCTGAACAATGTTTGTTAAGCTTGGTTTTCTTACCTCACTCAGAAAGTCAAGTAAGGATGTATACAGCAGGTGCAAATAGTCAACTGTGACTCGATCTGGAATTGCACAGACTTGGCCAACTCTGCGAAATACAGAGGGCAACAGAGCAGATGTTGGGAAATGCTAGATCTGGAGAACGTAGGCTAGGGTCTGCTCCACTTCCCCTGGCAACCTCTAGACTCCAACAGTAGGTTAGTAGGTTTAGAGAGTGCTCTCTCTCCTCACTGAACAGGGGTTATAAAGCAAAAGACTGACTCTGGCAAATGAAGCTAGACTGAGGACCAGGAAGTCTAGAGAAAAGTCTACCAGATGTAACTACTCATCATGTTGTGGTTCCATTGCTCAGTTGTGTCCAACTCTCTGTGACCCCATGGACTGCACCACACCAGGCTTCCCTGCCCTTCACTTCTCCCGGAGCTTGCTCAAACTCATGTCTATCAAGTCAGTGAAGACATCCAACCATCTTATCCCCTGTCATCCCCTTCTCCTCCTGTCTTCAATCTTTGCCAGCATCAGGGGCTTTTCCAATGAGTCAGTTTTTCACATCAGGTGGCCAGAGTATTGGAGCTTCAGCTTCAGCATCAACCTGTCCAATGAGTATTCAGGGTTGATTTCCTTTATGATGGACTGGTTTGATCTCTTTGCAGTCCAAGGAGATCTGGAGGAGAATCTCAAGAGTCTTCTCCAACACCGCAGTTCGAAAGCATCGATTCTTTGGCATGAGTCTCTTTATGGTCCAACTCTCACATCTACATGTGACTACTGGAAATACCATAGCTTTGACTATATGGATGGACCTGTGGGCAGGGTAACATCTCTGCTTTTTAATACACTGTCTAGGTTGGTCATAGCTTTTCTTTCAAGGAGCAAGTGTCTTTTAATTTCATGGCTGTAGTCACTGTCCGCAGTGATTTTGGAGCATACGACAGCTCTGGACCAGAAGGAAAATGTACATTCCAGGTGTAGAGGTTGGGAATGGAGGCTTTACATCACATATAAAGGTTTTCTATAAAATATCATGACACTATGTGATTTAGCCACAAAATGACACTGTATGATTTAGCCATACACTTCTGAAAGCTAAAACAGAACCAAGAAAGAGATGCAAATAATTATTATATTTAAAGAACTTCTGATAGAAGAATTATTTGTGTTCATGGCTAATTTTAACTTTCAGTTCAGTTCAGTCGCTCAGTTGTGTCCAACTCTTTGCAACCCCATGAACCGCAGCACTCCAGGCCTCCCTGTCCATCACCAACTCCCAGAGTCTACCCAAACCCATGTCCATTGAGTTGGTGATGCCATCCAACCATTTTAACTTTACCTACATCTTAAAATGCACCGTTCTTGACAATATTATGGAGACTATATTCTCTGAAGAAAATAGGAATATGAACAATACTTTTCAAGGGAAATGGGCTGTTTCTAAATAAAATAAATAAGTAGAAAAGGGAATGAAGACTTTTTTGCTCGTGATTATTGAAGCCAAATTGTATGAGTTGCTATTTACTTTACAGTCCAAGTATTTGAAGTGTTGAGCTTGTTGGCAATGTCTTATGATCGCCTCCGCTACTTTTACAGCTTTGATAGCTTCCTTGGGCTGTTTCCCTGGAGACCATGAAGGTAATGGTCAGAACAGATGCACTTAGTCTTCATCACTCTTATAAGGATGCAGTTGGTGTGAGTGGGTAAAAACTTCTTGTAATGAAATCCCATTCCAATTACTACCGTGTAGAACTTAAAGCATCAGCAGAATACAGTGGGAACACTTCAGCATCTTCTTTTTTTTTCACCCAGCTCAGATATTATTACTTTTTAAACTTTTGTCTGCAGGAATCCATCAATGTCCTTTTTCAAACTCTCTAAAACACTCTCCAAAGAGGATTCAGAGAGAGGTAATTTTCTCTTATCTGAGTTTTCATGGAATTTTAGTTCAAGTTTTATTGTATTTTTAAGAGCCCTCTAGATGCCCATAGAGAGAGTCGAGTTAAGATACACATGCTACAATGCATTCATAACCTTAACATATTCTTTTCAAAGAATAATAGGAGTAATCATTCCTTTTTTCAGAAAAGAGGCAGCCCAGGCTCTTCTCAATACCTCTAAAGGTTTGGGGAAAAAATACCCTTAGCTTGTTACATGGTGTTTCAACAAAAGTCATTGCAAGTGTTTATAATATGCATTAACAAATAGACATGGTGAATTTTCTATGATGTTGACAATAGAACATCAGTTTTTAAAATCAGTCTGGAAAAGTTAAATGGGAAGACAATGGAAACAGTGAGAGACTTTAGTTTCTTGGGCTCCAAAATCACTGTGAATGGTGACTGGAGCCATGAAATTAAAAGACGCTTGCTCCTCGGAAGAAAAAGCATGAGAAACCTAGACAGTATATTATAAAGCAGGGACATAATTTGGCCTATAAATGTCCATATGGTCAAAGCTATGGTTTTTCTAGTAGTCAGGTACAGATGTGAGAGCTGAACAATATAAAAGGTTGAGCGCTAAAGAATTGATGCCTTTGAACTATGGTGTTGGAGAAGACTCTTGAGGGTCCCTTGGACTGCAAGGAGATCCAACCAGTCAACCCTAAAGGAAATCAACCCTGAATATTCATTGGAAGGACTGATGCTGAAGCTGCAGCTCCAATACTTTGGCCACCTGCTGACATTTAGCAACTGAAGTTTTTTTGTTTCTTTATGCTCTATAGTCATGTTTGAGAATCTTAAAGCCTGATACATCTTTCTCTTGTTTCTTCATTTTTTCCTTTTCATTTCCAGATGTTTTTTTTAAAAAAGGCAAGAATGGTTTCTCTGTGGTTATATTTCACTGAAGTACTTTGTTCAGCTTCCGTCTTCAACTTCTCTCTCAACAGCTTTTCTAGAGAGCAATGACTGAAAATTTGTAACAATGAACAATGAATGGAAAGTTCATCTTCACTTACTGTTTTCTTGATCATGAAATTTCTTAACTATCATTTTGAAAATTGTTTCCTACATTTTGTTTTTCTCATGGTTCATGCAATGGAGATGAATTCTTTTTAGTGAAGGCATGATGTAGAATTTTGGCATAGATGCTACCATCAACATAAATCCATCTAGTTTGCTTATATGAATGCCATCTGCTTATAGGCAAGTTCACCTGCATAAAATCTAGAAAAACCATTTAGGGCCATTTAAACTCAATCCATGAATCAAAATGTTGTTTCAGTTTAGTTCAGTCGCTCAGTCGTGTCGTACTCTTTGCGACCCCATGAATCACAGCATGCTGGACCTCCCTGTCCATCACCAACTCCCGGAGTTCACCCAAACTCATGTCCATCGAGTCAGTGATGCCATCCAGCCATCTCATCCTCTGTCGTCCCCTTCTCCTCCTGCCCCCAATCCCTCCCAGCACCAGAGTCTTTTCCAATGAGTCAACTCTTCACATGAGGTGGCCAAAGTACTGGAGTTTCAGCTTTAGGAGCATTCCTTCCAGTGAACATCCAGGACTGATCTCCTTTAGAATGGACTGGTTGGATCTCCTTGCAGTCCAAGGGACTCTCAAGAGTCTTCTCCAACACCACAGTTCAAAAGCGTCAATTCTTCGGCGCTCAGCTTTCTTCACAGTCCAACTCTCACATCCATACATGACCACTGGAAAAACCATAGACTTGACTAGATGGACCTTTGTTGGCAAAGTAATGTCTCTGTTTAAACACCTACAATAAAGAAGATCGGATGCGATCCTTTTTAAGGACATGAAGATACTTTCGGCTCTGTTCTGCTTTTAAGCAATTTGTAGCAATTATTGAAGATAAATGATTACAAGAGGCAGTAAGAAGATGTCAGTTTTGACAGTGTGAACTGCCAGAGGACAGAGAGCTCATGGTGGAGCTATGTTCAGAGAAGGCTTCCTCGGTTGCACTTGATAAATGAGGTATAAATAAGCTACGGTACCTCTAAGTAGAGGTACGTACAGGTCTGTAAGAGATACACACAGGGTAGAAGGGAGGGTTCATGCTGCAGGTGGAGAGCGGCACACTATTAAAAACATCATATGCAGAATGTTGCAAAGAGTATCTGGGTTGAGTGGGAAGGGCAGTGAACAGGTCAGTCAACCTCGAGGAGAGAGAGCCCAGACAGGAGACCACGAAAAAACACCCGATGAATTTCATTTAAATGTTATTCAAATGAGGATTTTCAGCTGTGACTTTAGCAAGTCAGAATAAATAAATTCCTGTCCAAGTGGAATTAACCCTGTTGTCTCAGTAATTGCTTCAAGTTTCTGTATCGAGACTGGATGGCTAAACAGTCCCAGCTGATGGGCTTTATTTTGTTTGCCATGCTTTTGACAACAGCAGGGAAATGCATATTTTCTTTTTAAGGTGTGTCTATCTATCAGCCAGTGTCAAGGTTCTCAGAGGGACCCCTCAGTGGAGGGGGAACATGTGGCCTAACATGCGAGCCCCTCCATACACACCCACACATATGCAGAGCCGTTCATATAGATCCCTTCCACCCTACATCTATGTGTATTTTGGAGAGAGTTTACATAAGGATTGCTGAACAGCCAGTATCTGGTAAATAATCCTGGCTTCACCAGACCCAGGGGAAGGGTTTGCTTTGATCTGCATCTCCTCCTGTTATTTACAGGCGTCTTTGATGATGAAAATAAACGGACCCACCATTCTGCAGTCTGTTCCTTTCTTACAAACGTGTGTGGTCTTTGATCACAGCTCTAGGCTGTAATCTATAATTAACCTATATTCAGAAACTGTGAAAACCACCCAGGTTTTTTGCTTTTTCTCTGTTGTTTTTTTCAGGTGAACTCTGTGAGCAGGTGTCACTACACATCACCAACTTTTCTAAGACCAAAGTCAAGAGCACATATTGAAATAGTGCTCCAGTAATTGTTCTGCAAGCGTTCTTAATTTATAGGTAGAACACTGGCGTATAATCTTGCCTTTCACAATGTACTCCCGAACAAAATTATTTAAAGTCATTCGTCTGGTAAGTTGCTGAACATTTCATAACAAATCATCCTTTCTAGAAAATAATTCATTGGGAGACATATTGATGACAGGTTTGGATTTTAGAAAATGGTAATTTATAGGATCGGCTCTCTTGTCTTGATGACCTTCTCTAGACTGTACTAGTATTTTACTTATTCTTTCCTCTTCTTTGCCTTCCAACGTATCAGAGAATAATTCATATCTTTGCTAACCTTTGCAAATGATTTCCCCAAAGGTTTTCCTTCATCAATATCAGGGAAAACTAACCCATCGCCGCCATCTTTTAAAAAGTAATTAGCCATGAATAATTGTTCCATCCTGACATTTGAATTGATTTTCTTTTTCTTTTATTTGAAGTTAGATCTATGAATTGTGACTATGCTAGAATGTTGTCACCCTTTTATTTTTCTGTTTCTTACTCTGCTTTTCTGCAAAGGCTCTGGATTTGTTCTGTAGAGTTTAACACCATGCTGAACATTCTCCTAGTTTTATTATATGTTCTGTTCCAAAGTATAAGGATGGATTTTCCTAACCAGCTTTATTAGATTCAACTCTGGAATATTTTACTTAATGGGTTATTTTCCTAACAGTTCCTATGCAACATTTATATGGGAAATGCGTGCTGCTTGATTAAAAATATTCCCATGGGATATTTTTTCCCCAGGATTTTTCTTGAAGTTACCTTCTGGCTGCATAAAAGTAAAACTCAAAAAATTACCTTTTCATGGGGTGTGAGCTGGTCACCCTGTAACAAACTCAAGACCCTTGAACACAGCCATGGAAGAGGGCCAGGACAGAGGATAAAGGAAAATTAAACAGACTCTGCCTGCTTAGCTCCTGTTTCTAACACTCAGCTGGGATTTAGTCTCTCTGCTCCACTAAAGAGCTACCCTGGAAAATTATTCAAGAACTTTGGCTGTTTCAGGCGCCAAGAGGTTAGTTATGGCTCTGCTTGCTGGTCTCCATTAGTCACTGATTTGCTTCTGGGCATAATTCGAGGGATTAATTTTTATCTACAAGTCCCTGTAAGGTTGGGCCCTGGTTATCCTGGCAATAGCGTTTCTACTCACTCCAAAGGCAACTAAGATTCACAAGGGAGATTCCTTGATAGAATTATATATGACGAGCAGCTAGGGCTCTGTGCTTAAATAGGTAACCTTAATGTTGTGTGACTAGCATTGGCAGTAAACAGGTATTTTATGTTCTGCCAAGATTTTACTATCAGATACCCTCTCCTGTTAGCTTTTTAATGAGACAAGGTCTTTTCCCCACCGTTTGCTATATTGGAGCCTTGCTTAGATTTATGTCTAATTCAGAAGCAGCTGTTCCCAGTGGCGTCCTGGTACTTAGAGCCTGAACCATGTCTGGAGTTAGCAATTTGAAAAGCCTTTGTAGCTCGGATACTGATCTTATATGATGCTGGTGGCTTGGTAAATACTCATGGAAGCAAACAGAAGTGAAAATAGTGCACAGCATTAGCAGAGTGCTGAAAGTCTGGGCTATGCCTCAAATTTAAAGCCAACTCAGCCATCAAACCACTCTCTTTCTTGGCAAAGGTCATCTCTCTCTGTTTCAATTTCCTAAGCTAGAATGCAGGAATTATACAGTTTTCTAATCTTTAGCTTCTATGGGGAATGACAACGATTACTCATTGGAAGTGAGGTTACAATTAGAAAGTTTGCAACCAGAACACCAAAGAAAGTAATCCTAATTAAAACCATATATACAGAAGAGGGTCTATCTTATAGTAATCTGCAAATCTCCTCAATAATACAAAGGCAGCTGAATTTGACCTTTTGCTGTTTTGGTCACCTGGTTAAATGAGGTCTACTTTTCACTGTCCTGACAACTTTTAAGAAAATGAAACAAAATATGGATCTAACAAGCGATGCTGAAAGAAGAAAATTTCACAAACTCTTTGCCTTGTCTGGGAGTTTCTAGGCCAATGGTCCTAACTTGTTACCTTCTGAAAAAAATTTTGGCCACCTGATTAGAAGAGCCGACCCACTGGAAAAGATCCAGAGGCTGGGAAAGATTGAAGCCAATAGGAGAAGTGGGCAGCAGATGATGAGATGGTTAGATGGCATCACTGACTCAGTGGACATGAATCTGAGCAAACTCCAGGAGATAGCGAGGGACAGGGGAGCCTGGCAGGCTGCAGCCCATGAGGTCACAAAAAGTCGGACACAACCTAGCAACTCAACAACAATCAGGAAGAAAGGAGAAATAAAGAGAAAGCTGACATGTACCTTCTTGATCTAAAAAGAGTGATTGTTTTTTTTTTTTTTTTTCTTTTGACCAAATCTGGTGCTTGGAGAAAGTCACCACCACCCAGCCCCAGTGCTTGCCTGAACCTTGGCACTCCCTGAGCTATCTGCGTGGACTGATCTGCTGATGTGGCGAGTACTCGGCGAGGGATAACCACCGGCCAGGGCAGGCACAGGACTGTAGAAGCAGACAGACAGGACCCTCACTCTCACAGGTCTCAGACTCCTCATGAGGAGACCAACAAAATGCAGTATCATGAAAAACAAAGAAAATGGTGGGCTACTCTAAAGCCGGGGAAAGAGCCCATGAGGTGCTGAGGGAGATAATGGTGTGTCTCTTCTCCCTAGGATATCTGTTCTGCTGCTGCTGCTGCTGCTAAGTCGCTTCAGTCGTGTCTGACTCTGTGCAACCCCACAGACGGCAGCCCACCAGGCTCCCCCGTCCCTGGGATTCTCCAGGCAAGAACACTGGAGTGGGTTGCCATTTCCTTCTCCAATGCATGAAAGTGAAAAGTGAAAGTGAAGTCACTGAGTCGTGTCCAACTCTCAGCGACCCCATGGACTGCAGCCCACCAGGCTCCTCCGTCCATGGGATTTTCCAGGCAAGAGTACTGGAGTGGGGTGCCATTGCCTTCTCCATCTGCTCTGAGGAGGGGGATATTTTAGCTGATGCTTAAAAACCAGAGGATCCTCCCTGTGGAAGTTGCTGGCAAAGTGACTCGGGCAGGAGAAAGGGCCTGCGAGAAAGCCTGAGGCCAGAATAAAGAGGGCCTGGGTCTGCAGGGTAGGGCATCTGAGAGGAGCCAGCTTGCTGAAAAGGATTCTGGGATCATCCCAAGGGCAGCGGAAGCCTCTGAAGAGCTCTAAGTGGAGGGCTAACACGAGCTGACCCTCTCTTCACATTTTGCTGCTTCACGGAGGATGGGCCAACGTTTCTGCCTCTTGAGGAGCTCTTACATACGCTCTCTGCTCTCCACGGCCAAGGTCACCTCTCACCTCTCCAACCCAACAGCCTCTCGACCAGCCTCTCCAGTCCAGCCTTCCTCTGTTTAATCTACTCTCCACGCCGCAGTCGGAGCCATCCCCGCACAGCGCAGACTTGGTGTTGCTCCCCTCTAGCTGAGACACCTGTGGCGGCTGCCTGATGCTCATGGGAAGAAGACCACACCTTCCCCTGGCTGATGCCTGCACCAGCCCGGCCCCCGCTGCCGCCTGGGGAAGGAGAGCTGAGCTCTCCCTCCCGCCTTTCTGGACTCCAGCCACCCAAGCGCTTCTGCCCGTTTCCTGAATGTGTGATCATGTGGCTCCCTGCCCCAGTGCCTTTGCACATTCTGTCACCCTAAACATCTATTCCCCTCACCTTTACAACTCCTAGTTCCCCTAGTTCAGGGGGTCTTTAATGTGCATCAGAATCAGCTGCTCCATTTCCGAAATGGGAAAAGAATGCATATCTCTCTAGGGACATAGTGGGAAGTGTGTAGCCAATTCCTAAAAAGAGAAAAAAAAAAAATTGTTCCTAAAGTCCACACCTCCTAACTCTGTTGCCATCAGGAAGTCTGGAGCTGGGATCTTGTAGTCAGGCAGTGAGTGGCATCTAAGCGTGTGATGGGGCTTCCCTGGTGGCTCAGATGGTAGAGTCTGCCTGCGGTGCAGGAGACCTGGGTTTGATCCGTGTGTCAGGAAGATCCCCTGGAGAAGGGGATGGCAATCCACTCCAGTATTCTTGCCTGGAGAATTCCATGGACAGAGGAGCCTGGCAGGCTACAGTCCTTGGCATCACAAAGAGTTGGACATGACTGAGTGTCTAACAGACACAAGCATGTGATTCTGGAATTGTTCAGTCGCCAAGTCGTGTCTGACTCTTCGAGACCCCAAGGACTGTAGCACGCCAGGCTCCCCTGTCCCCACCATCTCCTGGAGTTTGTCCAAGTTCGTGTCCATTGAATTCGTGATGCATCCAGTCTCAGCTCAAAACAGGGAAAAGACTGCGTGCCCTTGGAGTGGAAGGCTGGCCCGGAACTCGGTGCTGTGAATAATTACGCCTCTCACTAGCGCCATCTCTCTGTGAGTCACAGAATGGGCATCCCCAGCGCGGCGGAGGCTTCTCAAGTCTCTTCAGACGTGCCTGACTCTGCGACCCTGTGGACTGTAGCCCACCAGGCTGCTCTGTCGTAGAATTCCCCAGGCAAGAATAGTGGACTGGGTTGCCATGCCCTCCTCCAGGGGATCAGATCTTCCCGACCCAGGAATCGAACCCACCTCTCCTGCATTGCAGGCGGATTCTCTACCACTGAGCCACCACCTACCTAGTAACTATGAGGATTCAGAGGTAAAACATGTAAGTTCTATCAGCAGTGTCTGACACAGTATTCAGGGATGCTATTAATTTTTCATTATTCTGTTTTCTATCTCTTGTATGCGGCTCATTCAAAGAGCTCAAATGACTGTAAAGAGTGGGCTCCCCTTTACCTTAATCTGTGGGGTACAGCATGGGAAGACTGGGGCATCTCCAGAAGCACAGGTGACCCACTGGGATGCCCGGGTGACTGAAGTCAGGCCTGGGCATCTGGTCTGTTTGCGGTGTGTGGGCCGCAGACTCCCAGGCTAGAATCCAGGCCCTGGGCTTGCCCCTCCCCTGCCTGGCTTTGAGAGAACTCACTCACCTCGGGAGGGGGTCATACACCAGACGGCCATCGCCTTTCTCATCTCTGCGATGGTGCACATGCGCATGTGCCATTTTTGTTCTGAGACCGCCGATTTTTCCTTCCAGACTAAGTCCGGTTGTCACCGACTCCAGGCAGCTTTCCGCACAGTTGGGTAACTGACGCCCCATGTGCTTCGTACTGCGACCCAGACTTCCTTCTACTGGAAGACTGATGGCTGTGGGTTACAGCTGCCGAGGGTACCTTTCCATCACCCTCGCTAGACTGCAGCCAACTTGAGAGGAGCAATCCTTTGTGTTCCCAGTGCTTAGGACAGGTTAGACATTTAAAATAAACTTCGTGGAATGTTCGGATGTATCAGAGCAGCTTTCTTCTGTGATCAGAGGGGTGGAGCCTCAGGAAGGATCAGTTATCCCTCTGAAGCAGGAACCCAGAACATCAGAAGCGAATAGAGAAAGAGGATTTAGGGCAGAAAGATAAAACATGAAGCTTCTTTACAATTTTGCTTAGAGTTAGGATGTTTTGAAGAACTTCATTGACACACATTTTGAAGGAGGTACTCCGAGGATTCCAGTGGTTGACTTCTACACACTTAATTATTACACTGAGGTCTTAACAGGTGATGAACACACACTCTTAATCACGCAGTGCATCTTTGTAGTTATATGCAGAAAACTGCTTATGGGCCCTTCTTGACAGGCCCTCTTCCCATAACTCACCCTTTACTTATGCAGCCTATGCTGATCAAGTTTATATTTCAGACAGTGACAAGCAAGGGAACCCCAGCAAAAAGGAACACAGCTGGCAATGCAAGTGAAGCATTAACTCCCCGGTGTCTACCTAGCCGAGTGGAGCATTCCCCCAGGCCCAGGAACTGAGAAGGGAGTTTGTCCTACAAACATATGCATCTGCAACCTCCCCTCTGATGGGCAGCTTTTCTCTGTATGGGAATACTGAACTTTTCTAAAGCTGTCATCCCAGTAGTGAAAATAGGTAGCCTCTGTGGAGAGGTAAGGTATAGAATAATGGACTATTCCATCAGCATCATACTGCAACCTGGGCTTCCTTCTTTTGGAAGTGTGATGGTTACGGGTTGTAACTGTAGAGTGTACAGTTCTATCACCCACACTAGACTATAGCCAACTTCAGAGGCACCTGCCCCCCAGTGGCTGCTTAGCCATCTTTCTGCCTACTTGAATGGGGTGCTCCTGAATTTTCTGGTCCCCCACGTTCCACATACATGGCAGGCTTGCACTTTTCCACTCTTCCCAACAGCAGGCTTTGACCTGTGACTTGCTTTTGCCGATGGAATGTGGACAGAAGTGAAATGTGTGGCTTCCTTCTTTCTGCTTTGGTGATGTGGGGACTCTGCTCCCTTGGGTCCCTGACTGGATGCATCGGGCAGAGCCTTCACTGTTGGCTTACATCAGGCACAAGCGAGAAATAAATTTTGCAGTGTAAACTATTGAGATTTGTGAGTCTACCCTTTCCTGACTGGCATACTGGAAAAGAGCAAAGCCATTCAGTCTGCAGATGTATACGTGAATCTATATTCTTTCCCCAAGAATGGCAAATTCTAAATTGTTGTATTGGTTTTATGTTATCATCACAAAGATTTCCCCAATCAGAAAGACAAAAAAATTGTAAGATTTTCAAATTTTTATTTCTGGTACATTTTCACTGCTTTATTCAGTTCAGTTCATTTCAGTCGCTCAGTCATGTCCGACACTTGGCGACCCCATGAATCGCAGCACACCAGGCCTCCCTGTCCATCACCAACTCCCGGAGTTCACTCAGACTCATGTTCATCGAGTCCGTGATGCCATCCAGCCATCGCACCCTCTGTCGTCCCCTTCTCCTCCTGCCCCCAATCCCTCCCAGCATCAGAGTCTTTCCAGTGAGTTCTTGAAGAGATCTCTAGTCTTTCCCATTCTGTCCTTTTCCTCTATTTCTTTGCATTGATCGCTGAAGAAGGCTTTCTTATCTCTTCTTGCTATTCTTTGGAACTCTTCATTCAGATGCTCATATCTTTCCTTTTGTCCTTTGCTTTTTGCCTCTCTTCTTTTCACAGCTATTTGTAAGGCCTCCCCAGACAGCCATTTTGCTCTTTTGCATTTCTTTTCCATGGGGATGGTCTTGATCCCTGTCTCCTGTACAATGTCACGAACCTCATTCCATAGTTCGTCAGGCACTCTATCTATCAGATCTAGGCCCTTAAATCTATTTCTCACTTCCACTGTATAATCATAAGGGATTTGATTTAGGTCATACCTGAATGGTCTAGCGGTTTTCCCTACTTTCTTCAATTTAAGTCTGAATTTGGTAATAAGGAGTTCATGATCTGAGCCACAGTCAGCTCCTGGTTTTATTACTGCTTCATTAAACATCACCATATAAAGCTGTTAAGTGCTAATTATTTGTTAAAGTTTTAAAGTTATAATTATCACAATAACCATGACTAATCCACTAATAAGAATTGGGGGTTGCATCGCAGATGACTCAATTGGTAAATTTTGTGAGCAGGTGACAGAGGATGATTAAAAAGAAATCTAGGGCTCCTGTACCAGAAAGAGTGATTTGTTATCTTGTTTTGACAAGTGCAGTTTAGCTTTAATTGTAAGTGATAACAGTTCATAAGGGGAGTGGAAATGTTCTGGGATTCATTTGAGAAAGGTGATCCAAAACACCTCCAGACTGCACACTGTTCTTAAGCCTGCTGAGAAATGAGGCGTGACATCGCCAAGTTTCCATGGGAAAATGATTATGTTTGTAGATTGAGAGAGAATGAACCGAAATCATTCTATTGTATATGCTGCTTGACTGACACACAGATTTGCCTAATCAAGGACGTGGAATGCCAATAATTGAATGTCTTCTATTTTTCATTTTTCAGAAAACTACTTGATAATTCAAGTTTCTTTTTCTCCCCCCAGCAAGAATCACTCATATGCCCTGTGTTCATTTATATTCTTCCGTTATGCTTTGGTGGTAATCCAAGGTTTTCTCCCTGATTAGCTATTCACAGTTTGTTTCAAACCAGTGCAAACTCCTATCTTCTCCTGGTCTTCTTGCTTCCTTTTCATGTGCGATATTGGGAGATTTCTTAACTTCTTCTGGAAATGTGATGGCTATTGTTTGAAAACCTCTAGTTGAGCTGTTCCAGAACCAAACCTGGGTCCACTTGCTGGTGAACAGTAAAGCCAATCCACTGATCCCAGGTTGTGGTGGAGGAGAGTGCAGTGTTTATAGCAGGGCATCCAGCAAGAGTCCAGGGAAGCTAGTGCTTGAAACATGCAAACTCCCTGATGGCTTTCAGGAAAGCAGTTTTTAAAAGCCAAGTGAGGGAAAGGCATCCGAGGGTGTGTGATTAGCTTGTGCACAATTCTCTGATTGGTTGATGGTAACAGGACAGCATCGCAGGGGTTAACCGTATCCATCCTCAGGCAATAGGAGATCTGGGGACTACCTGCTTATGGTCAGCAAATAGTTAATTTCTTCTATTTGGTGGTGGTTTTAGCACCTGCAAAGCACCTCAAAAAATGTGCATCAGATACTATAATCAGGGTTTGATCCCTGGGTCGGGAAGATCCCTTGGAGAAGGAAATGGCAACCACGCCAGTGTTCTTGCCTGGAAAATCCCATAAACAGAGGAGGCTGGCAGGATACAGTCCATGGAGTTGCAAGAGTTGGACACGACTTATCGATTAAAGCACCACTAGGTACTTCAGACAATGGCACCCCACTCCAGTACTCTTGCCTGGAGAATCCCATGGATGGAGGAGCCTGGTGGGCTGCAGTCCATGGGCTCGCTAAGAGTCGGACATGACTGAGCGACTTCACTTTCACTTTTCACTTTCATGCATTGGAGAAGGCAATGGCAACCCAGTCCAGTGTTCTTGCCTGGAGAATCCCAGGATCGGGGGAGCCTGGTGGGCTGCCGTCTATGGGGTCGCACAGAGTCGGACACGACTGAAGCGACTTAGCAGCAGCAGCAGCAGGTACTTCAGAGAGGCGCTAAAGCAGGGGATATGGGGAGGGATCTGTCCCCATAGGATCCTGCCTGATTACAGAGCCTTTAAAAAATGTAAATACCACCCCACAACAACCTATCACCGTATCCCCAAGAAATTATCTATGTCTCTTATCAAGCCCAGGGAAAAAGAAAACATGCAAAATTAGAAACTGAAAACTGAATTATGCATTAACTATTTGATATCAAAACCTTTCCAAATGTCTTAAGGTATTTTTGTTTAATCTTAGATTTTTTTTTCTTCCTTAAACATGTCATCTATTTTTTTCCAATACAAGTAGGCTTAATTATTATTACAATAACATAAACATTTGCATATAAATTAAATATCAGAATGAAAGATACCCCAGAAAGCAATTGGATATAGTTTCCTACCTTCCCTCATTCTATTACTTTAAATTCAGGTGATACAATCTCTCTTTAAACTTCTCCCAGGATTACTTTGCATTACTCCTTATTTGTTCCTTGAAAAGCTTCTGCAGATGAAAGGTTATTTACTATAGCCCTTGCACTCGCTAAAACTTAATAGGAAAAATACTTGTAAGCAGCACAGTGGTATCTGTCAGAAAAGCCATAATTTGGTTTCAGAAAGCTGTCTGATCCTTTTTCTTTTCCTTAGACTCTGCCAACTGATACAAAATTGTGTATTGGTGACTGAAATGGACAAAAAGCAAACGTCTCCAGGAAAGGGGAGCTCAGAGGTTCTCAACTTTCTTTCTTCCTTTATGGAGGCATCCATCTCAGGCTGGAGAGTCCCACCCCAGAAGTGTGTGTTGGGGTCGGCCAGCATGTCAGCAATTCTGGGAGGTAGATGTGTGGTTTGAGTGGCTCCAGAGGTCATTTTGACACCGCCTCGTGGTGAAAAGCAGCTGGCAGGGGGCCCTTCTCCCCCTTGAAAATCCTTGTTCTGGTTTTGATGGAGAAAATGTCATGTGTGGAGGTGGAAATTACTTAAACCCCTAAGTTCTCCTTAAACTGAAATATTTTAGGTGCATTTTGTCAAGTTATTGAGAATTTCAAATAACTTATTTTTTATAGCCATCTAAAACTTCTGGATCACAAATATGCGTGTCAAGAAGGGAGTCTTTACTCTGTCAATCTTAAATAAGTGGAACCCCATCCTCCTGCTGTGCAGAGCAACTTCCGAGGAAATGGCAACATAAAAGGGGCCTCCAAGGGTTCTGATAAGGCTGTGGTAGTTCCTGACGGTTTCCAGGTGCCCTGCGTGCGCTGTCTGAGTGGTTTACCAGTTGCTCACTTGGTCCCTTTGGTTTCTGGATTTACTAAAGTAACAGCTAAGTCTGTGCATGAGCCTTTTCCAGTTGTTTGTTGTTTTTTTAGGGATTTTTCTTTTGATATGTACCATTTTTTTAAAGCCTTGATTGAATTTGTTACAATATTGCTTCCGTTTTATGTTTTTGATTTTTTTTGTCTGTGAGGCATTTGGGATCTTAACTTCCCGACCAGGAGCCAAATTGGTACTCCCTGCGTTGGAAGGCAAAGTCTTAACCACTGAGCCACCAGGGAAGTCCCTTCGGTGTTTCTTTTTTTCTTAATATTTGAGTTATTCCTGCCTCCCTTATCTAATACATCTTTCTCCCTCTCCCACAGCATTCCTGTCCCTAGTTATTTTAAGGCCTCAATAGAAGATAGACTTTTACTGCCTCAGGGCCTCTCAGCTCTCTGATGTGTTCACGGCCTTCCAGCCCAACGTTTCCTGAGACTTTTGCTTCCAGCCTTGATTAGGGCCTTGTCTGCGCTCCTTGCCTTGTCTGGAATGTACTTCCGGCTTCCTCTGCATCTGTGATCTCAGTGCGTCCTGAGATGCTTCCTTTGCTTCCAACCTTGATTTGGGCCTTGTCTGTGCTCCTCCCCTTGTCTGGAATGTCCTTTTGGCTTCCTCTGCACCTGTGATCATCAGTACGTCCTGAGAGGCTTCCCAGCCCAGAGAATGGCATCATCTCTGCCATGTTGCCTGAGACCAAAATACAGTAGGGGGCAGTCTTATTGCTTCTTTTCCCTCTTTCCACCATCGATCCACCAGCAACCTCTGTCAGTTCTATTACCAAATACATTCCCCACCTTCTGAGGACTCCTACCATCTCCCCAGTGATGACTCTCTCCAAGTTACCACCTGCCCTGAATGACCACAGAGGATCCTTAACCACTCTTCCTATTTCCATCAATGACTCACAGGAAACATTTTCCAGTTAGCAGCCAACATGATCTTTGCAAAGTATAAATCGGTTCATGCTATTATCATCTCTGGCTGAAACCTCCCTGGTGGCTTCGAATGGCTCTGGTTAGCTGGTCTTTGGTCCTAACCTCCCTACCTGCTTCTCTGGTTTGTTATGTTCCTGCTTCACAGGCCTTTCTTCTTTTCCTTAACAACAAAAACATCTTCTCCTCCAGGACTTGGCATTTGTGGTTCCATCTGCCTGGAATCTACTTAGCCTCGCATCTTTGCTTCTTAAAATTCAAGTCTAAGCTCAAATGTCATCACCTCAGAGAGGATGTCCTGAGTCACCGCGCAGAAATAATCCCTCCTACCTAGTCTCTCTGTATCCTATTAGTGAGTTTTCTTTTCACTGACATTCTTATCTATAATCATTTGCTTATTGTCAAGCTCCCCTACACACAAAGAGGGATATTATTCCTATTAACCACTCTGTGGATCCCTCGTGCCCAGATCAAGGCCAGCCTATAAATATTGGCTGTCTGAGAGAAGACTTCTGAAATGCTGCTTCCTTCATGAATGCCCAGGGTCTTTGCTCCTCTACAAGCATCTGCCCTGCATTTCTGAACTTGTTTCTCCTGTTACAGTTGAAGCTTTTCAAAGGCCTGGTCTCTTCAGGCTTCCCAGCTGGCACAGCTGGTAAAGAACCTACCTGCCAATGCAGGAGATGTAAGAGCCACAGGTTCGATCCCTGGATCAGGAATATGCCCTTGCGGAAGGGGAGGCAGCCCATTCTAGTATTCTTGCATGGAAAATTCCATGGACAGAGGAGCCAGGCAGGCTACAGTCCTTGGGTTTGCAAAGAGTCAGACACGACTGAGGTGACTTAGCACGTGCTCTATTCAACTTCTTTTCTTCCAGAGTGCTTTTTGTGGGGTAGACCTTTAATATATATTCACTGGATTCAATTATACTCTTTTCGTTGTTAAAGGAAATGGAGTAAAATTTTTAAGCAGCACTTTGTAGTGTCTGAGGGAAATAGGAAACAATTAGCAACAGCCTCCAACAGTGTGTTCATTTTCAGATATTAATTCTCCAGTATGCCTTATTTCAGATTTTCCTATGCAAGAGCTCTCACTACAGAACCTGCTAACAGTTGATTGGTTCCAAAGGGGAGGAAACAAGACTGGTAAAGAGATGAGCAAAGGGAAATGCTCATGTTTTCAAAGATTTCACCAGTACTTACCATGTGTCCTGAATTTCTGACCGTGTGTAGGCAGGGGTGTGGATTGGAGGTCTTAGGAAGACAGATAACTGTCTATAAGCAGAGGTAAGAGAAATAAGCAGAAAAAAGGAATGAAAAAAAGAAGACTGATGTTCAAAATTCAACTTTTGAGTCAGACTAGGGAGGATATGGGCTTCCCAGGTAGCTCAGCTGGTAAGGAATCCACCTGTAATGTGGGAGACTCCAGTTCGATCCCTGGGTTGGGCAGATCCCCTGGAGAAGGGATAGACTACCCACTCCAGTATTCTTGGGCTTCCCTGGTGGCTCAGATGGTTAAGAATCCTTCTACAATGTGGGAGACCTAGGTCTGATCCCTGGGTTGGGAAGATCCCCTGGAGGAGGGCATGGCAACCCACTCCAGTACTCTTGCCTGGAGAATCCCATGGACAGAGGAGCCTGGCGAGCTGCAATCCATGGGGTCGTAAAGAGTTGGACACGACTGAGTGGCTAAGCACAGCACAGCACAGGGAGGATGTAGAAAAGGCTTCCTAAATATCTGCAGTGGCACTGGTTACTGTGCTGCCCATAGCAGGTAAAGAAAAGGCACTCTCAACCCTCTGTAATGTGTAAATTGCTTTTAGTCGCTCTCCCCAGGAAAGCAAAGCATGTCAGCTTGCACGTTGTTAGGCTGCCAATGCTATTGTCAGGCAACTCGGACATTTGAATTCAGATGTGCTGAAATTCCATTTAGGGGTTTTCTGCCACAAATCCCTAACATCTAAAGAGACCTCTGGCTAGAAAACGAGTAAGCTTCACACATCAACTCTCTTCAAATATATTTAAACAGCTCTGCTCAAAAGATCCTGGAAACAAGTTACAAATTGAGGTATTCAACAAGGGTGAGGACAGGTGAGAGGAAGGGTAGGCAGCGATTGCATGAAGAACATCAGTCATGCTTTCAGAGCAGACTCGTTCTTCCATTTATATTCGTTTCACAAATATTGGTGGCAAGGCAGTGGATCACAATGCTTTAGAATTCAGGCTTGGAGTCAGAAGGCTTAGTTTAAATCCTGGCCATCTTGTCTATCGGGATAGTTCATTCTTTGTGTCCACTGGGCTAGGCCAGGTTATTCAATCACACATGAAACTAGGTGTGGCAGTGAAGGTATTTCGTACATGTGGATAATTTTTACAGCCGACCTTATTTAAAGGAGATTATCCTTGATAACCTGGGTGGGCCTCAGCTAATCAGTGGAAGGTCTTAAGAGCAAAACTGTGGTTTCCCTAAGGAAAAAGGAATTCCACCTGTGGACTTCACCGTAACCTCCTGCCCAAGGGCTCCCGGCCTGGTGCCAGCCTGCCTTACAGATTATAGACTTCTCAGCCAGACTCCATAATTGCATAAGCCAGTTCCTAGACCTCTCTCTCCCATAACTATATCTATATCTGTATATATACACACATATACATGTATATCGGAGAAGGCAATGGCACCCCACTCCAGTACTCTTGCTTGGAAAATCCCATGGACGGAGGAGCCTGGAAGGCTGCAGTCCATGGGGTCGCAAAGAGTCGGACATGACTGAGTGACTTCACTTTCACTTTTCACTTTCATGCATTGGAGAAGGAAATGGCAACCCAGTCCAGTGTTCTTGCCTGGAGAACCCCAGGGACGGCGGCTGCCGTCTATGGGGTTGCACAGAGTCGAACACGAATGAAGCGACTTAGCAGCAGCAGCAGCAGCAGCAGCATACATGTATATGGGACTTCCCTGGTGCCCCAGATGGTAAAGAATCCACCTGCAATTCAGGAGACCTGAGTTTGATCCCTGGGTTGAGAAGATCCCCTGGAGAAGGGAATGGCTATGCACTCCAGTATTCTTGCCTGGAGAATTCCATAGACAGAGGAGCCTGGCGGGCTACAGTCCATGGGATTGCAGAGTCAAATTGGATATAACTGAGGTGATTTAGCATGCACGCACATGCACGCATATGTATATATGTGTGTATATGTATTTATATACACACACTGGTGTGTGCGAGCGAAGGCACTTCAGTCCTGTCTGACTCTTGTGATCCCATGGACTGTAGCCCGCCAGGCTCCTCTGTCCATGGGATTCTCCAGGCAAGAATACTAGACGGGGTTGCCATGTCCTCTTCCAGGGTATCTTCCTGACCCAGGGATTGAACCCGCATCTCTTGTATCTCCTGCATTGGCAGACAGGTTCTTTACCACTAGCACCACCTGGGAAGCCCCTACACACACTGGTAGGTTTCTATATAAGCCAGGGAAAGTGAAAGTGAAAGTGAAGTCGCTCAGTGGTGTCTGACTCTTTGCGACCCCACGGACTGTAGCCCAGTAGGTTTATATATAAACTAGAATGTGTGTGTGTGTGTGTGTGTGAGAGAGAGAGAGAGAGAGTTTATTAGTTTCAGTCCTTTGCAGTAGAGCCCTGGCTGATTCATCTAGTAACTGTGCCAACCTTGGGAAAGTCACCTTACCCTCTCTGTGTCTTGGTTTCTTCATCTTTAAAATGAGGATATAACTAGTGCCCATCTCACAAGCCTGTGGAGAGGACTAGGTGAGTGAACAAATGCAAGGTCCTTAGATTGGGGACTGACACTCGGTAAGCACTCTTCTTAATTATTAGGCACCTATTGTTTGCTTATGGTCTTGCTGGGGAGAAATAAGAATAAGGAAGATGAGAGGCCTGAGATTAAGAAGCACGCCATTCCTCAGAGGGTGATACGGCATAATCGCAAGTACAGTTAGTCAGAGTGCAACCCTAGTGCACACTCCCAATTGGGGAAAGGTTGGCGTATAATGCTAATAATACTACTGATGAAGGTAGATAGTATTCATCTACTGTCTGCTAAGGATGGTACAATTTCATTTGTTTTCTTTATTTTCCTTTATTCACTTGTTATTTCATCTAACAATCATTCACTGGGCTCCTATTACAGTCGTGTCCGACTCTTTGTGACCCAGGGACTGTAGCCCGCCAGGCTCCTCTGTCCATGGGATTCTCCAGGCAGGAATACTGGAGCCAGCTGCCATTTCCTCCTCAAGAGTTATATATCAATATAGACTGAATTCTAGATGCTAATGATATTAAATAGAAGTGGCCCTTTCCTCTTTGTATACTGGAGCAGGTTGCCATTTCCTTCTCCAAGGCATCTTCCTGACCCAGGGATCAAACCCAGATCTCCCACATTGCAGGCAGACACTTTATCATCGAACCACCAGGGAAGCCCATATATTCTAGTAAAAACTACAAATACTACNAGTGGCCCTTTCCTCTTTGTATACTGGAGCAGGTTGCCATTTCCTTCTCCAAGGCATCTTCCTGACCCAGGGATCAAACCCAGATCTCCCACATTGCAGGCAGACACTTTATCATCGAACCACCAGGGAAGCCCATATATTCTAGTAACAACTACAAATACTACATAAGTAAAACAAATATATACTAAGAATGCAGTTAAGTATGGGTAAGTTCTATGAAGAAAGATGAAGCATGGTAAGCACGGTGAGGGGGCACCTGGGGACGTTTAAGCTGAGACCCAAATCATGAGAAGCTGCAGCTTTTGCAGATATCTTGGGGAAGATGATTTTAAGATGGCAAGTGGGAGGGCCTTTAAATGAGAATAATCTTGACACATTGGAGGGAAATAAAGACCCTTGTGGCCACAGCAAAGCGAGCAGTGGGGAGAGAAGGAAGCAAATGAAGTAGGGCAAGGGAATTAGAGCCTACATCTTAGCGGGCCTGTAGGCAATGTCAAGTCATGTTACTTTTATAAGTGTGATGGGAATATATTGCTGTATTTGGAGCAGGGAAGGCAATCATTTACTGTCAGTGCCAGGTGAAGTGTGGGCTGTGGTGGAGCGGGGCTTGGGGGTGAGAGTGGCAGGGAGACTGCACGTGTGGCTAGCAGAACAGAACAGGTGGGGGCGATGCTGGCTGCTGCTCAGGTGGGAGGCGTGGAGGAGATGACGGGGGCTGGTATTCGGGATGGGTCTGGGCCTGCAATGAAGGTGCCGCTGCTGTCTTTTCATGTCTAAGCTTCACAGAGCCCCAGAGGCCTGTTATCTGAGTCCCCTCACTGCTGCCGGAGATGTCCCCAGCTGCTGCCGCTGCTGCTGAGTCGCTACAGGCATGTCCAACTCTGTGCGACCCCAGAGACGGCAGCCCACCAGGCTCCCCCGTCCCTGGGATTCTCCAGGCAGGAACGCTGGAGTGGGTTGCCATTTCCTTCTCCAATGCATGCACACATGCTCACTCGCTTCAGTCGTGTCTGACTCTGTGCCACCCTATGGTCAGCAGCCCACCAGGCTCCAATGTCCACGGGATTCTCCAGGCAAGATTACTGGAGTGGGTTGCCATTTCCTTCTCCAGATATGCCCCCAACCCAGCAGCACAGGCTCCCCATCAGGCCAGTTCCTGTAGCAGTGAGACTAGTCCATCCAGTCCTCCACAAGCAGGTTTCACTGTCCTGCCAGCCTGTTCAGTTCAGTTCGGTCGCTCAGTCGTGTCCGACTCTTTGCAACCCCATGTATCGCAGCACGCCAGGCCTCCCTGTCCGTCACCAACTCCCGGAGTTCACTCAGACTCACGTCCATCGAGTCCGTGATGCCATCCAGCCATCTCATCCTCTGTCGTCCCCTTCTCCTCCTGCCCCCAATCCCTCCCAGCATCAGAGTCTTTTCCAATGAGTCAACTCTTCGCATGAGGTGGCCAAAGTACTGGAGTTTC
>SJYT01071324.1:213875-242396 GCA_006410635.1 Cephalophus harveyi | reverse complement strand
ATCTCCTTGCAGTCCAAGGGACTCTCAAGAGTCTTCTCCAACACCACAGTTCAAAAGCATCAATTCTTTGGCGCTCAGCCTTCTTCACAGTCCAACTCTCACATCCATACATGACCACAGGAAAAACCATAGCCTTGATTATGTAAGATTATTCAAGCAGCCAGTCACTTAGGGGAAGGGCCACTGCACTCTCTCGGTACTGCAAGCCTGTCCCCCACGCTTCCCTCTGCTTGCTCATTTCATCCCTGAGCATGACCCCCTGTGGCCCTGCATGGCAAGTATCCTGCCCTGGGTGGTTATCTGTGTAAGAACCTGCTGCTCACTTTCTCTGTCCACTTGGGTGTCCTGTGCTTGGCCGTCTCTTCTGTTTAAGGCAACGGGTCCATCCTCACCAATGGAGTGAAGAGGAGATGACGTCAGAAATGGAACAGCCCAACCGTGGCCAAGGGCCTCCGTCAGCTTGCATAACTGCTCTCTGCCAGCCGACTGGCTCCTGACGCAGCCAGAAGGTCTGTGCCGTGAGTGATTGGATTGAGCTGGAACCTGAAAGCTGTGACTCTGTACAGCCAGAGAGCTCAAATGCTCTGTGGGAATTTGTACAGAGAGAGAGAGAGAGAGAGAGAGAGAGAAAAGGGAGGCAAGCATTGCAAGAAAAGGCAGGGCTTTAACAGCAGATGGTTGCTGTCCACTGGCTTCTGGGTTGTGGGCCCAGGTATCTTCCGCTGCACCACTCGGCTGCCTCTGTCACATCAGAGGGCCTCATTCTCAGGGTTATACAACAGAAAAAGAATCACAAAGACACCCAGGACACCCCTGTGGAATGACAGAGGGCTTCCTTCAAACCTGGACTTAAGCCCAGGGTTGTACAGTTAAGGAAAGTGAAAGCGAAAGTTGCTCAGTCATGTCCAACTGTTTGCGGCCCCATGGACTATACAGTCCATGGAATTCTCCAGGCCAGAATACTGGAGTGGGTAGCCTTTCACTTCTCCAGCGGATCTTCCCAACCCAGGGACCGAACCCAGGCCTGCTGCATCGCAGGTGGATTCTTTACCAGCTGAGACACCAGGGAAGCCCACAGTTGAGGAAACCATTGCCTTAATGGTTTGGGCATTAAGGGAGGGCCTTAACGCCCTCACCCTGGAGGGGGACCCTCATGCTGGCCGAGAAAGGGGCTGAGAGGAGGCCCCTGTGCTATCCCCAGTCTGGCCTGCTCCTCGTAAAGGGAGGCAAGCATTGCAAGAAAAGGCAGGGCTTTAACAGCAGATGGTTGCTGTCCACTGGCTTCTGGGTTGTGGGCCCAGGTATCTTCCGCTGCACCACTCGGCTGCCTCTGTCACATCAGAGGGCCTCATTCTCAGGGTTATACAACAGAAAAAGAATCACAAAGACACCCAGGACACCCCTGTGGAATGACAGAGGGCTTCCTTCAAACCTGGACTTAAGCCCAGGGTTGTACAGTTAAGGAAAGTGAAAGCGAAAGTTGCTCAGTCATGTCCAACTGTTTGCGGCCCCATGGACTATACAGTCCATGGAATTCTCCAGGCCAGAATACTGGAGTGGGTAGCCTTTCACTTCTCCAGCGGATCTTCCCAACCCAGGGACCGAACCCAGGCCTGCTGCATCGCAGGTGGATTCTTTACCAGCTGAGACACCAGGGAAGCCCACAGTTGAGGAAACCATTGCCTTAATGGTTTGGGCATTAAGGGAGGGCCTTAACGCCCTCACCCTGGAGGGGGGCCCTCATGCTGGCCGAGAAAGGGGCTGAGAGGAGGCCCCTGTGCTATCCCCAGTCCGGCCTGCTCCTCAAAGCAGGCTCCCGTGGGGTGGGGAACGGGGGACGGCTGTCTGGCCTGGGTCTTCTCAGCCTGAGATGGCAACAGGAGCCACTTTCAGAAGGTGAGAAGGTTTTATAACGGTTTTTAATTTTTTTTCCACTTTTCCAATAAACGTATCTAATTGCAATTACATATAAACATTTAAATGGGTTTGTATTTATACACACATCACTGTAACCTTAAAGCCGCGGTTCCATGCACTTAGGTTTCCATACCCAACACTCAGTATCATTCAGATTACTGACTTTGTCCCATCGGCCACTGGTAAGCATTATAGATTAGAATATAATAGCAAAATCTTTGCGATTACGGATTTGGTTAATATGTTCTGTTCAGCGCCTTTGTCAATGGACTCCAAGTGGTAGTTTGTTTTCACCTCTGAAGGAATATGGTCACCTTTACCAGGCTGCCCACGAGCCCTTCAGCTGCCTTCACTGTGCCATCTTTGCAGGGAAGCCCTCTTGTTTTCTTTCTCAGTATAGTTGCTTTACACTGCTGTGTCAGTTTTTGCTGTACAGCAGAGAGAATCAGACCTACATATACTTGTGTTTCCTCCTTTGTGGATTTCCTTCCCGTTTAGGTCACCACAGAGCACCGAGTTCCCTGTGCCCTACAGTGTGTTTGCATTCAGTCGTCTGTTTTATGCATGCATGTGTGCATGCTAAGTCACTTCAGTCATGCGTGACTCCCTGTGATCCTGTGGCCCATAGCCCGCCAGGCCCCTCTGTCCATGGGACTCTCCAGGCAAGAATACTGGAGTAGGTGCCATGGGCTCCTCCAGGGGTCTTCCGATCCAGGGATCGAGCCCGCCTCTCTTACGTCTCCTGCATTGGCAGGCGGGTTCTTTACCACTAGCGCCACCTGGGAAGCCCCCATTTTATACATTGTGGTGTTTATATGTCAATCCCAGTCTCCCAAATCATCCCACCCACTCTCCTTGCTTTTCCCCCTTGGTATCCATATGTTTGTTCTCTACATCTGTGTCTTTGCTTCTGCTTTGCAGATAAGGTCATCAGTAGTTTTTCTAGTTCTACATATATGCATTAATGTATATATGTTTTTCTTCCTCTGACTTACTTCACTCCATATGACAGTCTCTAGGTCCGTCCACATCTCTGCAAATGATACAATCTTGTTCCTTTTTACGTCTGAGTAATATTCCATTGTGTATATGTACCACATCTTCTTTATCCATTCATCTGTCAGTGGACATTTAGGTTGCTTCCATGTGCTGGCTATTGTAAATAGTATATCAGTGAAGACAGGAGTGTATGTATCTTTTTGAATTAGGATTTTCTCTGAGTATAGGAAGGTCTTAGTTGCATCTGCCATTCTTAGAAACATGGATTTGACATTATGTTGATGACATTCTCCTCTGAAGACACTCATTTGACACATTAATTAGGGGCATACACACAAAATAATGTACAAAAAGGGGATGGGCAATTGCCTTATACATACAGTGTAAGATGCTGTCACCTTGGTGAAATTTTTAAAAAAATTCAGTAAATCAAGAGATGATCCATTCTTAAGATGATCAAGAAACAGCTACTCACCTTTTTAGCACCCAAATGTTAGCAGAAGCCCAACATCTTTTAGTCATTTGGGGCCTTGGAAGGTCACAGAGTTCACTTTCAAACATGTTACTTAACCCATTTATGCTGTTACATGCAAATCTGTCCACCTTGAATGTGCCACATCCAACCAAAGGCTCTAGAATCTGTTCAAATTAAAATCAACAGGAATTCCTGTTAGTGTTCTCAAAAAGCCCTTCACTGCAGAGGTTTTAGAAACCTCCTTTCTATCTGTCATCGTGGGCCATAAGTTATCCATGGGCTCTCATGCTAGAAACTGCCTTTCCTCGGCCCTGTGCTGTACACCATCAGGGTGGAATTCACTTTCTACTCATTGGGCGGTCTTGGAAATAGAAGATCCATCAAACCCTGAGCCCACGACGCTCTGGGCTCATATACCAGTTGCTCATTGTGCCTTGGGTCATGAAAGCAGCAGCCTGCAAGCTTAACACTGCTACCGAGGCTGCCTTCCTGGAAGACGAAGCCAAATGTGGACCCTCTAGCAAATGCCACTTGTAAGAGGAGGTGGCCTCCCCTGTCATCAACCCCTTGCCCTATACCAGGGTCTTGGAGGAAGACAGCAATTTCCCTGAGGGCCCCTTGGGATTAATGGTGAAAGTGAAAGTGAAGTCACTCAGTCGTGTCTGACTCTTTGCAACCCCATGGACTGTAGCCCACCAGGCTCCTCCATCCATGGGATTCTCCAGGCAAGAATACTGGAGTGGGTTGCTATTTCCTTCTCAGGAAGATCCTAGGGGAGAATCTTCCTGACCCAGGGATCAAACCCAGGTCTCCCGCATTGCAGACTGACTCTTTAACCTCTGAGCTACCAGGGAAGCAGTGGGATTAATGCAGTTAGCAGCAATAGGATTTTATGGACTTTACAGATGAAATCACACCATCTATATGATGGAATTTAGTGGAGTATTACTGTTTTCCACTTCTTAACCAGGATGTCCCTGATAAAGGCTGGGATCTAAGCCTCAGCACAACTGTCCAAATTTCTGGCAGTCTTAGCAGTGGATGTCTCAGCCAAAGATGACCTCATCTGCACCTTTTACAGACTCTTAGGCTGTTGCCTAAGGGTTGCCCCATTCTGAGAATCTCTTGCCTAATAGACACCCAAAATACACATCAAGATAACATATGTCCCTACCCATGCTAAAACCACAACATAAGGCTTCCCCAGACACTCCTTGTCCTCTTGGGAGTAGTTCTAGAAGTTATTCAGAGTGACCAGGGTAATTATTTCACTTCAGAATACACAGTGCTATGAGAAAGTTCAGTGGAATGTCTACCTTCCCATAGATTCGGGAAGCTGGTTCAATTGACAGACTTAATGGGCTCCTCGAAAACTCCCATTTAAGTTAAAAACTGGCAAGTGACTTAACCATGGGTCACCACCCTATCCACTGTTAGCCCACGGTTCAAGAACCCTTCAGTCTGCTCCCAGTCTGTGTGGGATGTGACTCAGGTCTAGCTAGCCGCAGCATCAAGTTCAAGGCTGGTGCAGGAATAGAACACCGGCTCCACTTCCATCCGCAGATGTCAGGCTGAAGTCAGCCCAGCACAGTGATCAGGGGCCCAGACTCTGGGTCGGGACTTCTGCATCCAAATGCTGCCTCTGCCACTAACTAGATGAATGGCCCGGGCAAGTTATCTCACTCCTCTGTGTCTGAAATAATGAGAAATTGTGGTATAATCAGTGAGTTAACATAAGGAGAGGCCTTTGATCAGCGTCTGGCTTGGAGTAACTTTGTCAGTTCTCATCATCTAGGGAGGAAGGAGAAGCACTCTTTCCTACTGAAACTGGAGCCAAGATGCTGTGGCCTTGGACCTGTTGATGGCTGCCTTGCTGCCATTTGGAATCTGAGAATAAAGCCACCTGAGGAGAGGGGCAGATGGAGACACACTGACTCTAGGTGATAGCTCTGATCATTTTGAGTAAATTCATTCATCTGAGTGAACGCCTCATCAGTTGTAATGAAAGATTCATAATCAGTACACCTTCTAGTAATGCTTCCCTTCAGTTTGATGTGTATCACCTTTCCTTGCTTTAGGTCAATGACTTGTCTATGTCATTTCTCTTTGCTGCGGTTGTTGGTCAGTCGCTAACTCATGTCTGACTCTTTGCGACCCCAAGGACTACAGCACGCCAGGCTTCCCTGTCCTTCACTATCTCCCGGAGCTTGCTCAAACTCATTTCCATTGAGTCGGTGATGCCATCCAACCATCTTATCCTCTGTTGTCCCCTTCTCCTCCTGCCTTCAATCTTTCCCAGCATCAGGGTCTTTTCCAATCAGTCGGCTCTTCACATCAGGTGGCCAAAGTAGCTTCAGCTTCAGTCCTTCTAATGAATATTTAGGGTTGATTTCCTTTAGGATGGATTAGTTTAAGTGAATAGTTGATGCTTTCAAACTGTGGTGCTGGAGAAGACTCTGGACTCTGGAGAGTCCCTTGGACAGCAAGGAGATCAGACCAGTCAAGTAATTTCCCTTCTGTTCAGTTCAGTTCCGTCGCTCAGTCGTGTCCGACTCTTTGCGACCCCATGAATCGCAGCACGCCAGGCCTCCCTGTCCATCACCAGCTCCCGGAGTTCACTCAGACTCACGTCCATTGTGTCCATGATGCCATCCAGCCATCTCATCCTCGGTCGTCCCCTTCTCCTCCTGCCCCCAATCCCTCCCAGCATCAAAGTCTTTTCCAATGAGTCAACCCTTTTCATGAGGTGGCCAACGTACTGGAGTTTCAGCTTCAGCATCATTCCTTCCAAAGAAATCCCGGGGCTGATCTCCTTTAGAATGGACTGGTTGGGTCTTCTTGCAGTCCAAGGGACTCTCAAGAGTCTTCTCCAACACCACAGTTCACAGTTCCCTTATTATGTCACAATTGCTGCAGGCGCCAAGCAAGTCACCTGGCTTGTTTCCCTGTTTTCGGTCCCTGAACTCCCCCACTTCTGTGATGGGCGGGAGGGACCACCGAGTCCACGCTCTCCTGGCCCTCTGCGCGAGAGGAGGTTAACAGCGCTCTGTCCCAGGCCTCACTCTTGTTTTCCTGTTTTATTAGTTTTCAGACTGAAAACACAGCGCTGTTTACACATTATTGCTCTGTCTCCTCGCTCCCCGGTCAACTGCTGCTACAGAACGGGAGAGAAGAGGGGATGGGAGAGCGTGAAACGGGTGTGTGTGGCCAAGAGACCCCGCAGCCCGGGATCCAGGGCGCCGAGCCCTGCCCGCAGCTGCCCCCCGACACCCCCCCTTCCTTCTGTGCTTCGGCTGAGCCGCCGGTGCCTCGCGGGCAGAGAGCCGTCGCCAGTGGCTGACACCCTCTCCCGTGATGACACCCTCTCCCGTGAGCACGGGGTGTGAGCCTGCAGACACACAGGCTCGGCTTGCTGCGCGTGTCGACCGGCTCTTCCTCCCCGCTTTGGAGACGAGGAAGCCGGGCCGAACGAACACGCGGAAGGGTTTGGGGCCGCGCTGGAGCTACGTGACCTCAGCAGTCGGCGAGGAGAGAGCCTTCTCTAAAAGTGAACGGGAGACTGGGACACAGGACGGCGCACTCGGGACGGAAATGGGGAAGCGTGTCACCGGGGTCGGGAGAGGACTGGCCGGCTGCAGGACGGCGCCTCCCGTGGAGACGTGCACCGGCCGCCCGCCGACCTCCCCAGCTTCTTGGCGTCCCCTTCCTTCACCTGGTCCAGCCACGCTAGGTTTCTCTGGGCCCTGGATTCACCCAGCCCTCTGACCTCTGAGCCTGCACCGCTCTTTCCTTTGTGCCCAGCAAACTCTTAGGTCAAGTCCCGGTGTGGGACACTCCGCCCACCTCAGGCCTTGGTTAACTCCCTGCCGTTTGTACCTGGAACCCTCTCCACTCCCCATCACAACACGTGTTTTCCTTTGTGCCCAGCAAACTCTTAGGTCAAGTCCCGGTGTGGGACACTCCGCCCACCTCAGGCCTTGGTTAACTCCCTGCCGTTTGTACCTGGAACCCTCTCTACTCCCCATCACAACACGTGTGTGTGCGTGCCAAGTTGCTTCAGTCATGTCTGACTCTGTGTGACCCGATGGACTGCAGCCCGCCAGGCTCCTCTGTCCAAGGGACTCTCCAGGCAAGAATACTGGAGTGGGTTGCTGTGCCCTCTTCCAGGGGGGTCTTCCTGACCCAGAGATTAAACCTGCATCTCTTATTCTTTACCACTAGCACCACCTGGGAAGCCTCTCCATCACAACACACACCACACTGGATCTTTGTCATTTATGAGGTCATCTTGTCTTTCTCCACTGCTAGACTGTGTGCCCAGGAAGATGAGGATGGTCTTTAGTCCACATTCATAGCTGCTGTAGCCAAGGACCCAGCACACTTTCTAGCTATATTAGGCTCTCAGTAAACCTTTGTTGAATAACAAACTCTGGTGTGAGTCCTATTCTTAGGGCCCAAGACGATAGTTGTAGAACTTTCCTTTTACAGTGAATTCTACCTGTTGAATTGGGTGACTTCTTCCCACCCTGACACGTAATGCCAGGTAAGGGCATTGGTCCATTTTTATGTGGCTGTGCAGCATATCTGGGCAAGGGCAATCAGCATAAAGTCACCCAGAGGGAATGCTGTCAATATAGAGTCTTGCCTTGTAATGTAGACAATCAGAATAATAATCCATATAACTCAAATGTAATATTTTTCTCTAATATAAAAATATATTTTTTTTAACCTCCAAAGGGCAACTGCATTATCTAGAAAGTTACTTCAACCCCTGGCTTCACATTAGGTGATGCTCTCTGGACCTTTACCAGCCCTTCCTGAATGGATCCAGTGACTGACTTTGAGGCAGCTACTCGATAACTCCTTACCTATCTTCTGTGCTGTCTAGTCTCAGAAATTCCTTTCTTTTTAAAAAAATTTATTTACTTATCCTATTTTTGACTGGGTCTTTATTGCTGCATGTGGGCTTTCTCTCATTGTGGCAAGCAGGGACCACTCTTCATTGTGGTGCCCAGGCTTCTCACGCTGGTGGCTTCTCTTTTCCAGGGCACAGGTTCTAGGGTGTTGTGGCTCATGGTGTAGAGAGCTCAGTAGTTGTGGTACACGGGGTTAGCTACTCTGCAGCATGTGGGATCATCCTGGACTAGGGATCAAACTCGTGTCCCTTGCGTTGACATGTGGAGTCTTAACCACTGAGCCCACCAGGGAAGTCCCTGAAATTTCACTTTCTGTTAGAGTTGAGGCACCGTGTTCTCTCTCCTTGACTTTTGCAGTCTCACTGGGAAGAGACGTTGTTGCTGTTCAGTTGCCAAGTCATGTTCACGACCCCATGGACTGCAGCCCACCAGGCTTCCCTGTCCCCCACCATCTCCCGGAGTTTGCCCAAGTTCATGTCCTTGTCCTACAGACTGAAGGAAGAAGAAGAGGGTGGCAGGGGGATGAGATGATTGGATGGCATCACCGATGCAATGGGAAGAAGAGAAGGGGCATCCATTGAAAGTCAAGTAAATAAGCAGAGAGGCGAGAGGGACAGAGGCTTCCTATAAAAGGAAGAGAGGGACTTTACTGTGACAAGTTAACACTGCATAAAAATGATGCATATGTGCATGATAGCTTTCTTTCTCGTCGCCTTCTAACACTTGGGAGTTTCCTTTTACATAGCCAATCATCTCTCCTAACCAAGACATTACAAATGAAGCAGAGAGAAAATAGCAAGTGAGTAAATGAGAGAGTTTCTGAGTTTGACAAGCCAAGGCGAAGTTAAAACAATGATGATTAGTGATTATATAATAGTCTTCAAAGTTGGCATGTGAGGTTTATGGTATTTTTGTTAATGAGATGTTTGAGTGGAGAAACAATAGCTTTCAAGTTAAGTTCAATCAAAGACTCAAAATACCTTTATAGCTTTTTGTTTTTCTCTTGTCTTCTCAAGACAGGCAAAGAGAAATCTGTTTCTTGTGGCAGTGCCTATGACAACAAATTCATTTCACTTTCTTACTTCTATGTACAAGTCACTGCGGGACTTTTGATATCTTTTCTACCTACATAAATAAGCTCCTGGAGGCTGCCTCCCACTCCTGAAATGATTTGAACTCATGCTTGAGAAGTAAGGGCAAGAGTGTGGGTGGGGACTGGACATAGTTAATAAACCGAGACCGAGAAAGGATCATGTTGTCTTAATCTTGGATATCCAATCATCCATCTTCATGGACAGTAACTCTAGTCTTTGATAGGAGAAGTTGTGGGAGGATGAATTCCAAGGGAAGCAAGAGAGGGTGAAGTTCTAAATGCAGAGGAATTTTTTAGCACTTGTTATAGTCAGGGCAAGACTGGAGACACTGGGAAGGAAGTAAAAAGATGTAAAGGCACCTTGCTCTCCTTGTCAGCTGACACATTAGCATGGGTACCTGTGTGAATATAACTCAAGGCAGAATCTTGCCCTTATAGACTGTCTTAAAGTTAATTTCAGTCTCAGACACCCAAACCCAGCAGGAGAATCTCAGGGGAAACCCATTTAGGAAAAGTTCCATGTGATGAGCCTAAACCTTTTAATTTTTATAACAAAAAAAATAGATCAACTATTTTCATAGCTGAAGAGCTATTATTTTCAGTAATATTCTGGTTACCATATTGTCTAGGGGGACTTATTTTCTATCTTAAATACTTTGATTAATCAAGATATTTTAGGATTCTAGACTTGTGTGTGTGTTTGCTTTCAATTAAGTGTTTGTGTGGTAGTCACTCAATCATGTCTGACTCTTTTGTGACCCCACGGACTGTAGCCCATCAGGCTCCTCGGTCCATGGGATTCTCCAGACAAGAATGCTGGAGTGCGTTGTCAATTCCTTCTACAATTAAGTGTTTAAAAGATCCTAAATAGTGAGGATATTTTCTAGCATTTCTACTCATTGCTCTGTGGAGACTGTTTCTACAGCTCTGAAAGCAATGACTTCTGAACTTGAATGACCAGTAGAACTGGGTGGATGACTTTATAAAAACACAGATTTGCAAGCCTAGCCTAGGTCTATCAAGTAAGGATCTCTCTAAGGAGTAAGCTCAGGTATGTATGTTTTTACAAATCTTCTCAGATAATTCTCATAATTAGCTGGCTTAAAGTCTGTATTATACTCTATTACAGAATCTCTTGTGCAGTATTTCCAAAGCTGGAAATGTATGAGGGATAAGCATGTTCTTTATGATGCTGGTTAGATAGTACTGGGTAGGAATAGTAATTTCCCCACATTTGAGCTGCAACATGACTTTTAGACTATTTCTTACAGCCTCATCTATAAGATGGAGTTCATACTACTAGGGAAGGAATGGAATGGCTGTGGAACTCAGTTGTTAAAATGAATGCAGCCAATCACATCAAAGAATAGGACACTTCATAAAAGTTGATTATAGTGTTTGAATGAATGCTTGTGTTCATGTTCTATATTTGCATTGTGTAGTCTAAAATTTTTTATTAAATGTCAATCTCTTATAAGCATAACATATTCAAAATTTTTCTGGAAATAACTTTTAAAGAAATCTAGCTGGAGGATAATTGCTTTACAACGTTATGCTCGTTTCTGCTGTACAACAATGTGAATCAGCCATAAGTATAGTTCAGTTCAGTTCAGTTCAGTCGCTCAGTCGTGTCCGACTCTTTGCAACCCCATGAATCGCAGCACGCCAGGCCTCCCTGTTCATCACCATCTCCCGGAGTTCACTCAGACTCACGTCCATCAAGTCAGTGATGCCATCCAGCCATCTCATCCTTGGTCGTCCCCTTCTCCTCCTGCCCCCAATCCCTCCCAGCATCAGAGTCTTCTCCAATGAGTCAACTCTTCGCATGAGGTGGCCAAAGTACTGGAGTTTCAGCTTTAGCATCATTCCTTCCAAAGAAATCCCAGGGCTGATCTCCTTCACAATGGACTGATTGGATCTCTTTGCAGTCCAAGGGACTCTCAAGAGTCTTCTCCAACACCACAGTTCAAAAGCATCAATTCTTCAGCACTCAACCTTCTTCACAGTCCAACTCTCACATCCATAGATGACCACAGGAAAAACCATAGCCTTGACTAGACGGAACTTAGTCGGCAAAGTAATGTCTCTGCTTTTGAAAATGCTATCTAGGTTGGACATAACTTTTTTTCCAAGGAGTAAGTGTCTTTTAATTTCATGGCTGCAATCACCATCTGCAGTGATTTTGGAGCCCAAAAAGATAAAGTCTGACACTGTTTCCACTGTTTCCCCATCTATTTATATACATGTCCCCTTCCACTTGAGCCTCCCTCCCACTCAACCTGCATCCCACCCCTCTAGGTCATCACAGGGCACCAGGCTGGGCTCTGCGTGTTATATAGCAGCTTCCACTAGCTAACTACTGTTTTACACATGGTGTATATTAATGCATACATATGAAATCTAGAAAAATGGTACTGTAAATAACATTTAAGGGCAGGTATTACACCATGGTGTTGGCCTTGAGGCTAGTCCATGGCACATACCGACTGCTCAACAAAGCATTCAGATCCATCTATTGAAAAATCTCCACATCTACAGAAATATTATTCCAGACCTCACAAATATTGGGCAGTGATGAAAGTTAAAGAGAACCTCTCAGAAGTCTGTTCCCACCCTTCAGGGATGGCTTCTGAAGGATATGTAGGTATACCCACTTAGCCTGCCTCAGTTTGTAAGGTAGAAACACTGGCTAAAAGAATCAGCCAGGAAACTAAGGAGGCAAAACACCCTGATATTAGAGGAGTAACGAAGAGACAAACACTTAAGGAGCATTTGTTTCAGTGCAAGGTCACTGTTCATTAATACTCGTACAGATAGCTTATTAACCACCCAGAAAATTCACTTCAAGTTTTCAAGCTACATAATACTCAAAATCACTAGCTGAATATAGATTAGGAGATGCAGGCTTGCTGCACAGAGAGCTCAGACAGAGCCGTAAACCATAAGCTTCATCGATTCTAAAAACAGAGATTATCCCATGTAAGATTTATCCCACCCTCCTGCCCTCCACCCACACCCCAGGACATGAGACTTCTTTCTCCAGCCTATTATGGAAGGCGTGGATGAGGGATTGTGCACTCTGAACAGAGCTGTTCCTCAGAGGTGGTGGATGGATAGTGGATCTGCCTGGTGGAGGATGAAGAAAAATGCCACCCTCTGCAGCAGGAACCTTCACTCTGGGACCCATTGAACAGCAGTGACCTTGGGGCTTGGCCAGCCTTCCAGGTCTGCTCCTGTAGGCATCTTTTCACCCTTTGTAGAGCCCAGCGTGACATCTTCTTGCTGCCTTGTAGCACTACATGGAATGAATGAATGGTGTCACTCATTCTACGGTGAATTAAAAAAAATTTTTTTAATTTAATTAAATTTTTTTTTTTTAATTTAAGTTACCTGCATCTCACCCCTAAGTCACTATCTCATGGTGTGTGTGTTTTGTGTTGGCAGTTGCTGCTCAAGTTAGGGGCAATCCCCACTGGTCAGGAGTCTCCTGTCCTCTACTTTCTGCCCTGACCCAGGCCTCTCCTGCTCCACGACTTTGCCCCACACTCACATATGGCCCATGCAAGCACGTGGGGGCTTCCGGATGCTGGACTGTGCAGAATCAGGGGTGCTAGCCCCATCCATCCACCTAGACAGCAGCCCTGGTCATTTCCACTTCTACTCCTGTGCCATTGGGAATGTAGTGAGCTGGCCTCATGAGCCACTCAGGACTTCTCTCGGGGACTTGCAAGTTTCCAGAGATGTGGGGAGCAGCACTTTTAAAGGGGAGTCTCCACTGTGCTCCTTCCACTCAGGTTCAGTTTGGAGTTAGGGATGGTAAAATGTAAGACCATCCTGATTCTTTTCTCCTTTCTTGTTTTCTCTTCTTTCTTTCTCTTTCTCCCTGCCTCTCTGCATCAACTCAACTCATTCCCAAGACTCTTGCGGGGTCCTCTCCTTGATTTCAGCCTGACACAAGGCATGGGGAAAGGGCTGTCAGGAAGGAACCTGGATGACTGTGTAGTTTGCTAGGGCTGCTGGAGTGAAGTACCACAAGCTAAGAGGCTTAAACAATAGAAATGTGTGGTCACACAATTCTAGAGGCAGAAGTCTGAAATCGAGATGTTGGCTAGGCTGATGCCCTTTGAAGGATGAGAGGGAGAATCTACCCCAGGCCTCTCTCCTTGGCTTACAGATGGCCGTTTTCTCCCTGCAACTTCATATCACCTTCCCTCTGTATGTGTCTGTGTCCCAATTTCCTCTTCTTATTGGGATGCCTGTCCTATTGGATTGAGGCCCAACCAAATGACCTCATTCTAACTTGATTGCCTCTGTAAAGACCCACTCTCCAGATAAGTTCACATTCTGAGATTCTAGGGATTAAGGTGTCAACAAATGAATTCAACCCAAAACAATTACCAGGGAGGGAAAATACTCTCAAATCTAGAGTCAGCTCTTTGAAAATCTTTTCAAAACATGCCTGTTACGCCCACCACTTTATATCAGTGCGCTAGATGGAGTGAGACGGCTGTCTGGGCTCTGTGGATGGCTCTTTTCTTATGGCTTTAAATGAACTTGGAAGTTGCTTTGTAGTTTCTTGCATTGTCAAGGGCTATTTTACAGCAATAACTCAGTCAGTGAAATTTTGTACTGGGATATCAACGGAAGTGGCAGATCTTGGACTATAGAGATTCCTGAGTTTTTAAGAGGATGAGAAAAAGGGAACAAAGAAGAAGTAGAGGTTATACTTTTCCTTGGAAGCTCTTGGCATCATATAAAAACCTACTCCATCTTGGTAGGAGCCTAGATATGTCAAGAAGAGTGTTTTGACTGCATTTACAGGTCCGGTGAAATATGGAAACTGAGGTAGAAGCGAGAGTCGGGGATGGCTCCTGTGATTTCCATTTGAGCACCTGGAACGGGGCCGGAGTGGTGATGGAGGAAGAGGCTGTAGGCTCGCTTTGTACCCGTGTTGGGTCTTCATTGCCTGAGGAGCATTATCCCTGTGGGATAATCCATGGCTCTGTGCTTTAAACGCAGCATGTTTAGTGCTTAACTGACCGTGCAAGCAGACATTATGACCTCCGTTTACAGATAAGGAGCTGAAATTCCCAGCAGCTAAGTAGTCTACTCAAGGTCAATGTAAGAACCACTCAGTTCGAAGTGGAAGGACCAAAAATGGTTCCAGTCACTTTCACAAAGATGCAAGACAAAAGCAGCCTGGGGACCACTGCTCAGCTCTCAGGACTCACGCCCTCTGCTTTGACTTCTTCCTCTCAGATCTGGACCTTCTGCACATTATGCCCTTAACATGGTGTGAACGTTTGAAATAACACAGGATCCCGGGGTTGCTACTTGTTAGTCATCCATTAGGTAATACACTCACCATTTACTACAATCTTAGATGTATTCTAAATGGCCATAATAATTAGGTTGGTATTCACCAGAATCTTGGAGAACTCTCCACTTCAAGAGTGTTTCATTTGGTGAGGTTTGTTAAAATTATTTTAAAGTTAAAATTTGTTCCTATTTTCTGCTTGGAAGATAATCCACATATTACATGGCAAAAATGATATAATGTCAATTTTGTTTAGTTTAAATTATAGAAGAGCAAAGACAAATCTAGTGGCTTCTAACTTAAGCGGTTTCAAGCCAAGATAAGAAATTTTGTGGGTCATTATGGTGGCTCAGATGGTAAAGCATCTGCCCACAAAGCGGGAGACCCAGGTTTGATCCCTGAGTTGGGAAGATCGCTTGGAGAAGGAAATGGCAACCCACTCCAGTACTCTTGCCTGAAAAATTCCGGGGACAGAGCAGCCTGGTGGGTCCATGGGGTTGCCCAGAGTCGAACACGACTGAGCGACTTTACACTCACCTAGCTTCTAATGCACATTAGGACTCTGGCCCTCTTTTTATGAAAGTGCAAACTGGCAAGATGCTAAGACTTAAACAATGACTCAGTTATCTCCAGTCTGTGTCCAGAGGCATTGTTTACAATGAATGACTTAATACAGGAATTCTACGGGATGCTGAAACTCACCGGCTGCTTGTTGATGGAACCCAAGCTCCTTGCCCTCTGAGGATGGGATACAAAATACAGTCAAGAGCTGACTCTAGATTTTGGCTGGAGCATTAATTTAGGAGATTGGTACCACAATCTAGATGTTCCTTTATAACAATAAGCCTGAAAGAAAGAAAGGAATGAGAATAGACTACTACAATGTTTTCTGCTTAAGGAATTAAGGCAGTGAAATGCTTTCCCTGCAGACACAGATGTACGTGGGTGAGTGCAAAAGGCAGAAAAACAAAGAGATGGAATGACATCCTATCTGCAGCTGAGCAAAACTCCAAGTGGAGATTATTTACTTCTATTTTGAGTTATTTTTTTTTTTAAATAGTTGGTTCTACAATGTGTTTTGTTTTCAGAAAGACTCCCCTAAAAATTGTTCCAATAACCATCTCCATGACCTTGGGCATATTTCTTAACTTTTCTGGAATTTTCTCAACTTTTAAAATGGAAATATTGTTTATACCTACTTCAATGTTCTGTGAACATTAAATCCAATTATACTGGTAAGGTGCTTAGCCGAACATCTGGTCCATGACACACACTCAGTTAGCATAAGCAATTAATATTCTTATCATTTGAACAATGTAGTAAAATTCAGCAGACATTGTCTTCTGCCCTGCCTTCTACTGGAAAGTCAGTGGTAGCTCCTGGGGTCTGGCTTACCCAGGAGTCCTACTTCATGAATAAATTTTTCCACTCAATAATTATATATTATAAACTTAAAAGTTGTTAAGAAAGTAGATCTTAAATGTTATCACCACTTGCATGCATGCACACACACACACACATAGTAATTACACGAGGTGATGGAGGTGTTATCTAACCTTATCGTCGTGGTCATTTTGCAATATAAATGCATATCCAATCATTACATCATACACTTTAAACTTACACATTTTATATGTCAATAATATCTCAGTAAAGCTGAGGGAATGAAACAAAACCAGGAAGATGAAGAGTGCTTTTCTGGATTTGCATCTCAGCTGCATCACTTACTACCTGTGTGTCTTTGAGTAACATTCTTAACCTCTCTGAACTCAGTGATCTCATCTGTGAATTGAGGATAATGTTAGTATCGGCCCTTTGGGATTGTTGTAAGAATTGTTATATAATATATGTAAATTATTTAACTGCTTCATACTGAGGGCTCAGTAATGGTGGCTGTTGTTCTATATATTTTGCTGTATAGACGCGACACAGAAGAGAGACCACACTCCTTGGGCATGCGAGACAAACATAGGAGAAAAATTACATTCTGACTCTCCATAGACAGTAAATACTCCCGTATAGTAGGTGGTGAATGTCCCAGTAAGGCTAAGTTCCTTAACATGCCAAACAAGTGACTGAACAATGCTTTAAGTGATAGGATTTAGATAAACAGCAGAATGAAGGAGACAGGTCCCTTGGGGATTGTTGCACAAACAGAGAGGCATGGATTCTGCCAGAAGATGCATGCCCATCACAACAATTTTCAGACCATTTCCTTAGAACACAGTAAACTGGACCACAGACTGAAGCCACCAAATCAACTTTGGCTTATTTTGTAAAGTAACCATTTTTTGCTAAAGTGTCCATTTACCGAATTAAGTCCATGGTTAAACTTTTCTCGGCTTACTGTTTTTATGCCAGTTTTTAATTTTTTAAACAGAGACTGGTCCCCACTGCTCTGTTAACAAATCCTAGCATGTAATGGAACCAAACGATGCTTAACCAATGAATTTTCAACAGAAAATTATGTAAACTGTAGCAGATTCTGTTATTTGGTTGGCAAAATTATGCTTCCTTTTTATTGTCTTTCGTGAAAGACAAAATTAAAAGACAATTGCTCCTTGGAAGAAAAGCTATGACAAACCTAGACAGCATATTAAAAAGCAGAGACATCACTTTGCCAACAAAAGTCCATATAGTCAAAGCTATGGTTTTTTCAGTAGTCATGTACGGATGTGAGAGTTGGATCATAAAGAAGGCTGAGCACCAAAGAACCGATGCTTTCAACTGTGGTGGTGGAGAATGCTCTTGAGAGTCCCTTGGACAGCAAGGTGATCAAACTAGTCCATCCTAAAGGAAATCAGTCCTGAATATTCATTAAAAGGACTGATGCTAAAGTTGAAATTTCAAAACTTTGGCCCCCTGATGTGAAGAACTGACTCATTGGAAAAGACCCTGATGCTGGGAAAGATTGAAGGCGGGAGAAAGGGATGACAGAGGATGAGATGGTTGCATGGCATCACCAACTCGATGGACATGAGTTTGATCAAACTCTGGGAATTGATGATGGACAGGGAGGCCTGGCATACTGCAGTCCATGGGGTCACAAAGAGTCAGACATGACTTAGAGATTAAACAACAGTGAAAGACAATATAACACTAAATGTTTATATCAACTTTCCCCTGAGAAATCTTATAAGCGAAATTGCACTGGGGATTTTCTGAGAAAGCTGTTGCTTTTCTGTTGTGGATAGACGTGGCTGGTGAAAAATACATTCTCCTCTTCCTACTGCCTTGAATGCAGACATACTGCCTGGAGCTGGAGCTGTAATCTTTGCACCAGGAAGGAAAGACCAAAAGAAATACAGAGATACTGGCACTGGCATCAGAGATCCACCAAAATAATGCCATAACCAACAGATTAGAGAAAACAAAACAAAACAAAACACCATCTTTCTTGTTACTTATGTTTAGTATCAGCTGAGGTGTTACGTTTTGAAACAGACAACTTTTATTCATTTAAGATTTCCCTTATGCAGTAAACAGTGAGTCAGGGACTTGGAGTCTTTTATATAAATTATCTGTGTGACCTTGGCTAAGTTACTTAACCTCTATTTTCTCATTTATAAGAAAACCATTATACCAACCTAACTTATAGGGATATCATGAGCTCTAGTAAATAAGTCGAAAGTGCTTCATAAATACTTAACGATGATAATGATCAGGCAAGCAGAACCACTTCTGTAGGACACAAAAATGAGCTCCCCTGAAGAAGGGAACAACAAAACATAGACAGGAAATAGTATTCCTTTCAGGGAGAGAGTATGCATCTTTAGAAAGGTGATCATTTAAACCCTGAGCATCTAATTGAAGACTAAATGGAGAAGATGATGGTGTCATGATTGGGTTTATTCAGAGCGCAATTGAAGACTCATCTGCGAAAGATGAGACTCATTTTATTCTCTCTTCAAATTGTACAGCCCGGGGAGTCATGGCCAGAGGAATGTGAACTTATTTATCTCGGCAATACAGCTCACCTTTTAACCTTCTTCAAATTTTGCTAGCCTTCTTTTTTTTTTTTTCTACAATAGAGAAAAAAGAATTGAGAGGTAAGGAGGTAGAGACAGGATGAATGCATTAAAAAAAACCCTGTAATTTCAGAAAGCATTTAAATTATGTCCTAAATCAGTTTCAAAAGGTAGTTATGCCTGCTGAGAGTCTGTTTTGTTTTTGATGTGAATGCTTAGGCCTGGGACGGTGGATTATCCAGCAGGGGCTTTGCCGTGTAAACTCTCTAGAAAGTTGTCAACAGCCTGTTCTTCAGTGGTGAGACTTGGATGAATTCAGGTAAAATTTTCAAATTCTCTAATTTCCTTTTGCCATTTTCCCCCTTGTTCTCGTTAGCAGTAATCTTTTTTCCCCTATGATATCCTCTTACCTATTTTGATATCTATTTCTGAGCAGAGAAGGTATATGTTTCCATGAATGCTCAGAATTGTTCTGCCCATATAACTTGCATTTCAGTGTCTTTGGGGCTGGATATTTCAGTTGAATAGGCATGAACCTAATGAAGCTGAGTGTATGGTTCGATCCTAGTTAATGAAGTAGCTGGATTTTCACCGAGAAGAATTCCACTCATTAGGTGAACACTGTGGTTTCAATTTGCTAGGATGTTCTGTTGATTCTCAAGAGTGAGTGAGTGTGTTTCCATCACTGAGGAGACAACTCACAGCAACGACTTCCACTGAAGGAAGGAAAGGGTTAGCATCGACAATCTCCCCGTTAATTAAAGAAGCATGAGAAGTGAAGAAAACTGGAGTCTGGGCTTTAGTCCATCTTACCAAGCTTCCATCTGGCTCCTCTCTTCATTTCTGACTTGTGAGGCAGTCTGGATTGACTTAGACTAACCATTTCTCTGGGACTTACTGTATTCAGTACCCTGGAAAGGAAAGTCGCCGTGATGAATTCCGGTTGGTTTGGAAAACAGATTCTTCCTCTGGTGGGTGCTCTCGCTTCCCCCACCCCACCCCCCTCTTTTCTCTAGCCCAGGCAGGGTTTCAGGGCTCTGCTGACCCCATAGATGAAATTCCCTGCATTTCAGCTGACTTACCCTACTTTACTTCTTTCTCTCTGGATATAGAAAAGTCTCTTTTCTTTCTTTCTTTTTTTAAAAAAGATATATATATATATATATTGGTTTTTTTTTTATGTCAACCATTTTTGAAGTCTTTATTGAATTTATTACAATATTATTTCTGTTTAATGTTTTGGATTTTGAGCCTTTGAATCTTAGCTCCCTGACCAGGGATTGAACCAGCATCTCCTGCATTAAAAGGTGAAGTTTTAACCTGTGGACCTCCAGGGAAATCATCAAAGGTCTTTTTCCTTTTCACTGAAAACATCTGACAGTCTTCTCACTATTAGTGACCTGAAGCTTTCTGGCCCATCAGAATGAATCACCTGAGGAGGAATGTGGGACTCTCTAATGGTCTCAGACATACCTTTAGCAGACATGCTAGTAGGTATGTATATCATAAAGAATTGTCTTCCAGTATCAGATGGCAAACTTCCTCTCACTTCTACTTTTTTATTCCATTAAAAATTGTTAAAATGTTATATAGAATACAGATACGGCCCGTCCAACTTACAATTTTTCTACCTTATGGCAGTATGAAAATGATGTGTGTTCAATAGAAACCGTACTTTGAATTTTGATCCTTCCCCAGCGCAGTGATAAGTGATCTGAGACTTATTCATGGTGTTGGGCAGTGGCAGCCTCTCCTGGTCAGCCACACAATCTTGAGGGTGAAGCTGACACAATTACCACCATTCTGCACCCATACAACCAATTCTGTTTCCCACTTTTAATGCAGCATTCAAAAAAGTATGTGAGATATTCACTACTTTCTTAAAACATAAACTTGGTGTTAGATGTTTTTTTTTGCCAACTGTAGGCTAATGTAAGTGTTCTGAGCATGCTTAGAAGGCAAGGCTATGATGTTTGGGAGATTAGATGTATTCAATGCCTTTTCAGTTAATGATTATTTCAGTTTAGTATGGATTATTGAGATGTGGCTTGCCTGGTGGCTCAGATGGTAAAGAACCTGCTTAAAAGGCAGGAGACCTGGATTTGATCCCTGAGTCAGGAAGATCCCCTGGAGAAAGAAATGGCAACCCACGCCACTATTCTTGCCTGGAGAATCCCATGGACAGAGGATCCTGGTGGGCTACGGTCTATGGGGTCACAAAAAGTTGGACATGACTTGGTGTAAAAAAAGAAGAACCATATTGTAGGTCAAGGAAGACTTGTATTTGTTTACTATTTATTTCTTTTTAATGTACTGCTAGTTCCTTTTTAAATTTTATTTTGCTTTACAATTTCTTTTAGTACCTGAAGTAGCTTTGACTGTTCAGACTATCCCTTTTCCTAGCTAAAACATGGATACACACACTCACACCTTTTCTTCTAACATTCATTTTTCCTTTAAATTAGCTTCTTAAGTGGGAGCCAGTGTTTAGAAATATTCAATATATTGTTTGTTATATTTTCGCTAAAATAATTTTCTTGCTTATGTGAGTTCTTAAAAATGCAAGGGTAATGGATGTCAACATGTTTCATATTAACAATTCAGTGCTTCATAAAGCGATGGTGTGCTTCTGCAAAGTCTTTATATTTATACCTTAATGAGTTTCTTATTCTAATGAATCTGATTTTTGTAAAACATTATGCATCTTGAATGACATATTTAATACCTATCCTTTCAAAAGTTACTGGCAAGATTGTAAGTATAAGTATTAAAGGTCTTTCCTCACCTACTAGAAAAAATAAAAAGGTGATGGAAGAACTGCATCAATTATCGTGAAAAGAGGAGCAGATAATGTCCTTTTGCAAGAAACATTCTTAAAAGATAATGAACATGAAAAATTAATTAGATTTCAAGTTGGAAATATCTTTCCCTACTTGATGAATTTGATTATGCTGCTATTGCTACCTTAATGTATAAAAGGAAAAATGTCAAAATTAATAAGATAGTCAGGAATAAAGGGAGTGGAATGGTTATCTTTGAGGGGGCTAAGTACTCCCTAGAAATAATAGCTAATTGGTATAAAGCTAACTTCGGAAAAGAATCAGGCGACATTGTTTCAGACATCTTAAATTGGCATGGTTTCTAAAAACAATCTAGTTTGCAGAGATTTAAATGCATTGTAATGGAAATTGGATATCTCTGGACTGAGAAATTAGTATTTGTGTCTGGCTTGTAACTTATAAACATGTAGTTGAAAGATTTTTATTTCTTGGGAGGAAATGAGCCAGACATTCAGGATTCTCATGCTTTTCATATTCCAACTTGTTCTTTCATAAAATTAAAAAAAATTTTTTTTGAGTTCAAAAAAGATTTTTCAGGGGCAGATGTGTGAAGAAAATTAAATGAGAGTTTTTATTTTAACCTCCCACGTTCTACTCCTCAGTGATTCTTTGAAACCCATTTATGTCTGGTGATAAATAAAAGCTGGAAAGCTGTCATCTTGCAGCTTAATTAAAAATTTACAAAAGATATTTGTTACCTTACTTGGAAGAGCCTAGACCAAATGGCCTCTTGAAGCCCTTTCCAATTTTTGGTTGTTTTTCTATAAGTACTTTGATTCCAGGATTAATATCCAAATGATTTAAACAATTTCACTGGCTTTCAACAGCCATGAACACTGACATGGAGTTGTAGTTTTTTATTACATGTCAAAAACACAATGGATGGTATACTGGTGATGTTTCTCAGATTATGTCCTGGATGTAGGAGTTCTTTTTTTTTTTTTTGAATTGAAGAATAATTGCTTTACAATATTGGTTTGATTTCTGCTGTACATCAACATGAATTTGCCATAGTTGTACAGATGTCTCCTCCCTCTTAAACCTCCCTCCACCTGCCCCCCTTTCCCACCTCTCTGTGTTGTTACAGAGCCCCAGTGTGAGCTCCCTGAGCCATACAGCAAATTTCCATTGGTTGTCTATTTTACATGTGGTGGTGTATATGCTTGGGCTTCCCAGGTGGCACCAGTGGTGAAGAACCTGCCTGGCAGTGCAGGAGACATAAGAGACCTGGGTTCAGTCCCTGGGTAGGGAAGATCCTCGGAGGAGGGCATGGCAATTCACTCCAGTATTCTTGCCTGGAGAATCCCATGGACAGAGGAGCCTGTTGGCCTACAGTCCGCGGAGTCACGAAGAGTCAGACACGACGGCAGTCACTTAGCACACCCGTGGTGTATACGCTTCCATGCTACCCGCTACTCTCTCCGTCCATCTCAGCCTCTCTTCACCCCCCGTGCCCCTGCTCTTGTCCACAGGCCTGTTATCTTTGTCTGCGTCTCCACTGCTGCCATGCAAATTGGACATTGCTGCTGCTGCTGCTAAGTCGCTTCAGTCGTGTCCAACTCTGTGTGACCCCATAGACGGCAGCCCAGCAGGCTCCCCCGTCCCTGGGATTCTCCAGGCAAGAACACTGGAGTGGGTTGCCATTTCCTTCTCCAATGTTAATCCATGCAAAAAGGATCTACATCAAAATTAATTTTCAAAATATTGCAAAACATTGTTTAGAGAACATAACTGCTCTGGATCCAGCTGCTTACATAGAACCAAGCGAAATATCTGACTGAGTAGCAAGCGTCATCGTACTAGAAACCAGTGACCTTCTGAATTTAGAGGAAACACAGTCTCACATAATCTGAAACACCATAAACCCAGACTACTTCCTTAAAAAAAGGAAACAAAACAAGTCCTAAAGATGAATTCAGTTCAGAACATCCATGAGACCACTAAGTGCCATGAACACAGGTCTCCAGCTGGGAAAGTCTCTGCCCCCAAACGTCCCTCATGACACAGCTCCCACTTTTGTTGTCACACTGCTGCCAGGCTAACTGGAATCTGTGACTCTGTGCTGGCAATTTCATCTGGATTTTATTTATTATTAGATTAGTTTAATTGTATTTTTAGATTATGAGCTTATTATTTATTTTTTGAATAAAATAATGCATGATTATGTTGACTATAGGCAAAAAAGTCAAATGGTCTGTAATGGGATGTATAATAGCATGGCTGAAGGAATACAACTTTTTTGTTCTCCTCTCATGTAACACAACCGTGGTGAGTGTTTCTGGCTGTTCCATGCCTCTGTTCTACATACTTTTTCAGAGATATGGCCTGACGTGTCTGCCATTTACAATACATGCTTTCTAAGTTGCCTCTGATCACCAGGCAGGAAAGTGAAGAAAGAAATCAACCTATTATACAGAGTGAAGTAAGCCAGAAAGAAAAACACCAATACAGTATACTGACACATATATATGGAATTTAGAAAGATGGCAATGATGACCCTGTATGCGAGACAGCAAAAGAGACACAGATGTATAGAATGGACTTTTGGACTCTGTGGGAGAGGGAGAGGGTGGGATGATTTGGGAGAATGGCATCGAAACATGTATACTATCATGTAAGAACGAAGCACCAGTCTATGTTCGATACAGGATACAGGATGCTTGGGGCTGGTACACGGGGATGATCCAGAGAGAGGATATGGGGTGGGATGTGGGAGGGGGATTCAGGATTGGGATCTCATATACACCCATGGTGGATTCATGTCAATGTATGGCAAAACCAATACGGTATTGTAAAGTAAAATAAAGTAAAAATTTAAATAAAAAAAAAAAAGAAATCAAAGGTCATGCCAGGTGGAAGTTGAATGTTACTTCTGCTCACATTCTACCTAAGAACTTAGGTACATGGTTACACGTAGTTGCAAGAGAGTTTGGCAAACGTGATTTAGCTGCGGCTACGGACAGGAAATATGAAGACACTTTGATGGGCACCTAGGAGTTCTACATATTGCTTGTTAAAAAATATGACTGAATAAAATACAAAGAGGAAATCAAGAATCACCCTCAATTGAACCACCTAAAAATAATTTGGTGAATATCATTCTGTACATCTTTTTCTGGACATATACGATGTAGACAGACAAATAGGTGAATGGGCAAACAAAAAAAACATTTAATAATGCAATCTTCTTCTGTATAAAATGCTGCACATAATTTTATTTAAATGTATTTTCATTTTAGAAGAAAGAGAAGCTAAAGTGAAACTTAAGGAATTGCCAGTGTTCCTAATCATTAAGAAATAATAAGTCTGATGTCACCCCAGTAATGGTAGGAAAGCTTTTGTAAAATTGGAATCATCATCTTAAATGACAGATTTCAACTTTAAATAGTATTTGATAGGGGAAAGATGCAGTGATAAGGATTCTTCTTGTTTTCACTTTTCCCTCCTTCCCTCTACTTCCTGATTTTTGTTTCAAATTACTTTTCTTTGTCAGCGTTGTAGCGTTACGTTTTGTTCCGCAAACATGATTCCCTCTGTTAATCATTCTGAGTTCTCTATTTAAATGGAAGCAATGCTCAGCCCTAGTTCTTTTACCATGACTTTTCCATTACTGAGTTTGCTTTTTAATTTATCACTTGGTTGGTTGGATTTTATTGTCATTTAGTTTTAAAATTTTTATTTACTTTATTTTTTAGCAAAGGGATTACAAATTCCTCCTTCTCAGAGTTCTTTCATATTCGAGAATACTGCCTATTGCTTTCATGCCTGAGTAGCTTGGCTGGGTGTACTGCTCCTGGTTATACACGTTTCTTCTTCCTATGCTACAGACACTGTTCTGTCGACTTCTAGAATTAAATATTACTGTGAAAAAGAATGAAGAGAGCCCGATTTCTCCCACTCTGGGTGACTTTTTCTGCTTCAATACCTGAATGAATTTTTTTCTGTTTATCTTTGAAGTTCCATAACTTAATTGGGGTGTTTCTTGATGTTGCTGATAATAACTGCCAATTAGTGTGGCCAGGCTGTGTTCTAAACACTTTGTGAGTGTTAATATATAGGTGGGAGGGGGATTCAGGATGGGGAACGCATGTACACCCATGGCGGATTCATGTCAATATATGGCAAAACCAATACAATATTGTAAAGTAATTAGCCTCCAATTAAAAAAAAAAAGAAAAAATATATTGCATATATAATCTTTTACAACAGAGATGAATAGCTGTGACAGAAACGGTGTGGCCTGCAAAGCTTAACATACTTATTACCGGACCTTTTCCAGAAAAGTCTGAAGACCCCAATTCTGAGCGATTTATTTGATTTTTAATTACGAACACTTTCTTTTTTCCCTGTTTTTACTTTATTTGCTATGCTCCTTTAAATTTCATTTTGTGGTTGCTGTTTATCACTTTAGTTTGGGCTCTCATTTTACAGATGTTTTAGTACTTTTAAAATAATGCCTTTTTCCAGCAGCGCCTGTTTTAGTGCAATTTTTTTCCTTCTGAATTGCCAGTCTCGCTTCTGATTTTGCCTCTGACCTTATAATCTCTTCTCCTTCTTTCTGTCCTTTTGACTCTAGTATGTTTGCATTGTTACCAGCTCTTCCTGTCCATCCTTCCTGTATTTACCTGATGGGCTCTACCCAGATCTTTTATTTATCCATCATCTCCTTCCCAGAACCAGTTACCTTCTATCAGCTCGTTTGCTGCCCGTGTGTTGCTTTTACACAGGCCTTGCCATCTGAGGATGCAGACAGATAGAGAGTTCTTGTAGGACTAAGTGAAACCCCAAATGGGATTTGCAACTCTTTTTTTTTTAAGATTTCATTAAATTTTCTGTACAAAGTCCCCTCTCTGCAGAGCAGGATTCTTCCCATTGTGTGGGCTTTATTTAATGTGTTTCTTGGGAATGATAATGTTCTGAAGCAATGTTCTCCCTAACGTAGCTGGGTCCCCTGGTGGGGTGGTGGGGCATCTTCTCTTGCCTGTTTTCTATCTGGAAGCTTCTCTGCACCCTGGAGGACACTAGCAGGACTCCTTCGAATGTTGCCAACTTACCTTTGTTCAAAACTTCTTGGAGGTATGCATGAGATGAAGAGTCCATTCTCAGCTAACACACCACAAACAGTGCTTTAATGATCAAGCAGTGTTCTGAAATCTAACCATGAATTTTCATTATAACTGCAAGCAAATGCCTCTGACCCGTAATTTTGAATTCTCTCTTTGGTTTGCAAACAATTTCCTCTAGAGTGCATTGCTTTCTACTTCACAGAGATCTTGGATATAAACATGGATCTAAGAAAAATGAAGCAAAACAAAAGACCCTCTTTGAAATGTATATCTTGTGGAGCATTTAAGACCGCCTGTTACCCTGTTTCAACCCTGTAGATCGTGGAGGAGATAGAGGGGTGGCTGCCCATCAAGAAATAACAAACACTGAAAAGTTTTGCCAAGTCTCTTATAAACTATCCCAGCTGCTCATTTCATTTTTTAAAAGTGCTGCTGCTGCTAAGTCGCTTCAGTTGTGTCCGATTTTGTGCGACCCCACAGATGGCAGCCTATTGGGCTCCGCCATCCCTGGGATTCTCCAGGCAAGAACACTGGAGTGGGTTGCCATTTCCTTCTCTGATGCATGAAAGTGAAAAGTGAAAGTGAAGTCGCTCAGTCGTGTCTGACTCAGTGACCCCATGGACTGCAGCCCACCAGGCTCCTCCATCTATGGGAGTTTCCAGGCAAGAGAACTGGAGTGGGATGCCATTGCCTTCTTAAAAAGTGCTGTTAAGTAGCAATTATGAAATTCCTGTTTCAGGGGTCATATATGGCTGCTCTTTCTGTTCCTTTATCCCATGCCAAGGAGAAGAGATTGTGTGTTTAACAAATTCTGCTCTCATCTCTCCCGCCTTGGGTTTGTACCGTCTATTAGGGTCAATACTGAAACTGGAGTGAGGCAATCACGACTTTACCTCGCGCGCGTGCATGCTCAGTTGTGTCCAACTCTTTGTGACCCCCGTGGGCTGAGATCCGCCAGACTCTTCTGTCTATGGGATTCTCCAGGCAAGAATATGGGAGTGGGTTGCCACGTCCTCCTCGAGGGGATCTTCCTGACCTATGGATCGAATTTGAGTCTCCTGTGTCTCCTTCATTGGCAGACGGATTCTTTACCACTGTGCCACCTGGCTTATTCCCAAGCTCCTTTTAATCAACTGTTTCCTGGGAGGAACTTGGAAAATTAGGAGTGCTACTTTAAACAAAACCAGTTTTCAGTACCTGTTACAGATGAATACTTGGGTCTTCTGAGTAAGTATTTGGAGATGGCAAATATGTGGCACGTGGGCAGCTGTCATCACTTCACTTCCTCCAGCTTGGTCCTGGGCCAACCAACCTTGGAATCCTTTCTCTCTTGGCAGTCCAGGGAGCTGCTGCAAGTCCCCAAATGTTAGCATGTGACTTGAAACTCATCTGCCATCCTTGGTTAGTGTAAATAATAAATTTTAAAAATTAGGAGAGATGAAATTAATATGAAAGCGCCCTTTCTCTTTCAATTCTGAAAGTATTGAAGAATCTTAGAATATCAGGGATTTCTCATCTTTTTAAAAAAAAAAACTTTTTATTTTATCTTGGAGTATATCGTTAATGAACAACTTTGTGTTAGTTTTAGGTGTACAGAAAAGTGACTCAGTTATACTTATACATGTAAATGTTCTTTTTCAAATTTGTCTCCCACTTAGGTTACACAATATTGATCAGAGTTCCCTGTGCTTTATAGTACATCCTTGTTGGTTCAGTTCAGATCAGTTGTTTTGTCGTGTCCGACTCTTTGTGACCCCATGGACTGCAGCACGCCAGGATTCCCTGTCCATCACCAGCTCCTGGAGCTTGCTCAAACTCATGTCCATTGAATCGGTGATGCCATCCAACCATCTCATCCTCTGTCGTCCCCTTCTCCTCCTGCCTTCAATCTTTCCCAGTATCAGGGTCTTTTCAAATGAGTTGGTTCTTC
>SJYT01071324.1:192256-211501 GCA_006410635.1 Cephalophus harveyi | reverse complement strand
TTTTTTTTTTTTTTTTTTTGCATTGATCACTGAGGAAGGTTTTCTTCTCTCTCTTTCCTATTCTTTGGAACTCTGCATTCAAATAGGTATATCTTTCCTTTTCTCCTTTGTCTTTAACTTCTCTTCTTTTCTCAGCTATTTGTAAGGTCTCCTCAGACAACCATTTTGCCTTTTTGCATTTCTCTTTCTTGGGGATGGTCTTGATCCCTGACTTCTCTACAATATCACAAACCTCCATCCATAGTACTTCAGGCACTCTATCAGATCTAATCCCTTAAATCTACTTGTCACTTCCACTGTATAATCATAAGGGATTTGATTTAGGTCATCCTTGTTGGCTATCCATTTTAAATACAGCAACATGTACATGTCAACCCCAAGCTCCCTAACTATCCCTTCCTGTCACCCATCCCCAGGGAATTTTCACTCTGAAAACAAATATAGGAGTGACCATGACTATCTGATGACTCATTCAAACCTTCATACCCTCAACAAATATGCTTTGAGTGTTTGCAAAGTGCCAGGCAGTGTGACTGCTGCTGGAAAAGCACAGTGCCTGTCTTTGAAGGTTCTCAACCTAGTGAGGGAGATGCATGTGCATAAAAGGATGTTTTCAGGGTCCCAGTGGAAGTGTGGAGAATTGTTTAGAGGGAGCTGATTGTGCCGGGAGGGTTGTAGGTGAGCAGTTAACCAGTTCCAGGTCCTCCTGACCTGGGCTCTGAGGTGTCTGTATTATCACTGACTTGTGATTTTAAAATAACTTTAATATCTATTATCTTCTCTTCTTAATATGACTAATTAAAATTCACCAAAAGTAATAGCAAGAGAGCAGTTGAAGGTAATTGTCTTTTGGGACTCACTGCAGCTGTGAAGCCTCTTTCAGAACCCTCCAGAGAACCTGCCTCCTCTACGTAGAGCTACCTTCCTCACTGAGCAAGACTCAGAAGCACAGACCTCACTCCCTCATCTCAGTTCTGTGCATTTTTCATTGCTGTTTTCCTATTGTTGCTCAGTGAAAGCAGAAGAGATTTCATCAGACAAGCTCAGGGGCTTTCAACGTTTTCAGTAACCCATAATAAGGAAGAAATGAAAAAATTCCACAACACTGTCCATTCATATATATGCATAATTAAAACAAAAATGCTATGAAACAATAATTATCCAATGTGTAATCCATTTTAATAATTTCTGTTCTCAAAACAGTTGTTGGTCACAACCCAAAACTTGATTTTATAGCATATTATTAGGTAATCCAAAATTTGAATAACACTAGTCTCCTTTTACTGGGAAAGTAAATCCAGTGGAGAATATAAATCACAAGGTGCCTTTCTAAAGCAGATAGAATTAATTCGGTAGCCATCCACCTGCTTACCGGAAATTGCTGTGCTTCTGGGCAAGGGTATCCTACATTGCCTTTGTGTTACTGCCAAGCTCAGGCCATAGTTATACTTCATGATGTGCCTTCTGTGTGTTGATTTCACATCTGACCTCATTTGATTTTTCTTCTTTTTGTCCTGGAGTTCTGAAGTTGCTTTTAAAAGATCCTATTGTATCATTGTATTTGGGTGCATTTGCAGTGTTTGGATCCTGATGCAAATAAATAAATGACATTGATATTGCTCTTTCTGCTTTCATTGCAGACAAGTGAGCATTGAAATCCTCTGAATCCTGTATTGTGCTTTGAATTGCTTTGTCTGAATTATGTGGAACGCTCCTGGCTTTTTATGTGTTTGTGCCATCATTGCACTATGACGAGTTCAGGCTCATGCACTTGAACTTCTTTATTTACAGTGTGAACAGAAACTCAGGAAATGCATGAGAGCTTGGAAATCTGCATCCGTCTCCCTAGTTAATGCTGTAGAGACATAGCTCCGTATTTCAACATTTTCCTATTGAACACTGTGTTACAATTACCTTCCATTGTAATTCACAGGTTGTTATGGTGGAGACTTTGACAAGAACAAAAGTCTCTAGTGAAAATTTGATGCATTTATACATTTTTAAAAAGCCCTAGGCATGCTAATTACATCAACGATGACATGTCAAGTGTATCCCAGCAAAGAGAATTTGGTGTTGGGAACATGGATGATGCTGTGACTATCCAATGGAAGGGTAGATATTTGCTTATATGCAATTACCTATGGTAATTGTATTCCCGTGTGAAAACAGGCTTTACGCAGCCTAGTAATTACCAAAACTGGAGAAAGCATGTTAACATCAAGATCCTGGCTCAGAATAATTCACAGGCAGGAACAGGCACCAGCATTTTTGGGAGGCTTTGGGGCTTCTGTGTTTTACCCATGTTGATTGCCACAGATGTTTTCCAAATGAACAGGTGCCTAAGATTGAAACATCGTATAGGCTATGTTGGGTTTTACATTTATACATTTACCTTCTTATCCTATGAGTGGACATCTGTACAGGCTTCAAATTTTTAAGCAGATGTTATAGGTTTTAAAACATGGGTCCTGACAGACAACTCAGTGATAAACACTGCATTCTGATATTCATCATTGTGTTTGATTGCTTATGAATTTTTCCAAAATCCACAGATTCCCCAGCAGATTGTTGACACCTAAGCCAAATCACGCAAATATGATACTTTATTAAAGATCAAAGGAAACCTGGGAAATGGATCTGTGCCTTCTCTCAACTTAGGCCACTCTTACTACCTTTATTATCATGAGGGTCTTTTTTTTTTTTTTAATTTTTGATTTTGTTTTCTTGAAAGAGGAGAAAGACAAAGTTAAGGAGCAGTAACGGAGGAACAAAGATTTGCTTCTCTACTTTTTCTTTACTGCTGCTCTCTCAGTCCTCCTAGTCCTCCATTGAGATTTGCCTATCTTGTTTATTTCCTCCATTTCTTGCTGTGTCTAGAAAGAAGTTACCAGGAGAAACTTCAAAAATATGCACTGGCTCCCTCCTGAGTACTAGCCACCCCAGTAACTCTTGGGGAAGAGCGACAAGCAAACCAACCCTACCAGGACCCTACCAGGTCCTTCCTGGAGCTTGCAGTTCACGAGGGAAGAGCCACGAAGTAGAGACTTACAGAGGAAATCTGTGCTTCAAAAAATTATCATCTAGGATTTATTCTGATCCACCCCAAGACATTGAAATTCTACCCTTTTCTGTTTGGTAAGTCGATATCTTCCAGGGGGTTTGATTTCTGACGAGTGGCATTTCAATCTTAGGACTTAAGGAAATGTTTTAAACAGATGCTCAAATCGTCTTCAGGAAATTCTGCAGGGAGGCCCTTCTAATGTATGCCACATATAAATTCATATTTTCCTTCCAAATTCCTTAGGAAAGTTAGTCAGACTTTTTTTTTTTTTTGATATCTGAAAAGAAAATGAGAGTTGGTTAATTAGAATTCCACATAAAACCCCCACTGAGACCATGATGACAGTATTGCCTGCCTTTTGTTTCAGCCTAGTGGCTGATGGTCAAAGGCTCAAAGTTTTTCATATGTTCTGGATGGCTGGATGGATACCTTGGTGTGTGTGTGTGTGTGTGTGTGTGTGTTTTTCCTAAAGAATGCACCAATGTAGGAGCAGACATTAATATACCTGAGAAGTATAGGAGTGTCTTGCTGGACTACTGCATGTACAGTGGGGAAAAGGAATATACATGGTTTTATAAAAGAATCATTTTCCTTTTAGCTAAGGATACACAATGAGCTAATTTAATTTTAATGAGTTTTGATCTGCCATTGTCCTTTCTCACACTTATATTTTCCAAATCAGCATTCCATTGTCTGTGCATAAGCTTGGAATGCTTTTCATATATTTTTAGAGTTATTTTTCCAGGGGTTCTTTTGTTTTGGAAACACCCCCTTGTCCTCTTTCCACTTGCGTAGTTACTTTGCAGGAGTCTCAAAGCATCTACAGCTTCAACTACCTGCAATTTTAATCAGAAATCTCAGAGTCTCAGAATAATATTTCTTCGGTAGGTCGAGTTTATGCTGTAGCTTTATGAATTAAAGTGTATTTGGTATATTAAAACAGTTTCTTATATAGACAGGTACTTTAAAAATATATGGTACTAAATAGTAATTAGCAGGATTTAAAACTCTTAATAATTTAATGCAGTTTATTTTTGGAGTTGTTATTGTTGTTCAGTTGCTAAGTCATGTCCAGCTTTTGGGGACCCCGTGGACTGTAACCAGCTAGGCTCCTCTGTCCATGGGATTTCCCAGGCAAGAATACTGGAGTAGATTGCCATTTCCTTCTCCAGGGGATCTTCCTGACCCAGGGATCGAACCTGCATCTACCAGCATCTCCTGCACTAGTAGGCAGATTCTTTACCACTGAGCCACCAGAGAAGCCCCTTATTTTTGGTGTCCTGAGTGGTAAAAACTGTAAGAAAATAATGATGCCATGATATCCTCTTTGCTTTTTACTATTGCTTATTTTTATCCACAGATCTTGTAAAGTATGTTTTTTTCACAGCATGCTTTTGTGTATGTATGTGTCTGTAATATCTACATGCACCTCCCACATGAACACAGACATTTATATAACGTCCCCTCTCTTTTATTATGTTTATTAAGAAGACTTCTTAATAATATTATAGTAACAAGGCAGTGTGAGCACGTGTAATCTCAGATATTCCTAAAATTGAAGACCTAAGAAAAATAGCTTTTTTGACTGTGTCCTTTGTTTATCAAAAAAAGAAAAAAATTCACAATGTTTAATAATATTAAAGAAGGGGCAAACCATCAGTATTTGGTCTGAAGAATATTTGATTTAGAAGGGAATGACAATAGAGGTTTGTTATAGAAATCAGAGTAGTCCAGATCAAGTCTTTTATTTATAGATGTTGAACAGTGTTCAAGAATTGAAGAAACAATTGTGAAAGAATCAAAAGTGATGAATGGTGGGCAGAAGGTCAGACCCTTACATATTGATTGATGCTAGGTTTCTTTTTGATTTTGCCAGAGATATGCTGAAAATGGAGGGTAAAGAGCAGAAAGGAGGAAAAGCGGGGGGTATAAACTATGGATTAGGAACATGGGCTGTCAATTCTAATCTTAACTTTGCGGTCTGGCAGTTTTATGAACCCAAGCCCTTTGGCCTTTCTTCTCTATAGCTTAAGAATGATTGAGCCCAGAGCAGCTTTCTTCCAATTGTTTTATACACGATTTCTTTCCCAGGTTCTCTCTGGCTATTGCTCCCTTCTTGATGGAGCATGGGAGGGCCTTTGGTGGAGGCAAGTTCATTTTTCTTTCCAAGCCCCTTCTGGATCCGCCAAGCTTTTATATGTCTGTTCCTGGTCTTGAGAAGTAAGACTTATTTTGTCCATAAAACAGACACAATACACTTCTCTAAGGTGGGGAGTGACACTTGGATCTTCCATAAAGGACTTTAAATCATTTTGTTGAAGTTACGTATTTCCAGGTTAAGAGTCTCTTATGCCAGGAAAGGTTTTCTAGGCCTGTCTCCTAGGACCAGAAGTAGTGGCGAAGGCCCTAAAATGATGTGGTGTGGGGTAAGGGCTGGCATTGATCTGGAGAAACATGGTGCTTGCCCCTGGGGGAATTGCATAGAGAGACTTGGCTGGCTTGTCAGTCGAGGAAGCCCTTAGAAGCAGTGGAATTGGGGCTGGGGGGCTGGGAGAAAGGAGGGAGAGGAAGGAGGATTTTGTTGCCTCTAGCCCCATTTGAGAGAGAAACTTGATTTTTTTAAAGCTATGGTTTTTAGAATCACCATTAGAGACTACATGAAAGTAATAAAAATGTTTGGAACAGAGGGGTGTACAATAAACAAATGGATGAATAAGGGATGAAAAGAGTTAAGAAATGAAAAAGCCCAGAAGTGGTCCAATTTCACTTTATAGATTAAGCCATCTCTGACCTATGTATGGGTATTTCTTATAAGTTGGATGTATGGTTCAAGTGCCTTTGAAACCAAAGTTTAGGTGAAATAAGTGCTAAGGAATAAGTTGAAGGGATTTTACTACCAGAACTTAAATCAGCCAAAATATGATGATTGTTGGAGGATGTCACTGATGGCTGAGGGGATCAGAAAACCTCTGACGGTCGCCACGCGCTAGGACACATTTGGCTCCAGTGCCGATCAGAGCCGTCACATCATCTTTTGCTTATTTCTAGGGGACCAGTAGATGGTGAGCTCCACCTGAGGCCTCCCATCACCTCCAACAGCCCTCCCCTGGAGGCACTCTTGGCCTGAATCCTATTCCTGGAGAGTGGGCGACACCCACCTTGCAAATAGAACCCTTTTCTTAGGCCTCTGCTGGAGCAGGCGGGGCGCCTGGGATGGGAGGGGCTGGTGGAGTCCCTGGGAGGGTGAGGAGAGGGATGAGGAGGACCTTGTGGTGATTGATTGGCAGTAAAACAAACAAAATGCCTTGTGCAGTCTAACCATAACCTAGCATAAAGCAAAGCAAAAACACAGCAACAGCAAGCCCAATCAGAGGGAGCCCCCAGCTCAAGAAACATTCATGATAAGAGAATATACTCCCACTGACCTTATTGTGGGGGCTTCCCAGGTGGTGCTAGTGGTAAAGGACTCACCTGCCAATACAGGAGATGTAAGAGACTTGAGTGTGATCCCTGGGTCGGGAAGATCCCCTGGAGAAGGGCCCAGCCTCCCACTCCAGTATTCTTGCCTGGAGAATCCCCATGGACGAAAGAGCCTGGCAGGCTATGGCCCATAGGGTCACAAAGAGTTGGACTGAAGTGACTTAGCATGCATGCACAAGTTTATTGAGAAAGCTGCCAGGCTCTAGCAAAAGTTCAGGGAAAGTAGTCAGGCACGGTTAGTGTGGATACAGGATTTGAGAGTGACGCTGACCAGGCTGGAGGCAGCAAAAAAGAGCAAGATCACCACAGCCTGCCCTCTAGCATCACCTGCGTGGGCTCAGGGGTTATGTGAGACCTTGGAAATCCATCAAGGAGATGCAGCAACATCTTAGGAAGATGGGAAGGAGACAGGCCATGTTTAACCTTGTCTTTGAAGCTGTGATTGAGCCACATTCACTGCAGGAATGAAAAACAAGGCACCCCAGTCTGCACCGGCCCCTGCTATGGGATGCTGATAAGGGACACTCACCTGGTTTGCTGAGCCCAGCGGTGGGCAAGACATGTGTGATGTTGGGCAACACATTTCTGGTCTGGGGGAAACTGATGAGTCCTGGGAATGGATATGGGGNTGTGATTGAGCCACATTCACTGCAGGAATGAAAAACAAGGCACCCCAGTCTGCACCAGCCCCTGCTATGGGATGCTGATAAGGGACATTCACTTGGTTTTCTGAGCCCAGTGGTGGGCAAGACATGTGTAATGTTGGGCAACATATTTCTGGTCTGGGGGAAACTGATGAATCCTGGGAATGGATATGGGGAAAGGCCCAAGACAAACAGGGAGCTTGAGAAGCCCAAAGGTGATCCCAATCTGCTATAAAATGTCCGGTAGACATGACCCAGAAGCAAATGCGGTTTGACCTCATTGCCGCAGGACCCCACCTGGAAAGACAGACCTGCTACCTAACACTTGGTCAGCCCATGGAGAACCTTACAACCCGAACAGAAGTTCAGGCCTGGCCCACATGCTCCACCATTGCTAGTGCCCTCTGCCCTCGCAGAGGCCCTAGAGACACAGTTCTGTTCAGGCTGAGCGCCTCCCAGCCTCTGGATATAAGATGTAAGCCCGGAATCCTCCAGGTGAGGGCGGTAGGGGTGATGGAGGGCCCCATGTTGAGCCCACTAGTCACTGACTCCCCCATCAATAAACAACAGGTGATGCCTCTGCTTGACATTGGAGCTTTAATGCATGGTGACCCTTAGAGGTTCTTTGTAGCCATCAGCATTATTGATGGTTATGAAGGGCAAACAGTCACGGTCATGAAGGTCTCTTTGAGACTGCAGACTGGATGTTCTCCTCCGTGAGAATATGAGGTTTTTATCTCTCCGGTATCAGAGAACATACTGGGCCTGATATCTTACAAAGTCAAACTCTGCAAGCCTGTGTTGGTGAGTTCCACCTTGGGGTTAGGGTACTCAAACCACTGCTGAGGGGCAATGCAAACTGGGAACTATTAACTCCATAGCCCCCACAAAGACTGCTGCTGCTGAGTCGCTTCAGTCGTGTCCAACTGTGTGCGACCCCATAGACGGCAGCCTACCAGGCTCTGCTGTCCCTGGGATTCTCCAGGCAAGAACACTGGACTGGATTGCCATTTCCTTCTCCACAAAGACTGCTGCTGCTGCTGCTGCTGCTGCTGCTGCTGAGTTGCTTCAGTCCTGTCCGACTCTGTGTGATCCCATAGACGAAAGCCAACCAGGATCCCCCATCCCTGGGATTCTCCAAGGCTGGTAACTGCCAAATAATACTGCCCTGGTGGCTCAGATGGTAAAATCGTCTGCTTGCAGTGCTGGAGACCTGGGTTCGATCCCTGGTTGAGTAAGATCCCCAGGAGAAGGAATTGGCAGCCCATTCCAGTATTCTTGCTCAGGAAATTCCATGCGTGGACTGTTCATGGGATTGCAAACAGTCAGACAAGACTGAGCAACTTCACTAGGAGGCATGAAGAAATAAAAACTATTAAGTACTGCACCGAGTGGGTATTGTACACTCTGCTCAAGTGCTTTCAAAAGCCCGGTATGGCTGGTTTAAAAAAGCTAAATGGCTCATGGCTCTATGGACTATGGAGAACTGAACAGGGTGCCCATATGCTCTACCCAACATGACGCCTTGGTATATGACAAGATGTGCTGGACTAACCAGGCTTCCCTGTTGGCTCAGTGGTAAAGAACCCACGTGCTAATGCAGGAGTTGCAGAAGACTCAGTTTCAATCCCTGGGTCAGGAGGATCCCCTGGAGGAGGGCCTGGCAACCCACTCCAGGATTCTTGCCTGGGAAATCCCATGGACAGAGGAGCCTGGCGGGCTACAGCCTGTGGGGCCCCAAAGAGCCAGGCACAGCTTAACAACTGCTGCTGCTGCTGCTGCTGCTAAGTCGCTTCAGTCGTGTCCGACTCTGTGCGACCCCACAGATGGCAGCCCACCAGGCTCCCCCGTCCCTGGGATTCTCCAGGCAAGAACACTGGAGTGGGTTGCCATTTCCTTCTCCAATGCATGAAAGTGAAAAGTGAAAGTGAAGTCACTGAGTTGTGTCCAACTCTCAGCGACCCTTTGGACTGCAGCCTACCAGGCTCCTCCATCCATGGGAGTTTCCAGGCAAGAGTACTGGAGTGGGGTGCCATTGCCTTCTCTGACTTAACGACTAAATAACAACAAAACTGGACTTAGCGAATGCTTTTATTTTACCCCTCACAAGATCAATTTGCCTTCACGTGGCAGAAGCAACAGTGTACCTTTCAAGTGAGTCCCAAGGCTACATGCACAGCCTCATACATGTCGTGGGGTGGGAGCCTGAGATCTGTCCCGTCCCCCATGAGTGAAATGGACCCATTACACTGATGGCCTAATGTGAACAATTGAGGACTGGGCATTGGAACAGCAAGCAGTCCTTGAGAAGCAGAAGTACTCATGTAGCAGTTAAAAACTCTGGAATCCCCCAGGCAGAGCTGCCGTTTGACCTAGATGTGTCTCTGACTCTAGAAGGTTTGCCTTAGGCACTGTGGCAGAGACAAAGAAAGGAGAGAGGGCCCCTAGCATCTTGGTGTCAAGCTGGAAGGGGCAGCTGTACCTTCACAGAGCAACCGTTCCTCGCAGCGCACCCAGCCGTCCTCCTTGAGCAGAACGTCTCCCTCACAAAGGACTAACATGTCACAACACGAGCTTCACTTCTCATCAAGGGGTGGATTGAGAATATGTTTGGTCAACTCCCTCTCTGTCAGGGCTCAACCCCTCATTGTGATGAAATGACTCACCTACCTGCAGCAGCGGAGAACCCTGTCCACTAACCCACTGGCCCCAGAAACACAGGTGCTAGGCCCTGTAGAATATGTGTGTGCACGCTCAGTCACTTCTGTCGTGTCCAACTCTTTGTGACCCCATGGACTGTAGCTCACCAGGCTCCTATGTCCATGGGATTCTCCTGGCAAGAATACTGGAGTGGGTTGCCATTTCCTTCTGCGGGGGATCTTCCTGACCCAGGGATCGAACCCAGGTCTCCTGCATCACCTGCATTGCGGGCATGGACTCTACCCACTGAGCTGCCTGGGAAACGCCCTTACTCCTGCTGCTGTGGCAGCCTGCTGATGCCTGCCGTACAGATGGGTCAGGTCTCCCAGAACCGCGTCAGTACTGAGCCCAGCACTGACACGGTCTGCGTGGAAACAGGAATGAACCCCAGCGGCCCATGCGTTGAAGTCAAAGAGGTTTGCCTGGTGATCACTCACGAGCTCTGATCGTTAACTCTCTGCGCTGACAGTTGGGCTGTTCTGAAGAGATTCACCTTGAGACTTGGGCAAAGGGAAGACAAGGGGCAGATGATCCTGAAGAAGCTCTAGTGGGTTCATAATATGTGGCCAGACCTTGGGCTGATCTGCAGGAGCCTGAGGCGTATTCTTTCACGTCCTTGGTCATGAGGCACTGACGCTCTCTGGCAACAGGAACCTGATGTCCTGACTCAGGTACAGGCTCCATAACTTACCCTTCAGTAGATGATACAGCCGACTGGGAGCATGGAAAGAGCGCATGCATGTTCTCTGAATGAGACGGCATACTGCCAAGGATGCTGGGTTGCCCTTGAAATGCAGTGAATTGGTACAAGATCATAGTTGTTCTGTGTGTTCTAAACAACATCCAAGGCGACTGCCAAAAGAGTCTGGTGCCCTGAACTGGAGTTTGATCATATTGGGCCCCTGTGTGCATGTGCAGGTGATAAACACACCTTGGTTTGTGTGGACACTGCATCTGGCCTGTCCCCAGCTTTCCCCCATCGCCACACAAACCAAACCACCACCACCTGGGGATCAGAGAGGCTGAGCTCCATGTACAGACACCCTCATCGAACACACAATGGTGGGGGCATATTTCAAAGGTCATGACTTACAAGACTGGGCAGAATAACATGACACCAAACGGAGGTTCCATTTCTCTGTAACCTACAAGCGGCACAGTTGGTAGAAAGGAGGAATGAAACATCAAAGCAGCAGGTGGGAAGAAGTGCTCACGACAGAGGAACCAGCTCCTGGGGCTGCTCCTGCCGCAGTCAAGGGGGGCAAAGGGCTGGCGAGTGGGCAGGGAGGGGGCTTCGCTTGCTGCAGCTACCTCCCACTGCCATGGAGCCGCTTGGAACCCTTTTATTTTTTTTTATTTTTTGAATAGTTGGTTAAATTACAAACAGGCAAAACTATCTTGTCTGGGTGGTATTCTTCAAGGCTTTAACACTTGTGGATGATCAACTGGTAGGCTCTGTTGCCCCACATGGCAGACTGGGGACCCCTACTGAGACACCCAACACCGTAAAGACAGACATTGCCCGGACGCTCACCATGGGTTAGTGCTATGCAGTTGAGAGCATCCATCGTGCCTGGGATTTGTGATGGGGCATCTCATTGGGAGGAGCAAATTATTTGCACCCCTGGATGTGGAGGAACTAATCAATTTCCATCAGAATCCCATTGTCCTGCTGCAAGCCAGCCCTGTGGAAATGTACTGGGCCTGGAATGGAACTGGTGCCATTGACAGAGGGAAGGAGATGGGAGTCCTGGTCTGGCATCTCTCACCCCCCAGAGCACCTCCCATCCTCAGAGCATCTCTTCATGAGAGTGAAGCTTCCCTTCCAACATGTGTAATATATGCAACTAGATCAAGTTCCTAAAGCTGCAGCCACATTAACATCTAAGGATCAGACCACAACTGCAATTCTTCTAAAACGGGGAGACCTTCCTCTATAAGTTTCTACCAAAAATGTCTTCTGACCTTATACTTTTGCCACTCCTGTGTATCCAGTCAGAGATTGGCACCTGATAGGAATACTTTCTAAGTGGGGGTGTCCACTTAGATCCCCAGCAAAGAAATCATCAGTCCAGCTGTTGGATGTGTGGGCAGCCATCCCCCTCTAGCTTACTAGAACCGCCATGCTGGGTGTGTCTGCTCCAAGGAGGGGATTTGAAGGTTCTGAAACAGCAAATTAGGGAAGAGCAAACTAGGACTAGCACTCTTAATCCATCTGACATTACCAACACGGATCCGGAAGCCTGGCCTGCAGTACACACTATCAATCACACCAGGTGTGGTGATTCTTTTCTTGTCAATAGAGTTACATGGGCAGCTATCAAACTGCCACCAAGGAGGGTCCTAAAAATACCATCCGAGTGGTTCTGCTCGGATTTGGGATGGGTTCATGTGGCTCACCCTGGGTTATCAATATTTGAACACATAGGCTTCCCAGGTGGCTTAGAGGGTAAAGCATCTGCTCGCAACGTGGGAGACCTCTGTTCAATCCCTGGGTCAGGAAGATCACATGGAGAAGGAAATGGCAATCCACTCCAGTATTCTTGCCTGGAGGATCCCACGGACGGAGTAGCCTGGTAGGCTACAGTCTACGGGGTCGCAAAGAGTCAGACACGACTGAGCGAGTTCACTTCACTTCACTTCACTTCACTTCAGGCATGCCTAGTTGAACAGTTGAACAGTTCTATGAAGACCTACAAGACCTTCTAGAACTAACACTCCAAAAAGATGTCCTTTTCATTATAGGGGACTGGAATGCTAAAGTAGGAAGTCAAGAAACACCTGGAGTAACAGGCAAATTTGGCCTTGGAATATGGAATGAAGCAGGGCAAAGGCTAACAGGGTTTTGCCGAGAGAATGCACTGGTCATAGCAAACACCTTCTTCCAACAACACAAGAGAAGACTCTACACATGGACATCACCAGATGGTCAACACCGAAATCAGATTGATTATATTCATTGCAGCCAAAGTGGAGAAGCTCTATACTGTCAGCAAAAACAAGACCAGGAGCTGACTGTGGCTCAGATCATGAACTCCTTATTACCAAATTCAGACTCAAATTGAAGAAAGTAGGGAAAACCACTAGACCATTCAGGTATGACCTAAATCAAATCCCTTATGATTATACAGTGGAAGTGAGAAATAGATTTAAGGGACTAGATCTGGTAGACAGAGTGCCTGACGAACTATGGAATGAGGTTTGTGACATTGTACAGGAGACAGGGGTCAAGACCATCCCCATAGAAAAGAAATGCAAAAAAGCAAAATGACTGTCTGAGGAGGCCTTACAAATAGCTGTGAAAAGAAGAGAAGCGAAAAGCAAAGGAGAAAAGGAAAGACATAAACATCTGAATGCAGAGTTCCAAAGAATAGCAAAGAGAGATAAGGAAGCCTTCTTCAGCGATCAATGCAAAGAAATAGAGGAAAACAACAGAATGGGGAACACTAAAGATCTCTTCAAGAAAATTAGAGATAGCAAGGGAACATTTCATGCAAAGATAAAGGGCAGAAACTATATGGACCTAACAGAAGCAGAAGATATTAAGAAGAGGTGGCAAGAATACACAGAAGAACTGTACAAAAAAGAGCTTCACTACCCAGATAATCACGATGATGTGCTCACTCACCTAGAGCCAGACATCCTGGAATGTGAAGTCAAGTGGACCTTAGAAAGCATCACTATGAACAAAGCTAGTGGAGGTGATGGAATTCCAGTGGAGCTATTTCAAATCCTGAAGGATAATGCTGTGAAAGTGCTGCACTCAATATGCAAGCAAATTTGGAAAACTCAGCAGTGGCCACAGGACTGGAAAAGGTCAGTTTTTAAGACTAGAGATCTCTTCAAGAAAATTAGAGATACCAAGGGAACATTTCATGCAAGGATGGGCTCGATAAAGGACAGAAATGGTATGGACCTAACAGAAGCAGAAGATATTAAGAAGAGGTGGCAAGAATACACAGAAGAACTGTACAAAAAAGATCTTCATGACCCAGATAATCATGATGATGTGATCACTCATCTAGAGCCAGACATCTTGGAACGTGAAGTCAAGTGGGCCTTAGAAAGCATCACTACGAACAAAGCTAGTGGAGGTGATGGAATTCCAGTTGAGCTGTTTCAAATCCTGAAAGATGATGCTGTGAAAGCACTGCACTCAATATGCCAGCAAATTTGGAAAACTCAGCAGTGGCCACAGGACTGGAAGAGCTCAGTTTTCATTCCAATCCCAAAGAAAGGCAATGCCAAAGAATGCTCAAACTACTGCACAATTGCACTCATCTCACATGCTAGTAAAGTAATGCTCAAAATTCTCCAAGCCAGGCTTCAGCAATACATGAACCATGAACTCCCTGATGTTCAAGCTGGTTTTAGAAAAGGCAGAGGAACCAGAGATCAAATTGCCAACATCCGCTGGATCATGGAAAAAGCAAGAGTGTTCCAGAAAAACATCTGTTTCTGCTTTATTGACACAATGATTAAGTACTGTAATGATTTAGACATGTGTCATATTTTACTGCCATCATTAATACAAACTAGGAAGCTGCCAACTCTTAAGCATCACATTTTTTTTCTTAAGAGGAATAATCCTTTCAGTGAGTGAATAGATGGCATCCCTATTTTTTTTAAAAAAGTAGAAACTTACCTGGGCTAGCCTTCTAAAAAGAAGGGTTTTATAGATGTACATCTATCATAATTAAAAATATAAAATTATAAATTTTGAAGTACTTCTGAAGTATATTCTCTGGTTCATTTAAATATGATTATAGCTTGTTTAATAGAGAACAATCCTCTTTTAAAGGATTCCTTTTGTAATGATTTCCTGTGTGGTTGATTTAAAAGTCCAAAATCATGATCCAATTTCCCAGGTTGTTTCTTGGTAGTGTTCAATGTGTTTCTTGAATAATATCTTAAAGGAAGGGTGATGCTTTTTTTTAAAATAATTCTTTTTTAAACAAATTTTATTTACTCATATACTTGTTTATTTTAATTTAGGGGCACACCCTGTGGCATGTGGGATCTTACTTTCTTGACCAGGGATCAAACCCTGTACCCCGTGCACTGGAAAGCAAAGTCTTAACCATTGGACTGCTGGAAAATCTCAGGAGTTGTCTTTAGAAACTGAACAAATTCATGTTTCCTACATAACTTGATAGTGGAGACTGAGTGGCATCTTTGAGAAAGTTTCCTATGTTGTTCCATTGTTCATTTTTTAGATATGAACTAAATTGAATTTCAAGCACTAGCATTTGCTGCCGATGAAAGTGATCATGTCAAGAATTCTAGGATGGAGATGGGGCCTCTTGGAGGTGCTCAGACCTCAGTCTTAGTACTTGAGTGAGGGGACATGAAAGAAGTCTGACTGGACTCAAAACAGTGATGTGAGGAGGCAATGACTATTTTTAGCTTGATTTACTCATTTGTGTTCCTTTCCAGTCTATGTCGAATAAGGTAGAACCTGACCCTTGCTGTTGGGGACAACAAAGGAAGGAAGTCACACAATACACTCCCTTTAAGTTCTGGAGTGGAGATAAGATTAAACAATAGCAAAGCTTCTCACTAGTGACATAAAAATAAATGGGAAAACATTACCAGGAATGCCACTAATTCAGAGCTTCCCAATCACACTCCTAGTGGAGACACCCATTTCCTGGTACAATGGAGACCTGCGAATAAAAAGATTAAAATGCAATGATGTAGCTATTGCCCCTATAGAAAGAGTTGTAGGTAGAGTAAAAGCCCACAGAACATCAATTTACATGTGAAAATTGCTAATGACAGCAGGCAATTTGAAGCTATGAACTTCTTTAAGTTTTATATTAGTTAGTAATGGAGACGAAACACTAGATGTTTCCACTCAACATATATACTCTTAAAAACTCATCTATTTGAATACCAATACATCACTGAATACAACAGGAGAAAGGACATATATCTTAGAGGATTGTACTCAAATTACAATGCACATTAGTGAATAAAATATATAAGTATTAATATGAAATATCTATAAGGGTTGGGGACACCTTACTATTTTGGCACACTGCTTACTTTTATTATTAAGTTAAATTATCTCCTTCAGATAGTGTCTTTATCTGTGGTTCATTTTTCAGTCTATTTAGTTTTATTTATATTTGTTATTTAATTATTTTCCCTTGACACATTATTGGTCATCATATAATTTCAAACCTACTTTTTTCATCTTCTATTACTCTAAATATTTGTTCTCAAAACATAATCTTTTAAGTATCATGGGACGACAGAGGATGAGATGGTTGGATGGCATCACCAACTCAATGGAAATGGATTTGGGTAGACTCCGGGAGTTGGTGATGGACAGGGAGGCCTGGCTTGCTGCGGTTCACGGGGTTGCAAAGAGTTGGACACGACTGAGCGACTGAACTGAACTGAACTGAGGCATGCCTATGTTGGGAACAGGAAGATGACTCTATAAACAGAACCAAACAAATTGCACCAGGGACGTGGGATGGATGTCCCCAGATCTCGGTGCCATATTCCTGTCCTATGAAAAGGTAGTGACTGGGGTGGCACTGACTGTTCCCACCACCCATATTACTGGGGGGCCCTAAGTGGGACCCCATGATTGTCTGGCAGCAGTCCTTGGCTATGGCTTCCGTCTGTGTGGGTAGGCCCCTCCACCCTGGGCAGAGGGTAGAATCCACCCCACCATAATGAAAGCTGCCAACCTCCCCCCCTTCGCGAGCAGTCAGCTGACCACATCCTCTTTTCTGTGGGCAGGGTCGCTGGGCTGCAGCCTCTGTCCCCTCCCTGGACTGGAGGATGTTATGGCACACATAGCAGTCCTTAGGACACTCACCCAGCAAGCCTTAAACAATAACCGCCAAAGCCTGTCTTATCAGATATGGAAACCTCTATTGAGAAAAACTGTCCTCCAAAACAGGAGGCCCTTTTTGGCTATTTCTGCCTCACAAGAAGTACTTGACCATGATCCACATGGTCTGTGTGTTCATACCTGATCACGAATGAACAGGACGCAGTCAACGCCCTGAGTGGTCTCACCCCCAGCCTAGGAGATTTCATAAATCAGGCATTTGGAACACAGGGCTCTTGGGGGAAAAGGTTGCTATTTATTTTGGGAATCGTTATCTTAGTCTATGTTTTCTCTTGAATGTGCTCGCATTGTTGCTGTGATGTCTGCCTCCAGAGCAGCCAAAGAGCCTCCAAACCAGCCGCCTTCACACTAATGAATCCCCCTGCTGAGCACTCAGAAGAAGGGGGCGTGTGAGATTGTCAGAGCTGGCCACGGGGTGAGAGAGTGTTGCAGGAGGTCATCCACAGGACATGACCTCTGGACCTGAGAGCTGGACTGGCCATTTGGGGGCTCCCACCCCTCCTCTGTCCTTAGAATACGTTTTGCTCATCATACACACAGTAGAAGCCCTTTCAAGGACACAGCCTTGAGATGTGTGTTACTCGTTAAGTTGTGTCCAACTCTTTGTGACCCCATGGACTGTAGTCTGTCAGGCTCCTCTGTCCATGGAATTCTCCAGGCAAGAATCCTGGGGTGGGTTGCCATGCCCTCCTCCAGAGGATCTTCCCAAATCAGGAATCCTACCCAGGTCTCCTGCATTACAAGCAGAGTCTTTACCATCTGAGCCACCAGGGAAGAGCTCAGCCTTGTGATAGTTAAGTGCTGTTGAGACTGTATACTTGGGTGGCATACAAGGCTGAACCCAGGATCCTGTGTAAACTTTGGAGATTCTGGAGGGTGGTTGCAGAGATCAGCTTGTCTTGCAACACCCAAATCAAACTAGGTATGTAAGCTCCCTTGTTTATGGAAAGTGCCACCTACCAATCTGACCTGCCTCTTTGTCTCTGCTTGCTCTCAGTGTATGGGGATGAGTTTCAGATTTCACCCGAGAAGCTCTGAGTTTTCAAACTAACAGGCTTGAGGTAATGTGTATTCTCTGCTTGTCCTTCTTTAGAATCTTGGCATTCTCTTTCTCTCTCTCTCTCTCTCTTTTTTTTTTTTTTTTGTAGAAAGATGGGAATGAAACAATACAACATCTTTAAACTCTCCTTTCTATTCATGAGCAGATGTCTCATCAGGACAGAAGGCAGGTTCCCAAAGAGCATGCAGGACAGAAAACACTGGCTGAGTTTCTTGGATGTAGATGAGAAAATAGTCACTGGAGGGGTGTGTGTGCACACAGCCAAGCTTGCATTTGCTGTGATTCTCTCTTGTTTTTGACCTGCTCCTCCCTGAACAGGGACCCAGGGCCATGAGATGAATTCTTCTGGGATCAGAAAGCAAAATGTGAATTTGATGCTTGAAAAGGATCAAATTCTTAATGAACCGTATCCAACTTATTTGCAAGAAACATGTGCCGTGGTTCTTGGGGACCTGGTGATGAACTCGAGTTGACTCAAGGGTGCCTTTGCTAAGAGAAGTTCACTCCTAGAAATCAGCAGAGTTTATTTCCAGACAGTGTAACATAGGGTGGTGTGCTGTGTGCTCAGTCACCCAGTCGTGCCTGACTCTTTGTGACCCCATGGACTGTAGCCCCCCAGGCTCCTCTGTGCATGGGATTCTCCAGCAAGAATACTGGAGCGGGTTGCCATGCCCTCCTCCAGGGGATCTTTCTGACTCAGGGATCAAACCTGCATGTCCTGCGGCTCCTGCACTGGCAGATGGATTCCTTACCACTGAGCCACTTGGGAAGGCAACATAGGGCAGAGGTGTGTGCCTATGCAGGTGACTCCTCAGGGGTTCCCAGGTGTCAGAATTACCAGGAGTGAGACCACTGAGGTGCCCTGAGGCTCTGTCTTCTACGACCCAGAAGTTTTTTTCTCCCTTGTTGGAATTCTCAAATATTACTAACCAGAATTATTTCTCTAATATTCAGATATCTCCATCATTAGCAATTATTTCTCCAAATCAAATTAATCCCATCACTAAGTAATCGTTCTATTTGACTCAGCTCTGTGTCAGACCTCACTGCTTTCAGTTTTATCAAGCACCTTACAACCAGCGTGGGACAAAGTGAACGCTCCACTAAGCAGTCCTCTGGAAGATAGAATTGTTATAGCCTCCAATCTGTTTAATCTGTTTATTTTTACTGTGCCATGCAGCTTGTGGGATCTTGGTCCCTTACCAGGGATTGAACCTGGGCCCCTGGCCCTGGAAGCACTGAATCCTAACCACTGGACTGCCCCATCTGTTTGATTCAGTACAATGGCCCTGGTTTTTCCTCAATGTGACTTAAATTTTCTGTAAGTTATTGAAGTAAGTAATTCACCATTTCTTTCTTTTTAACATTAAAAAATATATAAATATATAACAGTAAACTACCACAAAGGACAAAAATTATACGCATTTTT
>SJYT01071324.1:122419-191926 GCA_006410635.1 Cephalophus harveyi | reverse complement strand
TTGTTTAACTTTCTCTATCTATAAATACATGTATTTTTTACTGAACTCTTTAAAATAAATTGCAGATATGCATTTCACTCATAAATATTTACCATTAATCTTCTAAGGATAAAGTTATTTTGCTATTAACCACCATATCATTATCACACTCAAAGAAGTTAATAAGAATTGCATGCTGTTATTATTCACTACCTAGTTCAGTTTCAAATTTCCTGTTATCCTAAAAATTCCATTCATAGTTGTTTTTTTTTTAAGATGTATTTATTTTTGTTTGTGCTGGGCCTTCACTGCTGCCTGGGGGCTTTCTCTAGCTGTGGCGAGTGCAGGCTACTTTCATTGAGGTGCAAGGGCGTCTGATTGCAGCGGCTTCTCTTGCTGTGGTGCACCGGCTGCAGGTCCCTGGGCTTCAGGCGTTGCAGAGAGAGCGCTCAGGAATTGTGGCTCACAGGCTCTAGAGCACCGGCTCAGTGGTTGTGGTCCATGGGGCTTAGTCGATGGGCACCATGTGTGAATATCCTGGACCAGGGATAGAACCCGTGACACCTACAAGCAGATTCTCAGTCTCTGGACCACCAGAGAAGCCCCCCACTCATAGTTTTTTAAAAAACTTAATCCCAAGATCCAATTAAGTTTCCAGTTTTTCATTTTGCCTTTTCTAATTTGTAAAACTTTCCCTCATTTTAAAATTTTGTTTGTTGTCTATGTCAAAGATTCTCTTTTTGAGACCCCAAGCTAGATGTCTTGTAAAAGATTATTTACTGTGGATTCATCTGGTTGTTTACTGATGAATTAGAATACATTTAGATCTTTGTTTGGCAGAAATATTGCAAAAAAAAAGAGTGTTGAAAATTAATTTATTAACCAGAAAAGTTTCACTACTCCTCTCCTCCCCCTTACCAATATATCTTAGCTAATGAAGTATATTTCCTACCCCAATCCTAAAGTTTAGCCATGTAATTTGTTGAGGAAATGGGGTGTAAGTAAATATGAACAATTGGTCTTTTCCTCTGGTGCTTCTGACATTAGCATGAGAAGACTATTTCTTGAGTCTCAGAAAACTGAGTAACACAGAGATCTAACCTGAATTGAAACCACAGCCTGACCAAGCATTGCCTACATCAGCAGAAACCCAGCCAATCACAGATGTGTGAGCAACAGGTATATACGTTGCCTGTCACTGACATTTTATGGTTAAGTGTTAAACAAGAGTTATGTGAGACAGCAATTGTACCTACCTTTTTTTTTTTCCTATGTGGTGAAAGACACATGACATGAAATTTGCCCCTTTAGATTTTTTAAGTGTAGAGTTTAGACTGCAAGGAGAGCCAACCAGTCCATCCTAAAGGAGAGCAGTCCTGAGTGTTCACTGGAAGGACTGATGTTGAAGTTGAAACTCCAGTTTGGCCACCTGATGCGAAGAGTTGACTCATTGGAAAAGACCCTGATGCTGGGAAAGATTAAGGGCAGGAGGAGAAGGGGACGACAGAAGATGAGATGGTTGGATGGCATCACTGACTCAATGGACATGAGTTTGGGTAAACTCTGGGAGTTGGGGATGGACAGGGAGGCCTGGTGTGCTGCAGTCCATGGGGTCGCAAAGAGTCAGACACAACTGAGTGACTGAACTGAACAGTATTGTTAACATTGCTGAATAGATTTCTAGAACTTTTTGGTCTTGCATAACTGAAACTCTATCCCCGTTGAACAGCAACTCATTTCTCCCTTCCCCTAGCTCCTGTCAGCCACCGTGCATTCTACTTTTTGCTTCTATGAGTCAGACTACTTCAGGTACTTCATGTAAGTGGGATCACTTAGTATGTGTCTTTGAAGGTTAGCCTATTTCACTTAGAATGATTTTCTCAAAGTTTACCCACTCTAGCATATAAAAGGATTTCCTTTTCTTAAGACTGAATAATATTCCATTGTCAGTATACACCATGTTATCTTTATCTGGTCATCTGTTGATTGACATGCGCTTCCATTGTGGCTCAGCTGGTAAAGAATTCGTCTGCAATGGGGGAGACCTGGGTTCAATCCCTGGATTGGGAAAATCCCCTGAGAAGAGAAATTCTACCCATTCCAGTGTCCTTGCCTGGAGAATTCCAGGGTCGTAAAGAGTTGGACACAACTGAGCGACTTTCACTTTCACTTTCTACTGATTGACATTGGTTGATTTCTACATCTTGGCTGTTCTTAATAATGCTGCAATAAACGCGGTAGTGCAAATACATCTTCAAGATCTTGTTTCCAATTATTTTGGATAAATACCCACAAGTGGAATTTCTGGATCATAAGGTACTTTTTTTTTTTTTTTTTAAAGAACGTCTGTACATTTTTCATAGCAGTTGCATCACTTTAGACTTCTACCAAAAGTGCACAAGGGTTCCAATTTCTTCATATTCTCACAAACCCTTGTTATTTTCTGTTTTTTTTTTTTTGTTGTTGTTGTTTTGTTTTTGTTTTTGGTAATGGCCATCCTAACAGGTATGAGGTTTTTTTTTTGTGTGTGTGTGGTTTTGATTTGCATTTTTTTGTGTGGTTTTGATTTGCATTTTTTTGTGTGTGGTTTTGATTTTCATTTCTCTGGTGATTAGAGTGGTCGAATGTCTTTTCATATACCTGTTGGCCATTTGTAAGTCTTTCTTAGAGAAATGTCTATTCAAGTCCTTTGCCCGTTTTTAAAACATGCTATTTGTTTTTTGCTACTGAATTGTACGAGTCCTTTATACATTTTGGATATTAACTCCTTGTCACATATATGCTTTACAAACACTCAGTTTCATGAGTTGTCTTTTCATTCTCCTGATTGTGTCCTTTGCTGTGCTTTTTAGTTTCATGAGGTGTCACTTGCCTACTTTTGCTTTTGTTGCCTGTGCTTGTAGTGCTATAGCCCAGAAATCATTGCCAAGACCAATGTTATGAAGCATTTCACCTATGTTTACTTCTAGGAGTTTTATAGTTTCAGGTCTTATGCTTAAGTTTTTAATTCATTTTAAGTTGATTTTTTTTTTTTTTTTAAGATAGGATCCAATTTAATTCTTTTGCGTGTGAATGTCCAGTCTTTTTAAAGAGATTTTCCTATCCCCACTGTGTAGTCCTGGCATCCTTGTTGAAGATAATTTGACTGCATATGTTTAGGTTTATTTCTGGCTCTCCATTCGATTCCTCTGGCTTATGCTGCTGCTGCTGCTAAGTCGCTTCAGTCATCTCCAACTCTGTGCAACCCCATAGATGGCAGCCCACCAGGCCCCTCTGTCCCTGTGATTCTCCAGGCAAGAACACTGGAGTGGGTTGCCATTTCTTTCTCCCCGCTCTGGCTAATATGTCTACCCTTATGTCTGTACCATACTCTTTTTATTACTGTAGCTTTGTGATATGTCTTGAAGTTAGGAAATGTGAGGCCTATATCTTTGCTCTTTCTCAAAATTTTTTTGGCTATTAGAAGTCCTTTGTGAGTCCATATGAATTTATATGAATTTGGGGATTGTTTTTTCTATTACTGTAAAAGATGCCATTGTGATTTTCGACAGGAATTACGTTGAGTCTGTAGATTGTTTTGGGTATTATGGACATTTTAACAATATTAAATCTTTTGATTCATAAATATGGGGTATCTCCCTATATGTGTGTCTTCTTTAATTTCTTTCAGCAGTGTTTTATCATTTTCAGTGTAGAAGTGTTTCACCTTGGTTAAGTTTCTTCTAAGTACTTTATTCTTTCTGATGCTATTGTAATGGGGTTGTTTTCTTAATTTCTTTTTTGAATTGTTCATTGTTGATGATCTTTGATTGAATCATAGTTCATTGAATCAATGATTACATTAGGACTCTGTTATGGACTGATATTCATATATGTGAAAATGTATACATATGTATATATTTGTGTGTGTTGTGCTATGCTTAGTAGCTGTCATGTCTAACTCTTGGCGACCCCATTGTCTATAGCCCACTAGGCTCCTCTGTCCATGGGGATTCTCCAGGCAAGAATCCTGGAGTGGGTTGCCATGTCCTCCTCCAGGGGATCTTCCCAACCCAGGGACTGAACCCAGGGTTCCCACATTGTAGGTGATTCTTTACCATCTCAGCCACCAGGGAAGCCCAAGAAGACTGGCTTGGGTAGTCTATCCCTTCATCAGGGATCTTCCAGACCCAGGAATTGAACTGGGGTGTCCTACATCACAGGTAGATTCTTTACCAGCTGAGCTGCCAGGGAAGCCCACATAAATATATAATAAATATATATAAATGTATATGCTGATTTTGAGTCATTTTAGGTTCACAGGAAAACTGAGTGGAAGGTGCAGAGCTTCCCTATATGTCCCTGAGCTCACTCTTGCATAATCTTCTTCCTTATCAATTTCTCCCACTAGAGTGGCTCATTTGTTAAAATTGATGACATTTATTGGCACATCATTATCACTCAAAGTCCATAATTTACATTGGGGCTTATGGTTAAATCCTGGTGGTGTAACATAGTTTTTAAAGAAAACAAATGACTGATTTTTTAAAATCAAAGTTTCAATCCTGAGTGTATCTAGGCAATCAGAAGGCCTTAGGACAGAAAAGAAAGAAATTTTCTCTTTTGAGTCTGAAGAAGAGGACTCATGGATCATGTGTTCACAGGCTGTGCACAGATTGCCTTAGGTGAAGGGAACCTGTGAGTCCTTAGATAACTTGTCTTTACCTAGGGCAGTACCTGACATTGTCTTATAAGGAGAGGGCAAAAGGAATAAACTAATCCAGATTAAATACTATTGATTCCACCTTGCTTCATACTACACAAATAATCCCAAGGATGGTGATGCTTTCTACTCTCCAAATTGAGTGTAAATTCACACTTTATCTACAGCTGAATCAGAAGCTTCTGTACTCTGGCTGAAGTTCCCCAAGAAAAGTCAAAATGTGATATAATTTATGAGGATTTCCAAACTAGCTTTCAAGTCTTGGTTACTAAAAGATCCCAGTTTATGGTCCAGCTTGTGGGTTGCCTCTTCACAGTAAAGATCTTGCTTCTCTTTTTGCCCTTGGCCTTATAATTATTATGATTTTCAACATATATTCAAAACATACATGTGGATATAAAATAATACAATACAGTAACAAAATAATTCTGTAGGGAAAATAGCAGTACCAAGAATCCTTTCTGCAAGTGGTAAACAAGTCATTATTTAAATTAGAACATGGATTAGATTGTACATACTTATAATAAATACCACTGGGCACCAATTAGGCACCTGACATCATGTTAGTTGCTTTGCATCTCAATTAATTCTTTAATTTATCCTACATCATAGGTAGCTTTTCTTGTTCCCATTTTATAAATGAGGAAACTGAGGCTTAGAGAGTTAGTGACTTGGCCAAGAGTATTCAGCTGATCAATGATAGGGCCAGGATTCTAACATTCACACTCCTTCTGTTAGTTCTTAAGATATAATCTCCCATTTTTAGAGAACTACTAGGATGTGAGGGGGCCCAGATACATGCATCTGGGGAGTTATTTTAGTGAGGAAATCAAACAATGAGACGTGTGTTTCAATGTCCTAAACACGAAAGGAAGAAGCAGCAAGATGGCAGCAGTAAAAGAAAAGGTCAGAAAATGAGCCGGAAGTAAAAGCAGGTGAACAGAGGGCAGGAACAGAACGTGAAGGGGATTTCCGTCATGAGGACTTTCCTAAACACTTAGAAAACAGAAGCGAGGGGCGGCCAGAACGTTATTTAAGGAAACCAGTGATGGAGGGCAGACAGAAGCTATATAACGTCTAGACTGGTGGTTAGGAGGGAATTTATTGATGGAAGTAAAATCTTAAATTGCATGCTTAATGTCAATCTAGTTTACAGTTTTAGGTAATGTAAAGTAAGGGTGACGAATTCAGAACAGATGGCAAGAAGGAAGTTTTGCAGAGAGCAAATCACAAGCGCCTGTGGAACGGACATCCTGCAGGGACAATACTCAAATGTACTTGCAGGGGACTCCGGAGCCCTCGTCAGTGATTTACGGATGACAGTCATGGGCAGAAAGGACTCAGTTAACAAAATTCTCTCCAGTTTCCAGTAGGGGTGTCTGTTAACTCGTTTGGCGTGATTTGCTGATTGCATTTTAGGAGAAGCACACCAGTTTTCCTGATAGGAACACTGTGGCAATGACTTTAAAAAACAGATGTACTGTGATAATCTAATGGCAAATTCCGCTTTTCAATTTTGTCTCCAAATGTTTGTGTCTGCTTTGGAGAACCATTTGGAAAGATATGGGCAAGCGCTGTGTTATGCATGCAGGGTTGGGAACCCACTGCTTGACTGAAATAGGCATGGCGGGGGGAATCAGATTTACAGTTCTCCTTCACATCAACATTTTAAGGTAGCTGTTTGCTTTATAAGGTTTACAGAGTCTTTCAATGGTGGGACACAGGTCAGTGACACTCAGATCAGTGAAAGGCAGAACTCTTGTTATCTACAGCTCTAGGGGAAAGAAGTCTAACACACGAACAGCTGCACCTAGGGACAAGATCACAACAGGTTGCAAATTTACGGGTGGCTTATGTACAGACAGTGGGGGTGGGTGGGTAGCTGGGTTTCCTGGGATCCCTGGGATCCCTGGGAATGGGTTCATTTGAATATTCTGCCAAGTCTGACCCACGGATGCTGTTCCTAGCTGTTTGGTAGCTTTGGCTTTGGGGAACTGGGGTGTTTGCCAGTGGTTCTGGAGAGTATGACTTCAATAAAGCAAGTGGTTGGGGTGGGACCTAGCAAATTGTTCCAAAAAGGAAACTGAGACATTTGAGCCACGACTCTACCATTGAGTTAAGACGGCATTATGAAATATTGTATTCCACCTTTTTGACTATTGAAATGTCGGAGCTTGGATCTGCAGGAACTGCCATCCATCTAGGCCCTTTCTGCCTCTGAATTTTACATATGTGTAGGGGCATCAAGGCCATCTTCTCTGATGCTCTGGGATTTACAGAGAAAGTGATAAACCCCTTACTTGGTCCTGGGGTTACAGGACCTCCCAGAGGCTGCAGGAGCCCATCTGCCTCCATGCTTCTGTAGGTACAGCGATGCTTCTAGTGTTTCTTGGCGAGTCAAGTCACAGGAGGTCAGTGAAGCTGTATAAGACCCTTTCTGCTCTGGACATACTTCTCAACTATGTCTCCACAGGGGTCTTGTTGCTTCCTGAGAAGTGAGGCACAGGCCTCCTTTAGTCTCAAATCCTAGAAACCTCTCCAATGAACCACCCCATTCTTCCCAGAATACAGTCCAGGGTGGATCCCTGTGGCAGGCTGTCCTTTGGAGCTACAGCATCCAACTGGTGTCTGCCTCTACTGGTCCTCCAGGTGGCGCTAGTGGTAAAGACCGCACCTCCCCGTGCAGGAGACTTAAGAGGTGCAGGTTTGATTCCTGAGTCGGGAAGATCCCCTAGAGGAGGGCATGGCAACCCTCTCCAGTATTCCTGCCTGGAGAATCCCCTGGACAGAGGAGCCTGGTGGGCTACAGTCCATGGGGTCACCAAAAGTCAGACACGACTGAAGGGACTTAGCTCACATGCCTGCTGCCTGTCCTCCAACCTAAGGACTTTTGTCTAATCAGGAGTTGGGATCTTGGGAGTAGGAAAAAAGAAAATTTGCTCCTGCTTATCAAATATTTTTCTAAGTTGATGATAGATGCACATGCCTTCTTTCCTTGCTAAACTTTAGAGTCTTAAAACCCTAAACCCAGGAACTGATGTTTATTTATTCTTGTTCTGCTGTCACATGCTTTCGTGAGGCAATAAACACAGAGTGGTCAAGCGTCTACAGTAAAACAGGCAAAAGTCATGGGTCGATATCTCATAATAGTCTTCTCTTCCTCTCTTCCCCTGCCCCTCAGTATACATACATTATTTCATTTGGTCCTTGCAACAGCATAGACTGATAGAGATTTCTGCTTCCATTCAGTTCAGTTCAGTCGCTCAGTTGTGTCCAACTCTTTGCGACTCCATGAATTGCAGCACGCCAGGCCTCCCTGTCCATCACCAACTCCCAAAGTTTACCCAAACTCATGTGCATCGAGTTGGTGATGCCATCCAGCCATCTCATCCTCTGTTGTCCCCTTCTCCTCCTGCCTTCAGTCTTTCCCAGCATCAGGGTCTTTTCAAATGAATCAGCTCTTTACATCAGGTGGCCAAAGTATTGGAGTTTCAGCTTCAACATCAGTCCTTCCAAGGAGTATTCAGGACTGATTTCCTTTAGGATGGACTAGTTGGATCTCTTTGCAGTCCAAGGGACTCTCAAGAGCCTTCTCCCACACCACAGTTCAAAAGAATCAATTCTTCAGCACTCACCTTTCTTTATAGTGCAACTCTCACATCCATACATGGCCATTGGAAAAACCATAGCCTTGACTAGACGGACCTTTGTTGGCAAGGTACTGCTTCCACTAGCTAAATGAAAAAACATACTCAGATGAGGTAAGTGGTTGAGAATATGAATTCAGATCTGATGGTCCCCAAATGAGTTTTCCTCCCCAGATATGACACTGCCACCTGAATTTTGCACCAAAGAGACCCTAACTTCTTTTTTCTACTCTTCTTCCCTGTTTAAAGTCTACTCTGTAGGTTCCTCATCTTCCTACTTCCTTTGGAGGTAATGATTTTATATATACATGGAACATGCATGCATGCATGCTCTGTCATGTCCGAGTCTCTGAGACCCCATGGACTATAACCCGCCAGCTTCCTTTGCCCATGGAATTTTCCAGGCAAGAATACTGGAGTGGGTTGCTGTTTCCTCCTTCAGGAGATCTTCTCTATCTATCCAAGGATCAAACCCAAGACTCGTGCCTCTCCTGTATTGGCAGGCAGGTTCTTTACCTGGGAAACCCAGTGATTTTATATTAATAGCTTATTGGATTCTATGTATTGTGGCATCACAAGTTAAAAATGCAAACTAAACAGCTCTTTTCATTTACTCATGGAACCAATATTGATGGGCCCATTAAGTGCAAAGTAGTTTGCTAAGCACTATGACTCAAGGCTATAGATCCTGACCATGGAAGATATGTAAAACAGAAAGGGATAAAGACATTCAAAGAGCCTACTTTATTAGTAAACTTATGTATAAGAAATCTGTGGTTCCACAGAAGAACATTTAATTTGCTTGGGAGGTTGAGAGAAGGTTTCATGAAGAGGCATCCTCTGAGTTAGGTCTTAGAGGACATGGAGAACTTTGAATGTGTGAGTAAGAAATGAAAAAGAAAAAACCTTTCAACCTCAAGGTACTGCTTAAGAAAAGACACTCAGTGGAAGAATGTTGTACTTGGGTCAGCAAACAGATGGATTGGCATGTCAAGTCACAGAGTGAATGGAGGGAGGTAGCTGTATACACATCTTTAAATATAAATTGGGATCTGAACATGAAGAACATTTAATGTCTTGCGAAGAAGTATGAACTTTATTTCTAGGTAACAGGAAGCCTTTGATGAATTCTAAAGAGAGGAGTGCCATTGTTCAACCTGAAATCAACATTCAACATACTTCGGCATTTTGGAGTGTAATTTACAAGGGGAGAGAAGAAAGTAAAAATCTTTGGTTAAAATTCGCCATTAGAATTATTTGTATATTAGAGTCTATTGTCCACATCATTCATCTTCACTATTACCATGGACAAAAAAAAAAAAAGGAAAGAAAGTTGGCTTGTGGGTGTGAGACTGTGATGAAATACAGATCCTGACTCATGCCTGGCTAGATGTCCTCTGGAGATGCTGTGCTCATTAGTCTGGAGGTGTTAGTTCTTCAGTTTCTTTTATAAGCACTTTGTTATTTTGTCATTGGATAATAATGGATGTGTCACAGTAAATATGTCTCAACTGCCTAGGAAATGCCTACCTGCCGTAGAATACAGTGACATAATTTTTGAGATGATATACACCTTTCTCGTGAAGCCTAAGCTTGTTATGAAGTTCTGGCCTGTGACTACAATTATTTTCTTTCGAGTAAACATTGGAACACATCCTGTTAACTCTCAACTTGCTCTCCAGGCAAGATTTTTCAAAATCTTCTGTCATTTTAAGTATACAGCTCAAGAACAATCAGTTTGTTCTGGAACATAGCTACAAATCAGGCTTCCTTGATAGCTGAGTCAGTAGAGAATCCACTCACAACTCTGGAGACAGGGGTTTGATCCCTGGGCCAGGAAGATCCCCTAGGGAAGGAAATGGCTACCCACTCCAGTATTCTTACCTGGAGAATGCCGTGGACAGAGGAGCCTGGTGGGCTACAGTCCGTGGGGTCACAAGAGTCAGAGACGACTGAGCAACTAACCCAGCACCACCAAAGCTACAAATGGTCAACCTGTTTTCATTGTAGAAGCAACAGAGGGAAAAGGTAAAGGAGGTTAAATGTTAAAAAGATCAATTTTCACCCCAATCTCATCATTTGAAGTTGCAAGGAATACGGTTCCTTACATTGTACTGTGTAAAACATTTGGACTTATTTGCTGATTCATTTGATTAACTGATTTATGAAAAAAACACTTGCCATATACTGCATGCTAGATGTTGGGATGGACGATAAGATGAGGAAAGATTATAAGGCTCAATCTAAGGGACATATAATTGCATCTTAAAATCAGACTTGGGCAGTGTACTGCAGTTATCAGTTAATCAACAAACATATTTTTTCCACAAGCTTAATTTTTGTAATCTCAGTACTAGGGGCTATGGAGCATGCAAAAATACATCAAATAAGACATATACAATTTTTAAAAGTATTTGTTTCTTTGGCTGGGCCAGGTATTAGTTATGGCACGTGGAATCTATTTCCCTGACCATTGATCAAACCCGGGCCCCTCGCATTACGAGCAGGGAGTCTTAACCACTGGGCTACCAGGAAATCCCAAGATAAATACAATTGAATGAAAAAAAGGTTCAGTAAATATTCATTAATCACATAAGTAGAAACTGAGAGTAGGTATAACTTAAGAGGCAGTTAAAAGATCAGCAGATGGGAAATTTCTATGGACTTGACTGATTAGGGAATGCCTTTGAAAGGAGGTGGAAGAACTTGGCTCATGTTGGCCTGACACTTCATCCCCATGTCTTAGTCATAAGCTATTCCAATTCACTTAAACTATTGCTTGAACAGTGATCTGAGTCTGCTAAAAATATAAGAAATATTTTGATTTGTACTGAGTTATACTTTGAAATTAGTTATTACATGAAGACAATTTTCCATAAGTTCTTCTAAAGAAAAGAAAATTAGTTATGGGTGAGCATAGTCCATTCATTATTTCACGTACCTGAAGGCCTCCAGGGAATGGCGTGGTGTCACAGCATAGCCCCAGAGTGTTAAATTTTGCATTTGATTCCTTGCATTTGAGGAAAATGAATGAAATTGGATGACTTCCTGTTGACTATGAATCTGAAGCAGCTATTGTGCATTGTTTATTTCCCTAGAGTGCAAGAATTCTGTAAGAATTCTATAACATCCTGCTTTTAATCAAATTATGCCTCTTTCTCCCCAAAGATTTTCACGTGCAAATAGATTAGATAAGTGGTAGGAGCTCAGAGTGACAGACCTTTGGGGATAGAGTAGTATTCCTATAAGTATTCCTATATTTATATTAAAATATTATTTTTAATTATGAAATACTTCAAGCATGCAGAAAACCATAGAGAATAATCTAATAAAGACCACACACCCCTTATCTAGATGTAATAGATGTTAACATTTGCACATTTTTGTTTTTGGATGTCTTTTTCCTTTAAAAATATTATCAATACAGTAGATGCTTCCTCACTACATCACTTCCTCCTTGTCTCCAGAAGCAGGTGTTATTCTGAAGTTGATCTGTATCATTTCAATGAATAAAATGTCTGCCCGGATATCAAGAAGCAACGTATCCTTTTATGTGGTATAGGTATACGATTCTACACAAATGTCATCAGAGGGTATGCCACCTTGCTTTTATAGTCAGCTGTTTTGAGACTACGGGCATGAATGTACATTTAGTACCCTCACTGTAATTGTGGTAGAATATACTCACTTTGTTGCTTAGCATTTCACTGTGAGTCAATCATGGTTTACTTTGACTCTTTCCATTTGTTTTCTATCAGTAAACCTGCTTTGGGACCTGTGCCAGCTTCTTCGCGGGGAACGCTTGAAAGTGGACTTGCTGAGTCATCATTTAGTGTAGGTTCTGCTGCTGGAAGTCAGCAAAGGTGTGAAGGTGCCGAGACAGAAGTCCATTTCTTTGCCACTTAGCAGCCCAGATGCACGTGTGAGTGCTCAGCCTTGTCCAGCGCTTTGCAACCCCATGGACTGTAGCCGGCCAGGCTGCCCTGCCCGTGGGAGTCGCCAGGCAAGAATACTGGTGTGGGTTGCCGTTTCCTCCTCCAGGGATTCTTCCCAACTCAGGGACTGAAGCCATGTCTCCTGCATCTCCTGCATTGGCAGGAGGATTCCTTTTTTTTTTTTTTTAATATTTTTTTAATTGAAAGATAGTGGCTTTGCAGTGTTGGTTGGTTTCTGCCACACATCAACATGAATCAGTCATGTCCTCTCCCTCTCACACCTGCCTCCCACCTCCCACCCCATCCCACCCTTCTAGGTTGTCATGGAACACCAGTTTGAGCTCACTGAGTCATTCAGCAAATTTCCACTGGCTACCTATTTCACATCTGATGTGTGCATGCGTGTTAGCCGCTCAGTCGTGTCTGACTCTCTGTGACCCCGTGGACTGCAGTCCGCCAGGCTCCTCTGTCCACGGGATTCTCCAGGCAAGAATCCTGGAGTGGGCTGCCATGCCCTCCTCCATTTATATCTGGCAGTGAATGTGTATCCATGCTACTCTCTCCATTCGTCTCACCCTCTGTCCCCCACCACTCCAGTATTCTGCTCCCCCTGGGAAACCCATGTAACAGTTCAGAGTGGCGGCATACATCTGAGGGTGGCTCAGAGCGGGTGCTTATGTTCATGGGTGGTTCTCCTCAGTGGGGGAGCGTGGGGACTCAGCCTCCTTCCCGCTGTGTCTCCAGCTTGCCCTGGGCCCTTCAGGGACTGTGCTCCCCTGGGGGGAGTCGAGAGAACATAGGGAGGCACATTCACCCTCCTGAAAGCTCTGGGTTGGAATCGGCACAAACCACTTCTGCTCTGAACTGACTTGCTGTTTAAGTTCTTCTGTGGGCAGTTAGGGCTTCACTTGTGGCTCAGCTGGTAAAGAATTTGCCTGCAATGTGGGAGACCTGGGTTCAATCCCTGGGTTGGGAAAATCCTCTGGAGAAGGGAAAGACTACCCACTCCAATATTCTGGCCTGGAGAATTGCTGGGCTCCAAAATCACTGCCGATGGTGACTGCAGCCATGGAATTAAAAGACACTTGCTCCTTGGAAGAAAAGCTATGACCAGCCTGGACAGCATATTAAAAAGCAGAGACATTACTTTGCGAACAAAGGTCTGTCTAGTCAAAGCTATTGTTTTTCCAAAAGTCATGTATGGATGTGAGAGCTGGACTATAAAGAAAGCTGAGCACTGAAGAATTGATGTTTTTGAATTATGGTTTTGGAGAAGACTCTTGAGAGTCCCTTGGACTGTAAGGAGATCCAACCCATCCATCCTAAAGGAAATCAGACCTGAATATTCACTGGAAGAACTGATGCTGAAGCTGAAACTCCAATACTTTGGCTACCTAATGCAAAGAACTGACTCCTTGGAAAAGTACTTTAATGCTGGGAAAGTTTGAAGGCAGGAGGGGAAGGGAATGACAGAGGATGAGATGGCTGGATGGCATCGCCAACTCGATGGACATGAGTTTGCATAAACTCTGGGAGTTGTGATGGACAGGGAGGTCTGGCATGCTGCAGTGCATGGGTTCACAAAGAGTCAGACACGACTGAGCAACTGAACTGAACTGTGGGCAGTTATCCTCACAGTGGAAGTCACTCATAGTAGGAGTTGGTCTTCAGCCCGTTACACTGGAAAACTTTCAGATCAGCTTCCACACTCTGGCCTGGATTATTATGGATGATCAGATTGCCCTAAATTTCTATTTTGTGGACCAAAATGGAGTCTGTACAATCACAAATACATTGTACTGTACTTGAACTAACACCTCAGAACCTTGTTTCCTGAGGTAGATTCTAATGGTTTATGGTACTTGTTCCATTCAGTTCAGTTCAGTTCAGCCGCTCAGTCGTGTCCAACTTTTTGCAACCCCATGAACCGCAGCACACCAGGCCTCCCTGTCCATCACCAACTCCCGGAGTTCACTCAAACTCACGTCCATCGAGTCAATGATGTCATCTAACCATCTCATCCTCTGTCGTCCCCTTCTCCTCCTGCCTTCAATCTTTCCCAGCATTAGGGTCTTTTCAAATGAGTTGGTTCTTCACATCAGGTGGCCAAAGTATTGGAGTTTCAGCCTCATCATCAGTCCTTCTAATGAACACTCAGGACTGATCTCCTTTAGGATGGACTGGTTGGATTTCCTTGCAGTCCATTGGTTGGTCTTAAACCTGGAGGTGGGGAGGCATGGCTGAGGTCAACACTGCTGGTTGGCCTCATTCCACTGCTTAGAATCTTACTGATAGTAGCCTTAATATGATGCTGTGTGTGTGTGTGTGTGTGACTTCAGTTGTGTCCAACTTTTTGTGACCATAGCCTGCCAGGCTCCTCTATCCATGGAATTATCCAGGCAAGAGTACGGGGGTAGGTTCTTCATGCCCTATTCTAGGGGTTCTTCCTAACCCAAGGATAGAACCAGTGTCTCTTACATCTCCTGTATTAGCATATGGGTTCTTTATGATTAGCTCCACCTGGGAAGTCCTAATATGATGCTGCATGAGGCAAACTGGCAGATTTTGTCCCAGCCTCGGCTGGTAAGATTTATCAGTGACTGACTGAGTGGTGTACTCAGAGAAATGTGCCAAAAGCTAAGATGATGTAGAAAGGATGTGGTTGGAAGTAAATCCTAGGGGTCTCTGATGTTTCTGCACAACTTGCAAGCAGAGGCACTGAGTCTGCTTTCTGGACTGCCTTGACTAGAATTTTCTGAAAATCAGGGCTATGTCCGTAGAGCAAAGGTAAGCGTGCTTATGGCCCATTATTAAAGAATCAGGTTCCCTATACTTGGTGTTTCTCTGCTACACATGCCATTGTCAACTTGTCCTCTCAAATCTCCCCATAGAGACCGGAGCTTGGTGAACTGGCACTAGAAAATGCCAACGCTCTGGCTACTGTTACTGCCATGATAAATGAAGACTTTTGTTTCTGAACCAGGGGTTTCATGTCTTCTGCCAGCATCTGTGATGGTGGGACATGCTAAATTGTTAGCGTGCACATAGGGTAAAAGTCTCAGTTTCTTCAAAGTTCTTGATGATGAGAAGATAAAAATATCACAACTTGGGTGATTTGGGCCAATGCTCCCATCCACTGTGGGTCTGCTGTTCCACATAATTTATAGGAAATAGGATGTGTTAGACCAGACTACTTTTAAGGCTCTTTGAGAGTCCAGAGAGCTGAGGTTTTATGATTCTACAGGGCAACGCCTTAGTGGCTTCCTCAGCAATGTTGCTGTTGTTCATTTACTGTCCAACTCTGCTATCCCACCAACGGCAATGCATCAGGCTTCCTTGTCCTTCACTGTCTCCCAGAGTTTGCTCAAACTCATGTCTATTGAGTTCGTGATGCCATCCAACCATCTCATCCTCTGTCATCCACCTCAATCTTTCCCAGCACCAGGGGCTTTTCTAATGAATAGAATTTTTGCATCAGGTGGCCAAAGTGTTGGAGTTTCAGCTTCAACATCAGTACTTCCAATGAATATTTAGGGTTGATTTCCTTTAGGATTGATTGGTTTGATCTCCTTGCTGTCCAAGGGACTCTCAGGAGTCTTCTCCAGTACCACAGCTTGAAAGCATCAATTCTTTGGCATTCGGCCTTCTTTATGATCCAACTCTCACATCCGTACATGACTTCTGGAAAAACAATAGCTTTGACCAGATGGACCTTTGTTGGCAAAGGGATGTCTCTGCTTTTTAATACACTGTCTAGGTTTGTCATAGTTTTTCTTCCAAGAAGCAAACATCTTTTAATTTCATGGCTGCAGTCACCGCCCACAGTGATTTTGGAGCCCCCAAATAAAGGCTGTCATTGTTTCTATCTTTTCCTCATCTATTTGCCATGAAGTGATAGGTTCTGATGCCATGATCTTAGTTTTTTGAATGTTGAGTTTTAAACCAGTTTTTTCACTCTCCTCATTCACCCAGATGGTGTCCATGGTAAAGAATCTGCCTGCCAATGCAGAAGACACAGAGACTCGGGTTTGATCCCTGGATCAGGAAGATCCCCTGGAGGAGAAATGGCATCCCACTCCAGTATTCTTGCCAGGAAAATTCCATGGACAGAGGAGCCTGGTGGGCTATAGTCCACGGGGCCACAGAGAGTGCAAGTGAGCACAGTTTAGTTAGTGGATTAAGGAAAATCCATCATTGCTGTGGCCCTATTTCAGCAAACAGTAAAGCATGTTCTGCCCATGCTGGCTTGTCTGGGGCGTATCATGACAGCAGGCATCTGCATCTGATGGTTCACCGAAGACACAGAGAGATCAGGTACTAAGCAAAGGGCGCTGACTTACGAGACCTGACTCTCGATGCCCTGTCTTGTTTTGAATATCAAATCAGTTGTCTTTTGTCGGCCTGACGGTTTTGCACTGGCGAGCGTGGTTGCTGGTGATGCTTTGCCCTGTGAGACACTGTAAGTCTTGACTGGAGCGGGGAGGGCAGGGAGAGTTCAAGTGAAAAAATGATCAGGGACCCTCTGGGGTTTGCAGAGTCCTGAAGCATGACTGACTGAGACATTGGCTCTTTGCACCTCAAATTATTCTTTAGTCAAATGCTATTGCTCATATCCATGACAGGAGGTGATGGGTCAAATGTTGGTGAAGGTTTGATTGACAGGGCCTGCAGGAAGCTGCTGCTCAGGCAGAGATAGCCCCAGTGCCCTGAGCTGGCTGCCCTAGCTCCCCTCTCTAGTCCTTGACCTCAGGACTTGGGATCTACGTGCTTGCTTCTTTACTGTTCCTTTTCTGGAACACAGAGGAGCGCTGGTCGCAAGAGACTTCTTATCTCCAAGGCCAGTGCTAAGAAGAGATGCCTGCCCTCCCTTGTCATCCAGCCTTCTACACTAGAGCTTTGCTTGCACATCTCCTAACATAAGCTGCTTCACAGTTTTCATAAGCCCCAGGGTTAGTCATGTCTGGTTCTTTGAGACCCCATGGACTGTAGCCCGCCAAGTTCCTCTGTCCACGGGCTTCTCTAGGTAAGAATACTGGAGTGGATAGCCATTTTCTTCTCCAGGGGATCTTCCTGACCTGGGGGTTGAACCCGGGTCTCCTGCATTGCAGGCAGATTCTTTACCATCTAAAGCATTCCCACCAGATTCCCACCAGGGAAGTCCTTCTCATAAGCCCTGTGATCTCTTAAATACTCTCCAAGAGCTGCTCCTACCTTTTCATACAGCATTCTTTCCCCCCTCGAGGTGCATTTTCTTTTGTGTTTTTCTGGCCCTCAATTCTCTAACTTTTTTTTAAGGGACGATCCATTATCAAGGGAACTTACTTTTTTGTTATTAAGACCCTGAACCACTGCGGTGTCTGATTAAATTAACTGCGAGTTTCAGAGCACAAGAAGTACCCTGTTTAATCTTCAATTTCCTTATTCATACAGGAGTGATAGAAACAATTTTCTCCCTTCCTATTACATCGGGTTCCCCTGGCACGGGAGACACTTCCCGATGCTGGCTCCGAAAAGGCATGTGTCTCATAAACCGGAGCCAGGAGAGATCAGTGTTGTATATCTTAGAGGACATTTGTTACCTACAAAATAAGATCTGAGAGCCAGAAGGAATATATTCTGCAGAGAAGCAAATATTTTATATTTCCACAATCACATTTTCTCAGAAATATAGTGTATCCAAATATTCAGTACCTGAAAAGGGAGCATTACGCCTGCTTATTTTCCCTTCCTTCCTGCCCTGACTGTGTTTTACCTTACCTATCTTATCTTTTAATTTTAGTTTGGAGCTTCACCTTGTCGTTCCCTCAGATCCCTTTCTCTCTGAATTTATTCATCAAATAATCCATCTTGACCATGTAGGCAGTGACATCACCCAAAAGCCTGCAGCTTCTCTGACTGTAAAGTAAATCTCTTTGAGAAACCTCTGAACAGTGACTGGTTGCATAAAGCAGATTATGTGTGTCTGGAAGACTTTGGAAATTGTCGTGTTCCACTTATTACCTGTTTCTGAAATGAAATATCAAGATAGTTTATCTTTGAAATGCTCCTCTCCAGACTATGAGGTTGAAAACTTAATAGTATCATGAATTCAGTGTAAAACAACAATCTATTTATTCAAGATTCTCTCTCCAATACTCTACCTTGGAAATATCCTCGATAACACTATATATTTTAGTGTTGTTTTATTACCCAAACTTGTTGAACCTGCTTGAGGCTGGGAGGGGCAGGAAGGCAGGGAGGGAGAGTTGGAGAGGGGAAAGGGAGAGAGAAAGAGAGAAATGACTTCCTAATGCCATCAAGATCTAAAAGTCTGCCCGAAGATGGAAGCCTTTCAGAGACGTGATTTGCTCTTTCTTTGTCTTTCTTACATAAACACAACGTTAGTGAAAGAGTCATCCTTTATTTTGATGGTTGCGCTTCATGTCCTCTAACACTAAGGCTTAAAGATAGACAGATTTCAGCCTGTTCACTTATTTCTTCCCTCTCACAGGAGTGGTCAGACGCATAGGCAAAAGTCGGGTCTACTTCTTAGAGCTTCCCTGTATTTACACCAGTGGATCTCACCTGGGCACGATCCCCTCCTACTCTCAAGGGCCATTTGGCAACTTCTGGTGACTTTCTGGGTTGTCACGTTGTGTGTGAGGGGCTGTTACTGGCACTAGGTGGTAGAGATGGAGATGTTACCAAGCAGTTTGCAATGTACAATACAGTTCCCGTGAAAGAGAATGGTCTGGTCCCAAGGTCACTTGGGCTTCCCAGGAGGCACGTTGGTAAAGATCTCGCCTGCCAATGTAGGAGACACAGGAGACTCAGGTCGATCCCTGGCTTGGGAAGATCTCCTGGAGGAGGAAATGGCAACCCACTCCAGTATTCTTGCCTGGGAATTCCCAAGGACAGAGGAGCCTGGAAAGCTATGGTCCATGGGTCGCAAAGAGTCAGATACGACTGAGCAGGCATGCACACATAAGTTGGCTTTCTTGGGGCTTCTCTGGTGGCTCAGATAGATGGTAAAGAATCTGCCTGAAGTGCAGGAGGCCCAGGTTTGATCTCCTGGAGAAGGGAATGGCTCCCCACTGCAGAATTCTTGCCTGGAGAATTCCATGGACGGAGGAGCCTGGTGGGCTACAGTCCATGAGGTCGTAAAGAGTCAGACACAACTGAGTGACTAAGGTCCCTAGTACACAGTCTGAGAAAGCCTGACTTATACTAATCAGACTCAGAAGCAAATGGTGAATGGCAGGTGGGTGATAGAAGACAGAAAAGAAATAAAAATAAATTGGGAAATTCTCCCTGTTCATTTATGTCATTTCTTTCACTTAATCCCTCATAAAACTACCAGTAAGTAAGGATAATTGTTCTTGCTTTTATTTTTTTCTTCAGCCAAAGGATGACTCTAAGATCCACAAAAGTTAAGTGATGTGCTAAAAAGTCACTTGAGTCACCAAAATTCTCAAGCCTGTGATTTTCCTTTTTCTCCTCACTGGGGGCAGGGAGATAATTATATTAGTTCTCTCCTTATCCACCAGAGGGCAGGTTCTAAGACTCCCTTTGGATGTTTGATGCCATGAAGGGTGATCGTTCAGTTTCTAAGTTTTGCAATCCCATGGACTGTAGCCCACCAGCCTCTTAAGTCCAAGGAATTTCCCAGGCTAGAATACTGCAGTGGATTGTCATTTCCTTCTCCAGGAGATCTTCTCGACCCAGAGACCAAATCTGTGTCTACCTGCATTGCAGGAAGATTCTTTACTACTGAGCTACCAGTCAGTTCAGTCGCTCAGTCATGTCTGACTCTTTGTGACCCAATGTACTGCAGCACTCCAGGCCTCCCTGTCCATCACCAACTCCCAGAGCTTATTCAAACTCATGTCCATTGAGTCGGTGATGCCATCCAACCATCTCATCCTCTGTCATCCCCTTTTCCTCCCGCCTTCAATCTTTCCCAACATCAGGGTCTTTTCAAATGAGTCAGCTCTTCGCATCAGGTGGCCAAAGTATTGGAGTTTCAGCTTCAACATCAGTCCTTCCAATGAATATTCAGGACTGATTTCCTTTAGGATGGACTAGTTGGATCTCCTTGCAGTCCAAGGGACTCTCACGAGTCTTCTCCAACACCATAGTTCAAAAGCATCAATTCTTCAGTGCTCAGCTTTCTTTATAGTCCAGCTCTCACATCCATACATGATTACTGGAAAAACTATAGCTTTGACTAGACGGACCTTTGTTAGCAAAGTAATGTCTCTGCTTTTTAATATGCTGTCTAGGTTGGCCATAGCTTTTCTCCCAAGGAGCAAGCATCTTTTAATTTCATGGCTGCAGTCACCATCTGCAGTGACTTTGGAGCTCAAGAAAATAAAGTCTCTCACTGTTTCCATTGTTTCCCATTCTTTTTGCTATGAAGTGATTGGAGTGGATGCCATGATCTTAGTTTTCTGAATGTTGAGTTTTAAGCCAGCTTATTAACTCTCTTCTTTCACTTTCAACAAGAGGCTCTTTAGTTCTTCTTTGCTTTCTGCCTTAAGGGTGGTGTCATCTGCATATCTGAGGTTATTGTTATTTCTCCCAGCAATCTTGATTCCAGCTTCTGCTTCATCCAGCCCTGAATTTTGCATGATGTACTCTGCATATAAATTAAATAAGCAGGGTGACAATATATAGCCTTGACGTACACCTTTCCCAATTTGGAACCAGTCTGTTGTTCCATGTCCGGTTCTAACTCTTGTTTCTTAACCTGCATACAGATTTCTCAGGAGGCAGGTCAGGTTGTCTGGCATTCCCATATCTTTCAGAATTTTCCGCAGTTTGTTGTGATCTACACAGTCAAAGGCTTTGGCCTAATCAATAAAGCAGAAATAGATGTTTTTCTGGAACTCTCTTGCTTTTTCTATGATACAATAGAGGTTGGTAATTTGATCTCTGGTTCCTCAGTCTTTTCTGAATATAGCTTGAATATCTGGAAGTTCATGGTTCATGGACTGTTGAAGCCTGTCTTGGAGAATTTTGAGCATTACTTTACTAGTGTGTGAGATGAGTACAATTGTGTGGTAGTTTGAGCATTCTTTGGCATTGCCTTTCTTTGGGACTGGAATGAAAACTGACCTTTTCCAGTCCTGTGGCCACTGCTGAGTTTTCCAAATTTGCTAGCATACTGAGTGCAGCACTTTCTCAGCATCATCTTTTAGGATTTGACATAGCTCAACTGGAATTCTACCACATCCATTGGCTTTGTTTGTAGTGATGCTTCCTAAGGCCCACTTGACTTGGCATTCCAGGATGTCTGGAGCTGCAGTGATCACACCATAGTGGTTATCTGGGTCATGCAGATCTTTTTTGTATAGTTCCTCTGTGTATTCTTGCCACCTCTTCTTAATATCTTCTGCTTCTGTTAGTTAGGTCCCTACCATTTCTGTCCTTTGTTGAGCCTATCTTTGCATGAAATGTTCCCTTGATATCTTTAATTTTCTTGAAGAGATCTCTAGTCTTTCCCATTCTATTGTTTTCCTCTATTTCTTTGCATTGATCACTGAAGAAGACTTTATTATCTTTCCATGCTATTCTTTGGAACTCTGCATTCAAATGGGTATATCTTCCCTTTTCTCCTTTGCCTTTAGCTTCTCTTTTCTCAGCTATTTGTAAGGCCTCCTCAGCCAACCATTTTGTATTTTTTCATTTATTTTTCTTGGGGATGGTCTTGATCACTGCCTCCAGTACAATGTCATGAACGTCTGTCCATAGTTTTTCAGGCACTGTATCAGATCTAATCCCTTGAATCTATTTGTCATCTCCAGTGTATAATCATAAGGGATTTGATTTAGATTATTTCTGAATGGTCTAGTGGTTTCCCCTACTTTATTGAATATAAGTCTGAATTTGACAATAAGGAGTTCATGATCTGAGCCACAGTCAGCTCCCGAACGAACTGAGCCACTGGTGAACCCCAAAATATTGAGTAGTACCAAATCCTATATATACTTTGTTTTTTTCCTATAGTAACAGGAGGGTAGCAGGTACAGCCTTGGTATGGTGGACAAGGGGATGATTCATATTCCTGATGGGATGGAGCAGGATGGTGTGAAATGTCATGACACTACTCAGAATCACATGAAACTTAAAACTTATGAACTATTTGTTTCTGGATTTTTTTTTTTTTATTTAATATATTCAGACTGTGGTTGACCTTGGGCAACTGAGACTGTGGGAAATGAAACCACAGGTGTGAGGTGATCACTGCATTCCATTGAAACCTCAGACTGGTGAGAATTGAGGTTGTGCTGATGTGTGTTATCAATAGCTTTACATATATGGGTGCTCTTATTTATATCACATAACCAGATTACTTTGCATTTCCAGGGAGGTTTTAAGTAGTTGGAAAATTTATTTCTATCCTTATGCTTTGTTTGGAAAAATATGTCCATTCCTCTTTTTCTGTGTTTTTTTTGTTTTGTTTTGTTTTGATATTTCTTCTGATCATATTTAAGAAACTTAACTAATCACATTGAACTTGGGCTGTGGTATGCAATGTATTACAGAAAGGATCTAGACGAAGGGCAGTGTGGCATTGGTCATGAGTTAAGGGGACACAGATGACAGAGGCTCCAGACTGAAGACTTCAGCCAGGAAAAAATAAGCTCCTGAACTGAAAATTATTAGATATAAAATGTTGTATCAAAAGAACATCACCTCTTTTCTCCAGCTATCTGGAAGAAGAAAATAGATTTTCATTTATTGGATCAGTTTAGTACTTTCTTCCTTGAATATCTTAATAATGATTTAGCTTTTCTGTTTATGGTCACATTTTTATAAAAAGAAAAGAACTGGGTAAAAAAAATTCAATTAAAAGTCAGCCTCTTGGAGAACAATTAGGCATTAAATGTAAAGTGATAGCGAAAAGTCATCCTTCCCCGTTGACCTCTGACATTCTAGAATAGACTACTCAGGACTAGGGCTTAGGCATTTATATTTTCTCTAAGTTGCATGGATTTTACTTTAGTAAGCACAGTACTTTGAATGTGCTCAGTTGCTTAGCCATGTCCAACTCTTTTCGACCCTTTGGACTGTAGACCTCCTGGCTCCTCTGTCCATGGGATTCTCCAGGCAAGAATATTGGAGCAGGTTGTCATTTCCTCCTCCAGGGGATCTTCCTGACCCAGGGATTGAACCCCTGTCTCCTGCTTCTGCCTGTACTGCAGGTGGTTTCTTTCCCACTGAGCCATCAGGGCAGACTGCTTTGAATTTAGTATTGTTCACAATTACTCCTTGTTGGTGATGGTCACGTTGGTGGTGGCCCAACCTTCCTGCTCTTGAACGAGCATAGATCCCAATCCCAGTCTCTGCTTAGACTTTTAAAAGAGTTATTTTCCCAAATGTTATATGCAGACAAGGCTGTGAATAACTTTTAAAAGTATCAAGCTATAGAAAACAGTACAAGTGTTTCATAAGAGGATTTAAAAACTCTGAACGTTCAACCTCTCTTAAGCCTCAGATTCTTAATCTGGAAAATAGATATGGCAACAAATCCTTCACTTTCTTTTATAAATTTAAAGATGTGGCTATACAGTGAAATATTTAGGACAATGCGAAAAAGTAACGTATTGTTGGTGCATGTTTACCGTTTGACACTTTGGGGTGCTTTGTTCTTGTTTTTAACAACTTTGGCCTTTGAACATCGTCTTTAGCTTGGAAGAGTCGTGCTAAATCTATATGTTTTTAAAATAAAATGGCTTACCTGCTGCAGGAATTCCTGTGCTACAGACTTTAAACTCTGAATACACAGGCTTCATTAGACCCATGGATACATGTTATTTAGCTCTCTTACTTTTCAAAAATTAAAAAAAAATCAATTGCTAGCATTTAAAAAGCAAGAGCCTTCTTAAAGAATTCTGTTATCCTGACTTATATTGGAAGACCTGTATACTCCCCGGCCAACCATCAGCCCCTAGAGACGCCTTCTCTGGATGATGCAGGCATGTCAGTTTGTCACCCACACTCTACGAGGGAAGGTTTTCGAAGTGTTGCCCCAGATCAGTGGAGTTTGTGTCACGTGGAGATATTAGAAAAGCAAATTCTAGGGCCTCATTCCAGATCGACTGAAGCAGAAACGCTGGAACTACAGATCAGCAAATTGTCTTATTCATGTTTCTCAGTGATTCAGATATACTCTAGAGTTTAAGAGCCACTGTCTACAGACTTGCCGGTCACGGACAAGGAATGCTATTTCAGTAAGCAGAGTGTTGTGGCCACCAAGCTGTCAGCGGTGCGCCCTGAGGACGCAGAAAACCAACGTACTGGCCTCAGACAGTTAAGGTGCACATCAAAGGAATGATTTCAGTAAGCCCAGATTCTTGCATCTCCCCATTCATAGAGGAGGGCTGCTGCTGCTGCTGCTAAGTCGCTTCAGTCGTGTCCGACTCTGTGCGACCCCATAGACGGCAGCCCACCAGGCTCCCCCGTCCCTGGGATTCTCCAGGCAGGAACACTGGAGTGGGTTGCCATTTCCTTCTCCAATGCATGAAAGTGAAAAGTGAAAGTGAAGTCGCTCAGTCGTGTCCGACCCTCAGCGACCCCATGGACTTCAGCCTTCCAGGCTCCTCCATCCATGGGAATTTCCAGGCAAGAATACTGGAGTGGGGTGTGCTAAATTCATTAATTTTCAATGTCTTGTTTTGTTTAATTAGCAGAAGTCTTTCAATGTTTGAGCATCAATTTTTTTGTTTGTTTTTTTAAAAGTTCCTATATATCCTGGTCCCTTCCTCACCTCTTGGGAATTGTCCCTCAGAGCTATCTGGGAGCATGTATTGGGTTTAAGTTCTCAGTAAAACCACTGAATAAAACATAATCCTCAGCTTTTAGATCAGTGTTTGTTTGTTTGTTTTTTTTAATTCGACATAGTCAAATGATGTCCTCTTTCTGAATTTGTCTACACTCAGGTAACTCACTTTGGCTTCTGGTTGTCATAGAGTTCTTCCTTTCACTGAGTCACATTTTATTTTCCTGTCCCTTTCACCACTGTTGGCTTTTCCTTTCCTTGCTCTTCCTGGACTTGAGGTAACTAAGAAAAATGACGCCCCTGTGGTCCTGAGCACGTTCAGTGTGCAGCAGTGGCTTGCGTGAGAAGCCCTCCCACCCCTGAGCGGACAGAGCTCTCGCTGTCACCCTTTGAAGCCATCCTTCTCTCACTCTGGCCCATCAAGCACATTTTTTAGAAAACCTTAACTCTTCTAACTTTTGAAACTCAGCAACTGTAAGCAGCCCCAGAAGGAAGGCAAACTTGTGCTTTTATTTTGACATTTCTTCCAACATTGATTAGATAATTTCTGATCTGTTTTACTGTTTTGTATTAGAGTGTGAACATTTCTAGAGATTACTCTCCATTGGTGTTTCCTCCTTGAGGGAAAATGCATAGTTATAAGAACTGTTATCATCTGAAACCAATATTCCTGTGAGGTTTGTAAATTAAATTTTCTTTCCAACTTTTGTTTAATGTATTCAGTGTCACCTTGTAAGGCAACTGAGATAATTTTGTGTATCCTATCAATTTGTTTCTTATTTGACATCTGTGTTTGTTTATATAGCTTTCAGAAGTGGAGAATTCTGTCACCAATTAATGTTGATGGTTTCGAGTTAGAGAGAAGAGAGTACGCTTACAAATGAAAGTTTTTTTTTTAAGTTGTGTTTTACTGTAGCTGAGTGTTTTCCAAATAAATATCCACTGACTTTATTGAATACGCCAATTGGGTAATAGGCTCACAGGTTTTCAGGGAAGTGAGGCTCAAATATAATATTTATTTATAGGAAAGGCCTGTCATTAAATACAGAGACAATTGAAAACACATTAAAAAAATATCTTCAAGTAATTGACCAAGTATATATTTCCCTGTGAAAATGGAATCTGGAGCTAAAGCAGCTGCTCAGATAACTTTAACAAGAACATTGTTAAGGATGCTATATATCAAAATAGGAATTTCTGATTTCTGATCTTCCAGATCGGTTGAGGAATCATCTAGGGACCTTATTAAAAATACTAATTCAGTAACTCTGTGGCAGGGGCAGAGAAGATGTATTTTAAAATCTTTCCAATTGACTATTAATATATAGCTGGATTTGAACCCCCTATGCTTTTTGTTGTTGCTGTTAAACTCTGGTTTTATTTTAACGTTCTTCCCATTGTTTTTTTTTTTTCCCCCACTTTGATCTTACCTTTCATTTAATTTCTGTTTTTTGGTATTTTAAAATATCTTTGAAGTCATAATAAATTCTCGTAGTATAAGGTATAGAATAAATAAATGTAATGACCACAGCAAAAATGCTGTCATACTGGTCATTAATGAAGCAGATTTAGGGAGTGTTGCTTAGTAATTCTGAGTTAACTGCTGGAAGTGAAAGTTGCTCAGTCGTGTCTGACTTTTTGTTACCCCATGGACTATACAATCCATGGAATTCTCCAGGCCAGAATACTGGAGTAGGTAACCTTTCCCTTCTCCAGGGATCGAACCTAGGTCTCCCACATTGCAGGCAGATTTTCTACCAGTTGAGCCCACCAGAGAAGCCACCAGAGAACAATTAACTGTTGCTGAACTTAATACTCTATTTTCCATACGCAATGCTTCTCTGATAGTAAAGTTAAGAAAAAGAACCGGGTCACACAGGACATAGTGTTACAGATTCTCTGTCCCACTTTAGGGATACAGTGCACAATTATAGCTTAAAAATTCTAAAAAGACCCGAGTAGAGACATTTAAAAATCTTCAACACCCAGCACTCTGCAAATTTTTGAAAAACCAAACACTCCTTCCCTCTCCCAGAACACATGTTAACATTTTCAGAGCAGTATTTTATTTGGGGAAATAGTGTATTAACGATTATTTTTGCAACCAGTGAATGTCAATATGGGTGAAATGGGAAGAACTGCTGTGTTGGGTAAGCAGAGATGATCAAGCATGGCCAGTAGAAATAAACTGAGCGACGTGGGTCAACTTCAGGAAAAGTGCTTGTCCAACGGCATGTGGGAAGAAATAGATTTCATAGGGAGAAGAAAAAGTCTATAGGATATTTATACTCTTGTAATTGCAGACGGAAAAGCATTAGAAGCACACATTTGAAGTAAATCCAGACAAAGCTGAGATCTAGCTGCTATGAACTGTGGTTCTTCTGGGTTGTTCATGGCACTATACTAAGATGTGCAAATAAAGTAAGTAGTTGTTTGTTTGACATGGAGCAACCTTCAGTGATGGGGGAGAATGGAGGTGGGATCTGGGGAGAAATTTGGGTGAGTTTATGTGTCAGTCACAGATAAGATCATAAAGGGAAGAATTTGTGTTTATATGAAAGGATAAACTTGCTTTGATAGCATGGGATCTCCTTAGGTTTTGCAGATAAGTTGTACCTACCTCCTAACAACTCTCATCAGAGTATGAATAAATTAAAGTTGGGTATCCATTACCTCACTTTTCCTATCTGTATTGCCAGGGCCACGGGGAGAAATAGATTTATTCTAGGGAAATTTATTCTGTTGAATAAAATTCTGTTCACATTTTATTCTGTTTGTTTTATGTGACACTCTATTAATTGGTCACCTAGTCAGTGAAATTCACAGTCTGCATTAAATCATGTTAAACATTATCTTTATCTTTGAATGAATAAAAATTAAAGAGAAGTGGTCAGAAATCAATTTAATACAATTCAGTTTGGCAACACTTAATGTGTGAAGGTATAATCTAAATTATCCATGAAAGTAAACCTTGATGTGCAATCCCTAAATTATTCAAAGTGGACCTGATGAAAGGTGGATATGAGCTTAGAAAGCCCAGTGCAGTCTGCCCACTAGGAAACCGTTCATGGGACAAGCTCAGTCGTTATTGTAAGAAGATGCTAGGACTTTCCTGGTGATCCAGTGATTGGGACTTCAGCTTCCAGTGTGGGAGATGCACGTTCAATCCCTGGTTGGGGAACAATGATTTCATATGCCTCGTGCCTAGAGGACCAGAACATAGATCAGAAGCAATATCGTAACAAGTTCAATAAAGACTTTAAAAATGGCCCACAAAAAAGTTGCTATATTCTTGTCATATCAATAACAGTAAGATCAATCAATACAAATTCTGGGGCCCAAAGAAGTGAGTCTGCTGAAAAAATGTTAGTAACCACTGGCAAGGCACGTGGCTCTAGGAACATCTCAGGAAGATCAATCCCATAATTTCTATTTCATCAAAATTCCATAAGTTCTGAATGCATTCTTCTTTCTGAATGATCATGCTTATTAGCTGGGAATCTTCTCTGTCAGTCCTTTGCTGCTGGTTGAGAAAATCTGCCTCTTTCAAACTCTCTTTATCAACTTATCTCTTTAGATTTGATTAATTCAAATTTCTGGAAAATCATCCAAATTGTAATACAGATAAGAAAAAATAAGAAAAATATCTAGGATTCTCTGACTTTTTAAAATTTCTTAATGATTTAGTAAGCACTTAAAGCAAGCTACTTCATTTCATATATATATACACACATATATGTATATATATGTAAGTATATTGATTTTAGAGAAGGCATTCAGTGGTTATCTTCAAAGTTCGACCATAGGATCCATTTTGAGATATCAGTAAAATCCATGAAGGCTTTTGTTTTATGATTTGTGCAGTATGATCATATTACTGCAAATGTCTTACATCTAGAGCCACGGTAACCAAACTACAGTGTGAGATTTTTGAAAGCTGAATGACCTCCCATCTATTGAGTTAGAAAAACTATAGAAATAAGTGACAGTGCTTGTCTTAGTAAGACATATTTCTAAAAATTCAGACAGTTCTCATCGTTCTAACCTGTGTTTTTATTATTTATTTATTTTGATGTGAACTTTTTTTTTGTTTTTAAGCTTTTCTCAAATTTTTTGCAATACTGCTTCTGTTTTGGTTCTTTTGGCTGCAAGTCTGGTGGGATCTTAGCTCTCTAACCAGGAACTAAACCCACGCTCCTTGCGTTGGGAGGCAGTCTTAACCACTGGCCTGTCAGGGAAGTCCCTCTAGCCTGCATTTTTCAACTATGGACATCCTTCTCAAATGATGACTTCCTGAAATATGCTCAGTGGTTCATACACCCATGTATATGGATTTAGTGAAACCAGGAGAGACTAGAGCAAATTCATGGTCTAATATAACACAACCAGGGTGGTGCACTTTAGGCAAAATCCTATTTTTAGTATAATAAGAGAAGTCAAGAGGGAGATCACTAGGCCCTGCAAAGTTTAAGACACAAGCCAAGAGAAAAAAAAAGGTTCTACTTATGCATGTTTATCTATGTAAATCTCCACACTGGCCTCCCTCATCAACTTCCTTACATAGTAATTTTACCATCAGTCACTACTTACAAGAAACTGCCTGAAAGTAAAGCTTGTGTAAAGACACAGAGGTGAGGAATGGAGAGATACTTGTTGAAATAGATGGCCTGAGAATCTGGGCCTAGATCTGTGCTAAGGCCTGAAGTTGTTTTGTACTTCCTTTTCAAAATTACTTTTTTTCCCCTACTTTTCTCCTACCTTTTGCTTACTTGGAAGTCCAAGCAAAATTTTAATTTTTTTAGATGAATTGATAGCCTGATGTTAGGAGGGAAACACTCATATAAGCTCTTCAAAGGTTAGTTTTCTATGTTAACTGAGCTAGGCTATATAGCTCGCAATTATTTATTCAAATCTTAATATAGATGTCACTGTGAGAGTCGTTTGTACATGTGATTAGCATGTATTACCAATACAGTCAATGACCTCAGTAAAGGAGATTAGCCTAGATAACGTGGATGTGCCTCCTATAATCAGTTGAAAGTCTGTAAGAGCAAAAACAGGTTTCCTGGAGGAGGAAGAAATTCTGCCTTGAGACCATGACATCAACTCCTGATGAGTTTCTAGCCTGCTGGCCTGTCCCACAGGTTTTGTACCTACTTGTCCCCCTAAAGAACATAAATCATTTTTTGTTTCTCTTCCTCTCTCTCCAGTTCAGTGTTTCTAGGGAAACCTACCGATACAAACTCTCTCAAGTCATTTGAAAGACTTGATGGTATGATTGTTGACACATGGTAATCTGATTGACTCATAGCTGAGCTTAACTGGGGGTTTCAACACCATTTGTGAAGTGGTATCAACTTTTTTGAAAAGAAACTTAGCTTTGCCTTCGTGGTGAAGCTTAAAAGATAATGCTGCCTAGTACCACTTGTTCAAACTGGCCGTCACCCGGCATAAAATTTGCACAATTAAAATTAGTAGCAACTATTGATGCAGCGGACTTCCCAGGTAGCACTAATGGCAGAGAACCCACCTGCCAATGTAGAGGCTTAAGAGATGTGGCTTGGATCCCTGGGTCAGGAAGACCCCTGGAGGAGGGCATGACCATCCACTCCAGTTACTCTTGCTTGGTGAATTGCTTGGGCAGAGGACGCTGGCGGGCTACAGTCCAAAGTGTCGCAAAAAGTCGACATGACTGAAGTCGCTTAGCTCACATGCACACATTGATGGAGTAATCGCAGTAATCATAGATCTGATTTAGAGCTGACAGTGCCAGAAACTATTGACTGCCTCTTACATATAGGGGAAAACTTTCCAAGTCAAAACAAAAACATTTTGATTCTTAGAATCGGAAATCCAGTTATCATTTTAGAAAAGCGAGATCCAGCTATCGTTCAGTTCAACTTTCTCTTGTCAAAAGTAATGAAATAGACACCCAGGGAAAGTTAAGGGTGCTAGGCAATGCCACACTCACTAGAATTACATATCTTTTTAAAGGTATTCCTTGAAAATGCTTTAATATTTTTCTTTTTTAGTAAGTATTTGTTGAAGCACATTGTTTCAGCCTATAAAGTATTCCATCATGTGGATGTGCCCTAATTAAACTGAATCTCTTTTTGACATATTCATTTATATTCATATTTTCACTTCTATAAATACTGTGAAAAATATTGTTATACATAAGTCTTTGTACACATATATATCATTCCTGTGGATTAGTTTCAAGAAAAGGGATTTCTGCATCAAAGGTTATGCACATTATAGAAGGGTTTAATTTCAGTTACCAAATGGTCCGCTAGTGAGGTCTTGTGCTAAGTCCCTTCAGGCGTGTCTCACACTTTGCAACCCTGTGGACCATAACCTCCAAGGCTCCTCTGTCCATGGGATTCTCCAGGCAAGAATACTGGAGTGGGTTGCCATGGCCTCTTCCAGGGAATCTTCCTTACCTAGAGATGGAATCTACATCTCTTGTCTCCTGCACTGGCAGGCAGATTCTTTACCACTAGTACCACCTGGAAGCTCAAAATATTGGTCACTCAGTTGTCCAACTCTTTATGACCCCATGAACTGTAGCCCACCAGGCTCCTCTGTCCATAGGATCTCCACGCAAAAATACTGGAGTGGGTAGCCATTTCCTTCTCCAGGGGATCTTCTGCAGGTCTCCCGCATTGCAGGCAGATTCTTTACTGTCTAAGCCACCAGGGAAGCCCCAAGAGAGGTCTTGCTGCTGTTGATGCTAAGTCGCTTCAGTTGTGTCTGACTCTGTGCGACCCCATAGATGGCAGCCCACCAGGCTCCCCGCCCCTGGGATTCTCCATTTCCTTCTCCAATGCATGAAAGTGAAAAGTGAAAGTTAAGTCGCTCAGTCGTGTCCGACTCTTTGCGACCCCATGGACTGCAGCCCACCAGGCTCCTCTGTCCATGGGATCTTCCAGGCAAGAGTACTGGAGTGGGGTGCCATTGCCTTCTCTGAGAGAGGTCTTAGCAGCTCCCAATAGTCAGTGATGGATGAAGTCACCTGTTCCTCTAGACAGTCACCCAACCTGGATATTTTTAATAACAAATACAAGGAAAATGGAGTCTTGTCTTAATTTACTTTACAGTATTAACAAATATCTTTATCTAATTTTATTGCCAATTGTATTTTCTTTATGCATTTTTAACATTCTTTCTTCACTTTTTAACTGGAGTTTATATTTTACTGCTTTGTAGAAATTTTAAGACTGTGAAATAGAGTCCACAAGAAATCCCTCAAAAAATGTGTTGTTGTGTGTTGTTTAGTCACTGATTCATGTCCCACTCTTTGTGACCCCATGGACTATGGCCCACCAGGCTCCTCTGTCCATGTGAATTCCAGGCAAGAATTCTGGAGTGGGTTGCCATTTCCTTCTCCAGGGGATCTTTCCAACCCAGGGATTGAACCCATGTCTCTGGCATCGGCAGGCGAATTCTTTACCACTAAGCTTACTCCTTGGAAGAAAAGTTATGATCAACCTAGATAGCATATTCAAAAGCAGAGACATTACTTTGCTGACTAAGGTCTGTCTAGTCAAGGCTATGGTTTTTCCTGTGGTCATGTATGGATGTGAGAGTTGGACTGTGAAGAAGGCCGAGCGCCGAAGAATTGATGCTTTTGAACTGTGGTGTTGGAGAAGACTTGAGAGTCTCTTGGACTGCAAGGAGATCCAACCAGTCCATTCTGAAGGAGATTAGCCCTGGGATTTCTTTGAAAGGAATGATGCTAAAGCTGAAGCTCCAGTACTTTGGCCACCTCATGCGAAGAGTTGACTCATTGGAAAAGACTCTGATGCTGGGAGGGATTGGGGGCAGGAGGAGAAGGGGACGACAGAGGATGAGATGGCTGGATGGCATCACGGACTCGATGGACGTGAGTCTGAGTGAACTCCGGGAGTTGGTGATGGACAGGGAGGCCTGGCGTGCTGCGATTCATGGGGTCACAAAGAGTCGGACGTGACTGAGCGACTGGACTGAACTGAACTGAAGCCAGCAGAGATGGTTGGATGGCATCACCGACTCAATGGACATGAGTTTGAGTGAACTCTGGGAGCTGATGATGGACAGGGAGGCCTGGAGTGCTGCGGTCCATGGGGTTGCAAAGAGTCAGACACAACTGAGTGACTGAACTGAACTGAAGCCACCAGAGAAGTCAGCATTAGTAAGTTGTAGATGCTATTATTGTTGCTGATATTGTTAATATTTTGCTGTAGCCGATGGCATTTTTGTGTCTGTTGCTAGCTGCTGTCTTACACTTAGGAAAAGAAAGTACAAAGGTGGCGCTGCCTAGGGTCAGACAGCCTGTGTCAGGGAAAATGTATCTGTGCTTCACTGGGAAAGATTCAACAAAACATATCCCAGTTATGCTGTTGATTTTTACAGTCTTTCATCTGCATCCTTTCTCCAGGCTCTATTCTCCCTGGAATGAAGTCAAATGTGGTTTATGCTTCAGGCACATATATAACAGTATGCACAGCACTCCACCTCTTTAGTTTCTTCTCCCAACTAAATACTGAAAGTCTTTCTTTTCTTGGAAATAACAGGAATTGACCTCAGAGAATACATAAATTGCAAAGTGCCTCCTTTTTTTATTTAGCATTTTGCATGATTCCTACTTTTCCCTCTGCTGCTGCTGCTGCTAAGTCGCTTCAGTCGTGTCCGACTCTGTACGACCCCATAGACGGCAGCCCACCAGGCTCCCCCGTCCCTGGGATTCTCCAGGCAAGAACACTGGAGTGGGTTGCCATTTCCTTCTCCAGTGCATGAAAGTGAAAAGTGAAAGTGAAGTCGCTCAGTCGTGTCTGACTCTCCACGACCCCAAGGACTGCAGCCCACCAGGCTCCTCCGTCCATGGGATTCTCCAGGCAAGAGCACTGGAGTGGGGTGCCATCGACTTTTCCCTCTAGAAAGTATAAAATTACACTTCCTAGAATGGAATCTGTGTAGCCATTTCTCATCTTTTTAAATATTTAGCAGTGCACAGTGTTTACTTTTTATGTTTCACTGCTGAATGTTGTGTTTCATTGGAGACTATTGGGGAGCTGTCTTTTTTCATTTTTATAGGTGGTCTCAAATTTTTGTGGGCTTACGTTTGTTCATCTGCCTGCTGCTGTGTCTGAGCTCCTCCCCTAGGGCAGGAGCAGCATTATGATTGGTCACCTCCTCATGCATGGGTGGGGATATTTGGAGTAATCCGTTATGAGTGGCAACTGAGAAATATGTATCAGGATCTTTTGCACGGTTGTTATGGAATGTTGTGCTTCCACAAATAAGTTAGTATATGTAGCTTGATGAACTTGATGAACATAGTAGATGTTCCAAATACGTTAGTTGTCTTCTCTGTCAATCAAAGAAATAGAACCAGTAGGACAGACACCCACACACAAAGTAAAGAGACTTATTTCAAAAACTGAGAATTGGCTTCAGGATTGTTGGGGCTGGCTAGTTTGGAATAGGCCACTCATTGGAAAAGACTCTGATGCTGGGAGGGACTGGGAGCAGGAGGAGAAGGGAACGACCGAGGATGAGATGGGTGGATGGCATCATGGACTCGATGGACGTGAGTCTGAGTGACCTCTGGGAGATGGTGATGGACAGGGAGGCCTGGCGTGCTGCGATTCATGGGGTCGCAAAGAGTCGGACACGACTGAGCGACTGAACTGAACTGAGTAGGCTAGAAATTCAAGTGAGTGTTGACGTTACAGTTGTGAGTCCAAAATCTGTAGGGCAGGCCTTAGATGAAAACTCGGGCAGAGTTCCTGTGCAACCCAATTTTGAGGCAGAATTCCCTCTTCACCTGGTAGCTCTGTTGGTAAAGAATCCACCTGCAATGCAGGAGACCCCAGTTTGATTCCTGTTTCGGGAAGATCTGCTGGAGAAAGGATAGGCTACCCACTCCAGTTATTCTTGGGCTTCTTTTGTGGCTCAGCTGGTAAAGAATCTGCCTGCAATGAGGGAGACCTGGGTTGGATCCCTGGGTTGGGAAGATCCCCTGGAGAAGGGAAAGGCTAGCCACTCCAGTATTCTGGCCTGGAGAATGCCATGGACTTTATAGTCCATGGGGTCACAAAGAGTCGTACATGACTGAGCGACTTTCACTTTTCCTCTTCCCCAGGACACCTGTTTTTGATCATAAGGTCTTCAACGCATTAGATGAGACTCATCCGCATTCTTAATCTCCTTTACTGAATGTCCACTGATCATGGATGTTAATCACATGTACAAAACACCTTTTGGTAACGTCTACACTAGTGTTTGACCAGACAGGTGAGCACTGTCACCTCACCAAGCTGACATGCAGAGTTACTCATCATGCTTTCACACTCATCATTACTTTCACACTCCCTGCCTGGGTGCAGAAGAGAGCAGGGCGCCCCTGGGCTATCAGGGATCCTTCCCCACACACCTCGGTGTCGTGAGCTCACCACATCCAGTTAATAAACCCAGATGATAGGAGCTTCAGAAGCAGGATCGAGTGCATTTTTGAGTAAGGGAAAGAAAAGGTTTTGTTGGGAGAGTAAGGGCCGCAGAAAGAAAGGGAAGAGCATCCAGAAGGTGACGCTATCACTTCCTTGTCTGGAGTCATTCTGGCGTCGCTATGAGTTTAGGATAGTAGTGGAAGTGGTGTGCTGGAAGGAAAGCAGAAAAAGGATGGGCTCCCTCAAGGGAACGTTAGAAGACCTTCCTGCAGTGAAATGGGGGTGTCATGGGCAGAGGAACAAAAAGCTCCCTGGATTCTCAGGCGGCATCCACTCAAGTTCCCAAGAAATGCCCAGATCCTTCTTCAGCATGGCCATGGACCAGGGTCCTCTTTGATTCCAGGTTGACGGTGGACATTGGAGACACAGTTACTACATAGAAGAAAGTGACGTTCATTCTCCAGAAGCAAGAAGGAGAACAGGCTTGAATGAAACAAAAGAGTTGGTGGTGAAGTTACTTAACCTTTTGGCACCACCAAGTATTTAGACACGTAGGAGGATAATACCAACCCCCAAACTATTTAGTAGGGCAAGTAAGTTAAAATTGTGATATGAGCTTGAATTTATGTCAATCAGCAAATTCAAAGCATGGTACTATAATTAGAGACTCACGATGAGCCATAGAATATCCTTGTGGGCAAAATGAATGCATATTGAACATTTTTAGAAGCTATTTTAAGCCCAGATATAGCCTGGTTCAAATGAGTTGATTTCTCTATTCTGAGTTAGATGGGCTACTTACATATAAGGTAAACTTCCTTTACTGACAGAATTTTCTGTCACTTTAGAAACTTGGAGGTGATCTTTCTAAGGTCACACTCAATAAATCAAATCAGAAAGCTTGGGAGTGACTTGTGGAGGTCTTCAAGGTACAATTTGTTAGGAAGAACACAGAAGACCCTCCTCTAGGGTACTTATTTGGCCTCCAGCTTTGTTAGATCATGCTTGTTTATCATATATTTTTAATGCCTCTTTATTATTAGCTTTTTTTTTTAATGTGAGCAGTTTAAGGATTTTAAGTGAGATAAACAGAAACAAATTCAATAGCTGATTTTCAAGAAGGATTTCTTAGGATTTGTATTTGGGTGGGAAATGTATTTGCTAATTCATTGGATTCATTACATTTTGAAACACTTCCTTTTAATGCTTATTCATTTTGAGTAACACAGAACAAATGCACAGTAATCCCCTTCTTTTCAATAGTAGCTACTCTCTTTTCAGGCCAGGAATCCCAAGACTCCTCTATGATTCCCTGTACTGCTGTTTACAAACAATGGTGCAAATGACTTAAATGTTTCCTGGATTATTTACATAGGAGGTGATGATACAGCGCGGCAATAAAGAGGGCAATGAATTTTGGAAGCTGGAAAGTCAGCTGCATAAGTCATCTATGGAAGACTGACACAGACATATTTGCATTGTTAGGCTGGTATTGTCCAATGAGATTTTGCAGAAAAAGCTATCAGAAAAGCTTCCCCTGTAAGCAGCCGTATGACCTCCAGGAGGCAGTTAAGAGAAGTATAATGGGATACTACACTCTTTGATAGAGTGTAGGTTATATTTTTGGTGGTGATCCAACTTTTTCCAGTCTTTATTCACTAGGGAGTAAAATTATTGCCTCATAAAACAAGAGAAATGTCCAGTTACTTCTTAAGTAGGACCCTATTAACTTTAACACTGTCACCAGTTCCCTCCACAACATTAAAATCTCTCAGCCTTGTGGCAGGGAGGATGTTACGTACCCAGATTTAGTGATCCAAGGACAGTTATTTTGAAAACATACATTTCCTTGAAAGACACAATTTTGCAAAAACTAATTCTTAGAGTGATGTTTCAATGAATCACTGGACTCATAATAGCATTTTTCTCTGAAAATCTTTTGCCAGCATCAAAGCTATGAGCCAGGATATAAAAAAGTGAGTCTTAATGTTAAGAAAAATCTATAATCATGAAAGAGAGTTTGATTATTGAAATGCATTACGATGCTTCACCCTGAAATCATTGAATTAAAGTTTCATTTATTTGAAAAATCTATATAATTGTCCTCAGTTTCTATCTGAATATTACCACTGTAATACCCTTTTAGGTCATACTGAATAAATGGTCACACAGCATAAAAATGCTGTTCTTGCCCATGTTGTCTGGGTGAGAATGCACTGAACCCGTTTGAAGAGATTTGATTGTCCCTGTAGGGGAGAAGCCATCTCCCTTGGTTATGTATTGTCAAGAACTGGCCAAGATCAAACTCAGTCAAGGGTGATGTTAGTCTCCCACATGCATCATCTATCCCTTTGGCTCTAAGACTGAGATTTTAATAACCAAACATTTCCATCAACTTCTAATTGTTCCTTACCTGGGATTCTTGTGTTCTGCCAAGTTGGGTCTAATATTTGCCTAGCCATATTTGAGCTATTCTTGCTCAAGCTGTATCAGTTAGAATTTGGTGAGACTGCAAGTCATAGTATGCTAGCTATTTTCCTGCAATAGTAGATCCCAGAATTGGGACTTCAGTGATTCCAGGAAGCATAAATGAGGTGGGAAAGAGAGTAAGACAGGTGTCAACTTAAAAAAAAGCACAACATGAGAATTGTGAGTCAAGTTTTATTTGTGGCCAAACAAGACCATAGTCTGAGATAAAGCACCTCAGATAGCTCTGAGAAACTCCTTCAAAGAGGTGGATTGGGGGAGGGCAGTATATATGTGATTTTGCTGAAGGGGGAGTACATGCATTCAAGTACATTTTTTTTTTTGCACATTTTTTTTTCTTCTGCTAGTCACAAGGAGCAGGCATCATCATGAAGGACTTTAGTGCTTTTCTAAATATGAGGAGATGGGTTACCCTAGTGGCTCACCTGGGTCAGGAAGATCCCCCGGAGAAGGAAATAGCATCCGCTCCAGGGCTCTTGCCTGGGAAATCTCATGGACAGAGGAGCCTGGTGGGCTACAGTCCATGGGGTTGCATAAAGAGTAGGACATGGCTTAGTAACTAAAGAGCAACAACAAATATGAGGAGATACAAGAACTGGGCTCATAAAATCAGTTCCTAAAAATATCTAACTCTCTGAAGACCTCCTCTGCCAGCTTTTCCCAGAGCACAGAGTGCCTCGTGCCTGTCTTCCGGGGAGTGTCGGAAGTCAGCAGCTGCAGTAGCACGTGATTTAATCCTTGTAGACGCAGATGCAAGCGCCAATGACAAGTCCCAGTTTGTCGCTGACACAAGGAGGAGGGAAAAGCCTATAAGGTCTATGTTAAAGAATGTGTTACCTCTTTGGGCACCTGGAACTAAGTCCACAAGAGACCTACAAGAAACCAGGAGGAACAGTCCAAAATTGAAGGGACAGGGACTGTTTCCATCAGTGGCGTTTTCCCTCAAGAATGCGAACTCTCATAGGGGCTGAATGGAACCCATGAGCAAACATCCATGGGGCCAGAGAAAGGCATTAGATCGAGAGGCAGACACACAGGCTGCTGTGTGGGAAACTGCCTACCAAAGCTCTTAGTGAAGACATTAACCTAGAAAACGGCACGGCTATGTGGGAGCAGAGGACGGCCTCTTTCACATAAAAGAAGTTCAGAAGTCATTTCAGACCTTCAAAATTATTAAACCCAGTCCAGGATTTATTTTAGAATCCTCACAATCCTCGGATGCCCAAGTTTCTTCCCAGTCCACTGTTTTGCCATCTCTAGGGTGGAACCATCTCCAAATTCCACAATGAGTGCTAAAGCTTTAGTAATCACCTCTGTGTTCCAGGGGCTAAAATTTAGGAAGGCAGGAAGAAGTAATTTCTTTTTAAAGAGAATAATCAGGAAATACAAAAACATATTTCCATCGATGTCTAATTAGCCAGAACTCAGTTACATGGCTACATCCTGCTATAAAACTTTCTAATTGAAGGTGGCCACGTGTCTAATTAAAAAATAGTGATTATAATTACTATGAGTGGAAGAGAAAATTGAGATCTTGGCAATGAATCACCTCTGAGTTGTGAATGTTTCATCCATCTGGATCTGTAAGTGGGAGAAAAGGCAGAAAGGGTAGAGTATAGGACAGAATTATATTGACTACTTGAGGATGTTGAAATTACTATGTCATGTTCCTTTGGTAAGGCTGATGATCTTCACAAAATTTTAGTTATTGACCTTGTCACAAAAGTAATCACGGGTGATATGAAAGGAAGAATTAGTTGGACTATGCTTTGTCTAGTTGCTTTGATGGTGAATACAGAGTTTGAGTAACACCGACGGCAACAATGACTGCATTAGTCTGCTTGGGCTGCCGTAACACAATGCAATAGAGGGGGTGGCTTAAAAAGCAGATATTTATTTCTCACAGTTCTGGAAGCTGAAAGTCAAGGAGCAAAGTATTGGCAGGTTTGGTTTGCCTGAGGTCTTTCTTCTTGGCTTGCAATTGCCCCTTTTCTTGCTGTCTACATCACCCTGGTGTTTCCTATTCTTCTCATAAAGACACCAGTCCTATTAAATTAGGGCCTCATCCTTGTGATCTCATTCAACTTTTGTTACCTCTTTAAAGGTCTTATAACCAAATACAGTTACATTGGGGGTTAAGACTTCAACACATGAATTGCAGGGGTCACAATTCAGACCATTTGTTGTTGTTGTTACTAAGTCATGTCAAACTCTTTGCAAACCCACTGACTGTAGCCCTCTGTCCATGGGATTTTCCAGGCAAGAATATTGAAGTGGATCGCCATTTCCTTCTCCAGGGGCTCTTCCTGACCCAGGGATCAGACCCACATCTCCTGCACTGCAGGCAGATTCTTTACCTTTTTACTGCTGAGCCACCAGAGAAGCCAATTCAGACTATAGCAATGATAAGAATAAATATTTCTTTAATGCTTCCTATATACAGGGCCTGAGGCTCAGGGTTTATATATAGGATAACTTATTTAACCTTAATGAGTCAGAGACTATATTCCTCATTTGATCTAGAAGGAGACATATTTTGGGAAAGTGAAAGATGGTCATGTTTGCAAGGGAAGAACTGAAGGCAGCAGACTGGCCCTAGAGCATAAACCCCTGTGAGCTGGTGCTTGTGATGTGATGCAGAAGACAGGTGGTACCACGTGTGAGAGATGGACATGATGCAGGTGGGCGGTAGGTGATGTTGGGGGAGTTCTTTGATGGGGCTCTTACTGAGCAGAATCCACATCTCCTGAACAAGTGGAGATGTAAATCTAAGACTGGCAAGGAAGGGCTAAAATATCCATTTATTATTGGTGGTGTCTGGAGGGTGTGACTTTAGGGCTATTTGTCAAATGGGTTAGCTGATGGAACTGGGCAGACTCAGCCGTCCAACCACAGCACACTGGTCCGGGGCAGGCCTCCCCACTCCAACAGTATGGAGTTTCCAAAGGGACTGTGGAAAGTCTGCTCCCTCTAAGTTGAAGCTTTCTTCCCTGGAGGAAGAATGCAGGGAGGAAGCAAGTTAAACAAGCTTGCTTCTTTTCCCAGATGAAGCTATCAGTTCTCTTTGTATCTTCTGTTGGTGGAGAGAACATAAAGGGCAGATATCTTAGGAAAAAACCCCCTTCCTAGAAACCAGTGATGAGAACAAGGTGTCCCCAGGTAACGGGCTATAAGGAAGTTATCTTGAGCTTGCCTAAGGGAGCTGGGGCATCTTTACACAGGTATCCACTTTGAGACTAAAGCAAGAAAAAAGAAGGTAAGGCAAAATAAGATCTTTTTTGTTATTTGTGAATTTTTCTTTATGGGATTAATTTTGTATTGTTGGGAGCAATAAAATCATTCAAATGATACTGGGGGCCACCAGGTATGAGATTCTGTCAATGAATGGGTGCAGTTAGAATATCAATTGATGTTTTGGTGATACATTTATGATGCTACATTGTGAGCATTAGAAGAGACCAATATGAAAACACATAGAACTTCCCCAGAGGAGTTCAGGGAACTTCTCTTTTTTTAAAAAGGAGTCTGCTTTCAGTAAGAAAACCAATAGATTTAATCAAAGGAGTAAGTCTAAGCAAAGGAATCAGACCCAACTAGAGGGGAGTAGGATTTTTAATCATTCTACTGGCATGTCCGGCCTATGATGAATATCATTAACAACTGATCAATAAGCTATTTTTTCTATTTCTTCAACTAGAGCTGAAACATAAAAATGAAGAAAAGTAAACATTTGTTAACTCTCCAAAAGACTAAAACCCACCTTCAAAAATAATATATTCCAGCAGAAGAGTTTCATGTGCCTTTAAGGACACCTTCCCCAACCCACCCACCCCTCCTCCCATTCCAATCCCAAATTTGGGGTCTACAAAGGCAAACCAGAATGGAGACTTGAGACACTGATTGAGAAAAATGAGATCAAAAATCTTTGGTTCTCCCCAAAATTGGTTATGTAAAGCAAAATTATATTTTTTGGCATTGCCTTAGAGAGTGGCCTAATAGAGCATTCACTTCATAGCTATAGAATTGGCTGTGATTTTCCCTGAAGAATGTAATGCTTATATCTCCCTGTTTTTGCATGCACAAAAGTAGAATTTTACATTTGTTGTGTGTCAAATTGAGTTTCTCAGATTTTTTTCAATTAATTCCTCTCCTCTGGCGTATTTTGCAAATAGAATGTAGTAATGACGTTTAGTCATTTTGTTATGTGATAGTTCTAAATAACTAACTAAATCATTCTGCTCCAAATACACTTTGAGGGATCTTTAATTTTGCAAATGAACTATATGTTTGGGCAGTTAACAGAACTGAAATAAATTTAGAGGCTAAAAAATTTCTCCTTTTCTCTGTATGACATAGATGCCGTGTAAAGGATGGTTTAGGCCTCCAAACAGATTTTTTGCTTGATTTGCTTTCTTTCATTTCCCTTAAGTTATCATTTATCCAGTAACTTAAGGGAAACTAAATCTCTCTCTCTTTCTTTTTTTTTTTTTAAGAAAAAGGCCATCTGGATTACCCTGATGAGTTGAAAATATTTATAGGTAATGAGATCCAACCAGTCCATTCTGAAGGAGATCAGCCCTGGGATTTCTTTGGAAGGAATGATGCTGAAGCTGAAACTCCAGTATTCTGGCCACCTCATGCGAAGAGTTGACTCATTGGAAAAGACTCTGATGCTGGGAAGGATTGGGGGCAGGAGGAGAAGGGGACGACAGAGGATGAGATGGCTGGGTGGCATCACGGACTCGATGAACATGAGTCTGAGTGAACTCCGGGAGATGGTGATGGACAGGGAAGCCTGGCATGCTGCGATTCATGGGGTCGCAAAGAGTCGAACACGACTAAGCGACTGAACTGAACTGATGCCAAGATGGGGCTTCCTGGTGGCTCAGACGATAAAGAATCTGCCTCCAATGCAGGAGACCCAGGTTTGATCTCTGGGTTGGGAAGATGCCCTGGAGAAGGAAATCACAAGCCACTCCAGTATTGTTGCCTGGAGAATCCCATGGACAGAGGAGCCTGATGGCTACAGTCCATGCAGTTGCAAAGAGTCAGACGTGACTTAGCAACTAAGCAACAACATTGGACTCAAAGTATTTCCAGAACATCATTCAAAATCAAAATACTAGGAAACTCTGAGTTTTAAAAATGTTTATTCTTTGTTTGAGACTCTTTAATAAATGTTTATTAATTTTTTTCCCCTAAAATATGTTTCCCTTAGAACTAGGCCATTAGAAAAACTATTTTGTTTGAAATTATGGTTTTTTGTTTACTTTGTTACCCATTCATTTATATAAGTTGGGGGTGTTTTATACATTTTTTCCCCCTTATGTTAAATAAAAATAACCTTTTACTTCAGCTTGTGAAACTGAAATAGTGAATTCTTTGGCAGCAATATTACCAACATAGTCTTTATATAACTGCTTTTCTGCTTCCTTTTGGTATTATCAGGATTGGTATCCACAAGGTTTAGTAGAATTTGAACTTTATAATTTAAATTCAATCTTTCTTTTACTCATGACCAATTGCTTTGTTCTTTGGATTTCTGATTTTGGAAACTAACAAAAAATGTTAGAGTAGGGCTCCTTCGACTGGAAGTGTTGGTTTTGTGTATGCTATCTCTTAGCCTTCCCTGATGGTTTTCAACTGAGGATTTGAAAGCAGGTGAAAAGACTGAAGTGGCTTTTACTTGTGTGATGTAGGCAGAGCATCTTCTGAACACAATTCTCCTTCTTCCTCTGAATGTGAATCCTGTGCTGATCAAAGGGGTTAGACAGGTAACAGCTGGCCCTGTAAAGAGTTTTCTGGAACATAGATGGCATGGGGTAGAAATTCCACCTCTGATTTGTGACTTATCCCTGATTTAAAATAGTCCCACTTCCTAGACCAAAGGAGTAGTTTTCTAGGAGCACCAGAGATTCTTGAAAGCCTCAGCTAAAGCTTTTAGAAAACATGTGCATTACCTGGAAGTAATGGTTGAAGCAGCCTTCTGAAGTTTGGAAGGCTGAATTTTTTTACATATGTGAATAAATGCAGTTCCTTTTAAATGTATGCTCAATATTTTCAAAATGTTCAGTTAACACACACACACATGCATATATACCCACTCACATGGTTCTATAAATATACATATACATAGTTCCATGTATATATACATATGCATATATTTGTATGTATATATAATATATATATATAGTTCTATAGACAAGTATCTCTGATGAAGAACTTTGATTTAATGTATTTTCTTGTTGGTAACACAGTCTGCAAATCAGGATGACTTTAGCTTAGAAAGAGATAAAAAAATAGTCAAGAGCCCTTATAGTCCCACCTTGAAAACATTTGTAGTTAAGCTGATCTGACTATCTAGAACTGATGTTCTTAGAGTTTCCAATGATATTTCCAAACACATGCATGTTTTCACTTTTTCCTGTGCATTCGTGTTCTGTACTGACGATGGAACTTCTTCCAAACTGTTATGTTCTTCTGCTGGGATTTGTATGGCAACTAATTATTTGTGTCTGAAAACAAAGGGGCAGCTGCATCTGAAGAGTGGAAAACTAGTGGTCTCTAGGACATATCTTTTATATATTTCATTCCATGTCTCATTGAGTTGATACCTGTTACTCTTTGTAGGATGCTGGTGGTTTAGCTGGTAAGTCGTGTCTGGCTCTTGTGACCCCCCAGACTATAGTCCACCAGGCTCCTCTGTCCATGTGATTTCCCAGGCAAGAATACTGGAGTGGATTGCCATTTACATCTCCATCTTTGTAGCGTATCTGTGGATGTAAGGGTGAGTCAGAATCCCTGAATGGAAGTAGGGATGCTAAGGGTTTGGCATGCAGTAAAAAGCATAACGTTTAAATGTTGTATTTTTTGTTTTTTAATGTTTTCTGACTAGTCCTTTTTCCAAATTTTCTATTAAAAGAGCTATACAGACTATTAGAAAAGGTGAAATCCATAGCAGAATTAAGAACTAAGACTGACAATTGCCAAAACCTTGGGGAAAATTCTGCTAATGGTCAAATTGGTACAACCCACGGAAACATGGTCAGTGACAGAATAGCTCAGTGGTTAAGGACATGGACTTGGTTCCAAATCTGGCTTTGTCACTGACTCACCATGTGACCTGGGAAGTTTACTTAATCTCTTGATGCCTCAGTTTCTTTGCCTATAAAATGGAGGTCATAACAGACTTCTAATTAGGAGCTTAGGCTTCCCCCATGAATCAGCAGGAGAAGAATCTGCCTGCAGTGCAAGAGATTGTAGGAGATGTGGGTTTGGTCCCTGGGTTGGGAGATTCCCTGGAGAAGGAAATGGCTTCCCACTCCAGCATTCTTGCCTGGAGAATTCCATGGACAGAGGAACCTGGCGGGCTACAGTCCCTAGGGTCGCAAAGAGTCAGACACGACTGAGGCAGCTAAGCACAGCACATGTAGAAAATAGACAAAACCAACAAGGACCGGCTGTATAGCACAGAGAGCTATACTCAGTATCCTGTGATAACCTCTAGGGGAAAAGTGAACGTGAAAGTTGCTCAGGTATGTCTGACTCTTTGTGACTGTAGCCCACCAGGTTCCTCTCTTCATGAGGATTCTCCAGAGAAGAATACTGGTGTGGGCTGCCAAACCCACCTCCAGGGGATCTTCTGGCAACCCAGGGATCAAACCCAGGTCTCCCACATTGCAGGTGCATCCTTTACCAGCTGAGCTACCAGCAAAGCCCTATAAGGAAAAAGAATCTGAAAAAGAATACATCTGTGTCTAGAATTATATAGATATATCTGAATACATATATGTGTATATATATGTCTGAATCACTTTGCCGTGCAAGTGAAACTAACGCAACATTATATGTCAACTGTACTTCAATAAATAAATAAATAAAAACAGACTCTTCTACAGGAGATTGCTGTGCAGTTTAAATGAATTAATACATGATTGGACTAATGCCTGGAACTTTGTAAGCAGCAGAAAATGCTAGCTGTTGTTATTCGATGACTCAACTATCTTGTATCTGCTTGACATCAGGCCAGATACCCTTTATCACTCTTTGTCTCCTTGTTCAGTAGGAAAGGGCCAAACCTGCCAGAAACCCAAGAGGTCGTTTATGTAGCACATTGCCTTTCTGAAGCAGTCTCTGGGTTGTCTTCTCCCAAACAGTTCAGCAAAGCTCTTATTTGACATGAGACAAGATGCACCCCCGTGACAGCACTGATTTCCTTTATTTTATTACTGGCTTCTCCTGCCCAATGGGACGCTTATGAATGTCCCTATTCCTGTTATCTCTTCGTTATACAGGCAGTTTTCACAATAATTCCATAACCAAGCTGTGGTTAGTGCCCATTTTACCTGAGAGGAACTTGCAGTTCCTAACACAAAATGAATTGGTCCCAGAATTGGGAAAAAAAAAACTTTGACTCAGAGTTCAGATATCTTTTCAGTAATGGTGACCTTAAAAAGATGTCAATCTTCACCCTTCTTCTCTCCCTATCATTTTTGGTGCCTTTTAATACAATCAGGTTGAACATCTCTTTGGCCGAGTTAGTAATATGGCCATTTAAACCAATCAATCAATCTATGTAAACTGTTTTTTTCACTTTTGTTTAGGAATGCAATAAGGCAAAATTGTTCTGATCATGTGGGCTTCCCCAGTAGCTCAGCAGGAAAGAATTCTTCTGCAGTGCAGGAGCTTCAGAAGACATGGGTTCATTCCCTGGTTGGAGAAGTTTCCCTGGAGAAAGGAATGGCAACCTACTCATGTTCTTGCCTGGAGAATTCCATGGACAGAGGAGCCTGGAGGGCCACAGTCCATAGGGTCATGAAGAGTTGGACGCTGAAGAGACTTAGCACGCAAACGGGTTCTACTTATATAAGGCATACAAGTTATAAAGAAAAAGAAAACTCATTAAGAAATACAAATTCTGCTTCTGTGGTTTGACTGTCTTGAGCTTGATTTGTATTTACTACACCTGTGCTCTTATTTGTATCTCCTTGACATTCGTATGCAGCTATGTTTTTTTATTTATTCCCTTGACATAAAATACACACTGTCCATAAGGTGCAGCTTAGTAACGAGGTTAAAATTAAGATGGGAGTAGTTATGCATGCTTCGTTTTTTTCCTATAGACAAATTTATTTTTGCCATCTATTTCTTAATTGACTCATTAAATTTTCTTTACTCTCTAGATAAAAAGTGAGTAGAATAAAGTATTTTTTTGCTTCCTGAACTATCAATCCATCAGACTAAAGCTTGTTCTTGACAGTAGATTTATTAATACTCCCATGAATATGAGCTTAGCGTTTTAACTCAATAAGACCTGTTACGATGATTTGTAACAAGTTAGACATCAGTATGCATTAAATATCTGATTAGTTAGCTGGACCCGATTATAGTCGTCAGCTGAGCACTGTGTCTGTTCTTCTGAGTTCTTTGCATGGCGGGCATTGAAAGCCAGTGCACTCCATTTCTCCAGAACCTCTTACCTATAGGGTTCTAGGTTTGATTTTGCAAATGAGGCACTATGAAACAGTTTTAGAAATGAGACAGGCAGAAAATATCCATTGCTCCTCAAGTAGCAGGGGACTGGCAGGTAGGATTCAGAAAATGCCTCTGAACTTTTCCCTGTGATGGCTGCAGGGAGTTGCTGGGATATGTTGCTGGGATAATTGACCCTTGGCAATTGCCAAGAGGTTCCGCATCCATGGGTTCCACATTTGGAATAGGAAAGGTCCACCTGAAGGCACCATTTTACATAAGGAACTTGCGCACTGTGCATTTTGGTATTCTCAGGGGTCCTAGACCGCATGTCCCGGATGCCTGGTATGACCACAGTTTCTTTCAGTTTTGTGATTCTGAAAGCTGGCAACAACCTGAGAACTAGAAGCAGCTTCTCCAGATAGTCACTGTTTCATTCTTTTCATCACTCATTTCCCGGTATTAAATCTTTTCTTTCTTGAAAAGCTTAAATCACTGTAGGCTTCCCTGACCAAATTCTCACTGCTACTCAGAAGCTAACTAAATGAATTAACCAAGATAAATTCACCATGACCCTTGTCAGGACATGTCAGCTGTCTGGCTTCTCATTCTGAACATGTGAAGATGGAGTCGCTGTGGCTCTTTGATAGCATTCTGACTCTACCTGAAAGATGCACTAGAAACATGTTTTCTTGGAAGTAGGAAAGGAGAGAGGGGTCTCTACCAATGGATGTTAACCATCCAGATATGCTTATGAATTTCATTTAACCTACTAAATCTTAGAAACATTGATGCAACATTGAATGATTTTGTCTCCCATAAAAATCTGGAGTTCTTTAAAAGGCAGGAGATCCAATGACAGTGGGCCCTTCTCCAAGTCAGCAGTTGGCAGGAGCAGTTGCATGCCAGGGTGTATTTCCCTTGTCTGCACAGCCTCATCGTGTCCTGTTGCTTCCACAGTGGTGTCACTTGCCATGTACCACCATACAGGTGCATTTTTCCCCTCAGATATTTATTGTCTTGCACTCATGCTTCTTCCAAAAGTGGTAAAACCAAAGACAGAGAGAAAGGGCAGTGCGTTTAAAAAAAAAATTAGGAAGAGTGTAGCTATCGCAGACCTGAAAAACACTGTAAACCTACTCAACATAATTAAGATTTATACAATTTTTACATAACAGTGAGATACAAATTCTCTTCAAGTTCCCTTAGACTGGAACTAGAAGACCCAGGAACATATTCAGGGACATAAAATAAGGTAGAAACATTTCTTTCATTCTATTAATCTTTGAGAGTTTGATATTGAAACTCCAACTACATTAATTTATCTTCTTAAAAAATAATAGTGTATGTAGCCCTGTTCAGTATTTCCCAAGTCTTCTGTAATTGTCATTGTACTTCCATAATTAAAATTAAAATAAAAAAGAAAGAGTATGGCATTTTTGTATGGAATATTTTTACATATTATTTGACACTTCTTCATCCACTTCACTCCTACTTCTTTTGGCCATCTCCAATCAGTGTTTAAGTTTATAAGTTTCTGGTTTGGGCTCTAGCATCGGTTCTGTTGTTGTTTCATTTTGTTTGGGTCATAAAACCTTTGAAGAATATTTTGCAAACCACTGGACACTCTCCTCCTCCAAAAAAATACAAGAACACAAGCATAATATTCAGATTAGAGGCTGCTTTGAAGTCTCACATATAACCAAGTTAATAGCCCCTTTGCTCTGGAGTAGTACTTCTTGTGAAAATGAAGATTCAGATTCAGTAGGTCTGTGAGGCGTTGATACTCTGCATTTCTAACAAGCTGTCAAGTTAGGGTTTGGGTCTGGGGCCCATGTTTTCAGTAGCAAGATTCCAGTGGTTCTTAAATTTTCTTTGGAGATTAAAATCCCCTGAAGAAATCTCTTGAAAAGATTGATGCCTAGGCAATGGTATTTTTCAGAAGCTCCCATCTATGGGGTTTGGGAATCCGCTCTACATCAAAAATCATTTACTGAAATCAGAGAGGCACAGCAAGAGGGGTCTAGGCATCAGCTGGATGTTGAAATAGAAATGGGGTCAGCAAAGAAGGCAGGACATGGCCAGCAACTAACAGTTTGGTTTTCCAAAGACTGGCCAATTCCTTTTTCCTGTAGTAAAAGGAACAGTAATAACATAATGGCCCCAAGAAATTTTTTAATGACCTGCTGTATTAGAATCATACATATAGCTTAGCAGAATCTGTGAATCTTGGGCATGTCTGTTGCTCAATTTCAAAGCAGACCATAAGTTGGGGAAAGAAAGAACTGGGGGGGGGGAATGAATATTCTAGTCATTGTTGATCATTTCAAAGGCAACACTTTCCCCTTATGATGTGGCCTTGTCCAAAGCTACTAAAAAGTCACCAAAGTTGCCACAGTAGGTTTTATGTCAAATGAGAAACTAGTTTGAAGGGATGTCCACTGCTAGCATCGGGGTGGATGCCTTCTTTCACAGGTAGTCCACAGCAATTTAGGAAAAAACATGAGTGTGTAACACAAAGGACATGTGTCCATGGCACTGCTTGATCTGGACTTCAAAGACAGAATTGAAAGCTGAACTTCAATGGGTGTCAGATCAGTGGAAAGAAGTTCTCGCAAATGATATCACAGCCTGGGTCATTAATGTTTCTCTCCCTTCACCTTGTATCCCAACCTCCGTGTGCAAGTCTCTAATTAGTGCAGCTGGAACACAGGAAACTTCTGACGCCAAATATGTGGAACATTTCCAAAGAAGCATTTCCACTTTAAAGAGATCTTAAAACATTATCTGAATCAGCTCCCCTTTAAAAATTCTATTCCTGCAGGGGAAAAGGTAATTATATGCATTTAGGTATGGATGGCTTTTGCAAAAAAAAAAAAAAATCCTTAGTTGACACTGCCTAATCATACGGAATTATTTCATAATCGTGAAATAATAATAGCCCTAAATCTCTTAGGTTCAAAAGAAATCCTTCAGTCAAATTTAGCTCCTGATGCTGATATGCACTTACTAAAATGATGTTTTAAAAGATCTTTTGTGATAATTTTTTCTTCTTCTTAATTTCCCAATTAAACTTCTCTCTCAGGCGCCATCGAGTCATTAGTTCACAGTCATCTTTTGGTCTTTGGTTTTGGAACATCTGGTGGAGTTGTATAAAAATGGACACGACATTTAAAACTCATCTGGAAAAACTTTTGGAATATTGCGCTTCCCCGTCTGACTCACCTCTCAGAGAGGAGGAAGCAGGAGACGGCTTCCCTCTGAGCATTGACAAATTGGGCTACTAGGTGACAAGTGAAGCCTTGAGGAGCCTGCAGCTGCCGCTGATCCTCTTCATCTGTGAGGTCATCATTTCTAATACACACCATTTTCTTCACATAATAGACTTGCACCTGTCATTCAGTCGGGAACGACAAAGGAAATATTTTTCCTCTCTCATCTTTTTTGTTGTCTTGTGATTTTCTCTTTTATTCTGCCCTAGAGAACAGATGTTGTGTCTCTGCTAAGGTCGGTTTTACATTATTTTGGTTTTCAAGGAGTGTTTTTTTTAACATTTCTGATGATGATTTAGCATCAATTGTTCTCGTAATTACTGTGGTTAATGAACTCCCCACCTATCTTTCAATAGGCAATTTCAAAGCTGGCATGTATTAGCAGGAACTATACAAAGAGAAAAGGAGGGCTGGTGATTGTGGATTCCATCTTCACATCTCCAAGACCAGTTCCCAAATGGTTTAATCATCATCAGCGTCAACCTTTGCCATATCTTCATTCGACATGCCATATATTATAATGCTGCATTTATATTTCATCTTGACTTTGATATTTGCTCCTTCAGAATAGAGGTGCCCTGATTAGACAAGGGGACTGGCAGTTGAAAGAAATGTTTTTAAAATATGCATGTACCATCACCAATTCCCTACTAGCCTTTCTGCCTGTCTTCCACTGTCTGCATTTACCAGAGACTTGTTTTGTTAGATATCCCTGTGACTAGAAAAGTTGGCATCTATGGCAAAAATGACAATTCCCAACAACTTTTTGCACAAGATTTCTTCTTTTAGGTAAGGACAGGTCGATGAGGGGGACCTCTCTATATAAAATGTGCCAACATTAAGTGTTTCAAATGTATAAATACTTGTGTGTCTGTGTTCATATTTTACAAAATTCTATTATAAGAATTGCCATCCAACCTATAATTATTGCCATCGTTTTTCTATACTCATCTTTGATCATTTCATGTCAATTACAGCCTCAATCATCTTGGGTAGTCACTGATGTCAGAGATCTTTTCTAAACCAATCAGTCATTGATTTTCAAAGATTTATTACTCCTCTACTATGTATAATAAAAGTCACTGTGCTAGCAGAGAGGAAAATATGAAAGCAGAGCAGCAAGGTATATAAATAAACATAAAATAGTTGATTAGTCTCAAATTAGAAGAAACATTTTTTTACATTCAATTTACAGAAGAGTAGACACTTTTAGGAATCTTCACTCCTTATGGAAATCAACCCTGAATATTCATTGGAAGGACTGATCTGAAACTGAAGCTCCAATACTTTGGCCACCCGATGGGAAGAGCTGGCTCTCTGGAAAAGACCCTGATGCTGGGAAAGATTGAGGGCAGGAGGAGAAGGGGGCAACAGAGGGTGGGATGGTTGGATGGCATCATCAACTCAATGGGCATGAGTTTGAGCAAATTCCAGAGATAGTGAAGGACAGGGAATCCTGGCATGCTACAATCCATGTGGTTGCAAAGAGTTATATATTACTGAGGGTCTGAACAATAACAACAGATACCTTTTATTGGCACAATCTCTTGATCTCTATAATATAATGTAGCAGGTAGGAAATACCAAGCAATTTAGTATTCAGTCCCTGCCTTCTTCCAGTTTCCATAATTCTAATTAGGAAAACTGGGAAATATATATGAAAAATTTAAGAGCCAAATTTAAGGATATATTTAAGGTATAACACTAATGCAAGAATAGTTATAAGACAATAGGTGGTTGTTGGCCAAGTGATGCTATATAGGTTAAGCATTTTGAATTTTAGGGAGGAAGCACTTCTGTATGCTGGAGTGGTTTTGGACAATTTCATTAAAAAAATGATAATGATAACTAGTCCTTATAGCCTATTCTTGGATTAACTCCATCTTATGGTAAAAAAAACAAAAACTTAACACACTTCAGATTAGAGTATAAGACACTGTAGCTTTATTATTTTCAAGATAGGATATACTGGTATGTAGAACCTACACAAACATTAAACATTATAAAAGATCGAGAGTGTTGGAAAATCACTGGTATTAAAGTTGGACAACTGGGTTTTATTCAAGGTTCTTAACTGCAAACAATAGGAAGTGACCCTTAACTTAGCAAAAAATAAACTATAGAAGGGCTATAGTTCTCTGGTTAGCTTCCACAGTGGATATAGCCAAGGAAACCTGGGCTCCAAGGAGGTAGGTGGTTGTATCTCTGTGGTTAGAGGCACCCCACCTAACACTCACCGCTGCTGTGCTGGATGATGAGATCTCCACCATATTTCAGTGCACGGCCATGTTCCCCTTTGCCTTTCATTCCTTTAGCAGCCATGGGAGGAGCTTCTGATTCCTAAGCCTGTGTCAAGGGCTTGCATGCTAATCCCAGAGAACTGGGAGATGGAGCTCAACCCACTTCTGCTTCCTGTCTATTGCAACAGACATTTACCTGAACAACCCAAAAGATAGGACTTTGACCCTTTGACCGGAGGTAGAGTCTTAATCAGAGATGATGGCCAACCAAGTAAGGAATTCTTTAAGCTTTGCCATGGACATTGCTATTTATGGCACATTGACTCATAGAAAATGTCACTATGTTGCACAAAGATGGGGAGCTGGGATCACACCTTCTACCAAGGAACTCACAATTATGCATTCTTCCTCACCAAGGAATGGTAAATGCTGTGAGCCAAACAAAAGTCTACTGCATGTTGGTTCAACTATGTCTCTTATTTCCAAGCTGTGTGATGCATGCAAGCCACTTAAACTTTCTGAGCCTTAGTTTCTTCTTTAAAATTGACAGTTTGTGATGTTGTGAAGATTAAATAAGGGGATAAATGTAAAAACAGTTTGTCAACTTAAAAATGCAGCAAAAATGTAGACATAATGATCATTCCCAGAAAAAGAAAAAGAAATATTTCTGTAATTTCTTAGACTACTGTAAATCCAGAGAAGCCCAAAGTCTGAAAATGGTAGCTCTAACTGACCATTTTAGAATTTTCTGGCACACTCTCAGATGTCTCCAAATATGAGATATCTCACTAGGTGTGTTCTGGTTGATTTTGTATATTGATTTTAAGAAGGAATTTTTTTTTCTACATTTACCAGTTATTTAGTGGAAGGCAGCTGACTTTTCTGCCACCATGTTACTGAATGCAAGTTCCTATGCCCTATGCACAGTGAGGCCAAGCAATACCAAATGTCAGAGTTCAGAATAGAGAGAAAGGTTTATTGCAGGACCATAGAAGGAGACAGGCAGCTCTTGTCCCTCCAAAACTCCAAGCTCCCTGAAGGGTGTCAGCTGACCGCTTTTAAAGGCAATGTGAGAAGGACTTTCCTGGTTGTCCGGTAGTTAAGACTTTGTGGTTCCATTGTAGGGGGCGCAGGTTCGATCCCTGGTCAACGAACTAAGATACCACTTGTCAAGCTAAAATAAAAAGGCAATGTGAGAGAAGGGGGTGGTGAATTGCTGCAAGCATCTTGGTGTCAGTATCATTTATTCTTTCAGATGTCCACTAGGTCAGGTCACAATGTCCCTGTAAACTCCCAAGAGGACAAATGTTTTCTGTTCTGCAACTTTTTATCTCTGTATGAATGGGAAAGTGTTATACCCTTCATGGTCAGAGTCTTGAGGAGTGGGCTATCCTGTACATTTCAAGCTATAGGCAACATCTTTAAATGATGGAATACAAAGGTTAAAGTAAAATAAACAGATTTAATATGGAGTTAGAATTGTTCTACCCTATGAATGTGAGAGTTGGCCCATAAAGAAGGCTGAGTATTGAAGAACCGATTCTTTCCAACTGTGGTGCTGGAGAAGACCCTTGAGAGTCCCTTGGACTGCAAGGAGATCAAACCAGTCAATCCGAAAGGAAATCAACCCTGAACGTTCACTGGAAGGGCTGATGCTGAAGCTGAATTTCTAGTACTTTGGCCACCTGATGAGAAGACCCTACTGGTTGGCAAAGACCCTGATGCTGGGAAAAATTGAAGGCAAATGGAGAAGAGGGCTGCAGAGGATGAGATGGTGAGATAGCATCACCAACTCAAATGGCATGAATTTGAGCAAATCTGGGAGACAGTGGAGGACAGAGGAACCTGGCATGCTGCAGTCCATGGGGGTGCAAAGAGTCGGACATGACTTAATGACTGAACAACAACAAAATCACAACCATACCCTTCTTTGGAACCACAGATGTTAACGTTTGGAATGGGTTCTAGCATAAACATCAAATGCGGCATCTGGGCTGTGCTGATCCGATTTAAATACTGCTCCTGGGAAAAGGGGGTTTCTCCAGAAGGTTCCTAAGGATGCTGCTGCTGGTGTGATTCTCATTTCCCTGGAAGTCTTTCACTCTGCATTTTGCTTCCAGCTTCATACTTTCTTTTTTTAAAACTGGGCATGAGTTACCAGAAAACAAAAAAACTGTGTTATATCATCATTTATGTTTTTTCTTTGTCCAGATTGACATGGTTATTTTCATCTGAAGCAGGTTTGTATTATCCACAGAGGGGTCCCTTTTATGGAAGGGATGTCGCCTATGAGGTTCTGCCAGACCAGACGCACCTTAAATGACAGGTTTGGAGCACAGACTTTTCCCGTGTCAAACCACTCAATACAAAACTGGCTGTCAAGTGACACAGTCCCATCTGTCAGCTTTACTGAGGATTGGATGAATGGCCTTCCATTCACTAATGCCTGCTTAATTTTTTTTTTTTTTTTTTGCTATGTCCCCTCACAGTGATGAGATTATTGGATCCTTTGCAGGGGCCCAGCACATAATGAAATGCAGTCTGTTACCATCTATCCAAGGCTGGCAATGCTTCTTCAGGGTGTTTTATCTCTAATAAAAAGACCAGGAGACAGTGATTCCCACTTTTGTGCAAACCTGAGAAGCTCTGGAAACTGGCGGGTTCCCAATTTTTATTTTTATTCTAATTATATAGTGAAAACAATTTGCAGAATCTAGCGTCTAATTTGAGGTATTTCAATCTTAGTCTCATCCATTAATTTGTCAAGACTAAGTTGAGAGATAAACTTGAAAGCAAGTTTTTTTTTTTTTAATCTTAGTCTCATCCATTAATTTGTCAAGACCACGTTGAGAGAGAAACTTGAAAGCAAGTTCTCCCTGACAGGAAAACCCTTTCAGGGTCGAGATGAAAAATCTATCTTAATCACAGATCCACTTTCCCCTAGCATTTGAACAGAGAGACCCATAGCACAGGCCTGAGTCTCAGTACAAATCTTATTTCAGATGGTGACATGCCATGGTGGGTACAATCTTTCCTCTTTATGGGATTAGTCATTGCTGTATCCCACAGCAGTTGTTTGTGAACATTAAGAAACTCCATCTAATGTGGGTCTAAGCCTGTCCATCAATAAAATGATAATGTTGGACTATTTGATCTTTGAGGATTTTCAGATTTTCAACTACCTATTGTTTATAATGTATTTTATTAAAGACAAACGTAGGTGATAAAAACAATGTTATTATGATCAGTTCTTCAAGTTTGTTTGTCTAACTTTAATGTCTTAAGTTAACACTTAAAGCTTAGAGTCTTTATTCTCAGACTTTTACCAAATAAAGACTTATAGAACTCATGTATATACTGAACTATGAACCTCTTTCTTTGGGAATAAACTAGAATGGTGGACAATTGTCTGTCCTTTAGATTTTAAAAGCTTGCCTACACTCTCTATCCTTCCCCAACTGCTGTGCACACATTTTCTGTGTCAGAAATATCAAAAGCAAATGTGTACAGTGTGTGCCTAGTAGATAGATGCTCAGTCTATGCGGAGAGAATTAAATAATGAGTGAATATTCAGACAACATATTTCCATGTTAGCAGATGGGCTTTGATAGACTCAAATAAGAGCCAACTGCACAAGGCAATGCTCGTGACAATAAATCACTATCAATTCTATTCTATGCATCCTTCTCATTCAAGGGTAAATTCTATGTCAATGTGACAGTATAATTCTTCTCCACCATCATCTTTGGCCCTCACCCACAGCATCAAAGGGGACTGAGGATTTTAAAGTTGTAAAGACAGGAAATGTGTAAACTTGATATCTGCATTTTTATAACTCTCTGCTCCTCTCGCCATCACTGCCAAAACCTGTACCAGCCTCTGTGCTTTCTTCCCTTTTCAAAGCAGCAGCTTGTGCTGTGATCTGGGATCTGCGGTATGAGAGATGGTCTGTATTAGTGGATAAGCTCGTGTTTTTTATATAGAAACAGGTCACGTATGGGTAGGAAATCCTTCTTGCTGCAGAGCCCAAGCAGAGTTTGAAGGGCAGACGACAAAAACCAACACAGAACACTCTGCTGGTTTTTTTTTTTTCTTTTTCCCCTGTCATTTTAGGAAATTTCTTTTATCACTTTGATCATGCTACTTTGTGGAGTCATTTGGGCAAATCCCCACAGTTAGACAGGCCAACTGACTTCTGTTTAATAGGGTCATATTTATGTGGCTAGAAGCGCTGCCCACTGGCTTCATTCCCCAGGAAGTAACTCTTGGCTAGTTCTGGCAGGGACATTACAAGCTCACAGGCTTTATCAAATCTGTGAAACCAAGTGTGATTTACGCTAGAGTCGGGACAAAGAAACATACTGCAGGGGATTCTAAAATCAGTAGCTTCTTTCTTGAAGAGGGAGAGGGAATTTGAGTCAGAAGCCAAAAAATAAGACCAATTTCAGCTTATCTTGAAAATTTCCAGGCTTATTCATAAATTTGACAGGAGTGCTATCAAAGAGAAACACTTGGAAATGATAAAAAGTAAACACTCAATGTGAGACCCAGAGATGGGGTCTTTTCAGGGGGCTGAGCTTAGTGACGAGGACCACGATGAGAACAAAATATGACGCCACAAACGCTCGCTTTTGTGTTCTTTTAAACTCCTGTAGAAATTTGAATAGGAAGGAAACAAGTCAGTCAAGAATATCTTTCAAATTTAAAAAATTAAGTCAGGAATAAGGGAGAGTTGAATCAAAAGTAATGAGGATATATATACATCTGATATATGTATGTTCAATAAACTATATAATATGTACACACACATACATATATGGGGCTTTCCTGGTGCTCAGACCAGGAATCTGTCTGCAATGCAGAGACTCAGGTTTGATTTATGGGTCAGGAAGATCCCCTGGAGAAGGAAATGTCTACACACTTCAGTATTCCTGCCTGGAGAATTCCGTGGACAGAGGAGCCTGGCGGGCTACAGTCCATGGGGTTGCAAAGAGTCGGACACGACTGAGCGACTAACAGATGCCACACACATATACATGCACACACACACATATTTGTATATACATATATATATGATATGTAGGATATAGACAAATGTGCAGGAGGCCACCTGAGACTTCCCAGTAGCTCACAAAGTAAAGAATCTGCCTTTGAGGCAGGAGAACAGGGTTCGATCCCTGGGTTAGGAAGTTCCTCTGGAGAATGGAATGGCAATCCACTCCAGTATTCTTGCCTGGAGAATCCCATGGACAGAGAAGCCTGGCGGGCTACAGTTCGTGGGGTCGCAAAGAGTTGGACACGACTGAGTGAAACTTAGTCCACACACATACGGTCAGGAGGCCACAATGGGCATAGGTTCTATTTTTATTATTTTTCTGCATAGCAGATGTTTGGGAAAGAGGAGAGAGTTCTCCCTAGACAGCTGATGATCAGATGGCCTCACTTATTCTACTGGCAAAATTAAGTAGAGATTGAAAACAAGCAGAATTTTCCATGATTATCCTATTTGGTAGTTTGATAGTATGATCAAGACATTGTTTAAATTATTTTGGAATAATTTAGGATCTTAAAATCTCCAGGAAAAAATGATAGATTTATCTTAAATTTTAGGCAACAAGGAAATAAATTTTCCACCATCTATTAGGTCCATTATTTTGAACATATATATACCAAAAGTAAGCTGCATTTAGTAGTAAATTACCCTCTCTCATATTTCATTAATAGAAACTTGATCAGAACCAAGTTTCTGGTTGCTTGAACTTCTAACCGGCTTGTACAAGGTAACCCATTTTGCCATGCTGAATCAAAATAACTCCAGCCTAAAGCAAAGAAATTCTTTGTGTCTACTCTCTGTGGAGTCTAACCAAGAACAAATGTCTCTGTGTGTGTGGGCATGCAGCTGAATACACCTTTGTGTCACTTTGAGATGGCAAACATCAGAGGAGCCCTTCATCACCTTTCAGGATACCCAACTCATTTAAAATCCATGTTGGAAACCATTGAACAATCTCAACAAATATAGGAATAAATAATGAGGCAAAAGTAATGAAGAGGACTGCTTTATGTGGAACAACAAAAATAATCCTGACCTGAGAATCTTGGGTCGTTTTTGGGTCTGTAATATTAAATGAAACACATGGAAAAAAGTGAATGGCCTGTTTTTTTTTTTTTTGCTTTGCTTTGCCTTTTTTTAAAAAAAATTATTTATTTATTTTAATTGGAGACTAATTATTTTACAATATTGTAGTGGTTTTTGCCATGCATTGACATGAATCAGCCATGGGTGTACATGTGTCTCCCAAGGTGAATTGTTTTCTGAAGCTCATATGTTCTCAGTGCCCAGGATGTACCGTCGAGACTTCCCTTGTGCTGAGGGTGGGTGTGTGCGGGTGTCCGGTGAGGTGGGCTGGGCTGGGTTAGGAGAGGCATCAGATTTTGCTGCCAGATTTGGTGTGGCAGTCAACACGTCTCCACAACAACCTTTCATCCCATGGCACACCTCTGGGGTGAGACGCCCAGGCTTTTTTCTTTCTGACATTTTAATTTTCTCTTCTCCCAAGGAGTCCTGCCATATTTTTAAGTGACACAAGACATAGTACTTAATTTATGCATTCAAGCAAGCAGATCTGACAAAACAATAAAAGCTGCATAAGGTTTAGCTAGGCAAATTGCCGCTTCTTGAACTTTGAAATTTGCATGCACAGTAACTTAGGAGCTTGCTAATTAACTCTGTCCATGCCCAGAAATAATCTCACAAATATTATTTCTTATCACTGAGAATGTGTTTAAAATACTCCAAAGTGCATCTTCAGATAATATGTCCAGGTCAAAACATACTGTGTATCATAATATTTTTAGCCTTGTAGTCTCACATTATTTATTATTATTATTATTAGTATCTGGCACTGATGTCCTGAGAAGGTTTTCTATTGGTGGTTGTCATCTGTTTAGGATAGCAAAGTAAAATATTGCTTTAATTCATACCATCCCCTTGAGAGAAAACTTGCAACTGGTGTACTTCTTGAAGGTGAAATATTAGCTGTTTTGCCTATAGGAAAAATATTAAATTATGGAAACTTAGACTAAAAAATACAATATTTAAAAGAATAAAATAAGAATAAAAGAATAAAAAAGTATAATATTGATATTTAGGCATGAGCTTAAATTGAAACAAAGAAGTCACAAAAACAGGGAGTCAAACAAAGCAGTTTATTGATTTATTTTTTTTCACATAACCGTCCAAAGGTGATCAATTCAGACTTATGGCAAAAGCTCTGCTAGCGGCAGTCATTCAAGAACCCAGGTTCTTTTCTGTGGCTCCGTCATCCTTTAAGGTGATGGTTTTCCATGTCTGGGTCACTAGCAAGTCCACATCTAGCCTGATGGGAAGGGAAAATAGAGGGAGGCAAGGACAGTCAACTTTATTTTTAAGATGATCACGTACAAGTTGGTCACAGCACTTCTCACATTCCATTACTCAGAACTCTGCTGCATGGCCAGGGAGGTGCCATTGGTCATGAAGGCTGCCAGAAATCCTGAGATGTGATTATAGGTGTCACTCTGACTGGCTGTCAAATCATCAAAAATAGGTGAATCATGTTGGGTGTGATGGGAAAACTCCTTGAGCTTTTATGCATCTTTATTGGTATTGATTTAATAAAGAACTGATATACAAAAGAAATTAGCAACATTGTAAATCAACTATATTTATATAAAATAATGTTTTAAAAAAAGAATTGCTAAAAAGGTTAAGCCATTTAAGAAACTTAAAATAGATTTATCTCCGAATCATGTGAATTAATATGACATTCATATAGCTTACAGCCATAGGTTCCTTTTAGTATCTATTTTGAAAATAAATTCAAAAAAACCCTGCTAAATTATTTTTTCCTCTTAACTGATGGATTTGAATTCTCCTAATGACCTAAAAAGGAATGCATCGATTTGCTAAAAGACTATTATTTATCATACACCCCCTGTAAGCCAGTTACTGTAAGAAGCACAAAGTTGAGTTGCTCAGTCGTGTAGCTCACCAGGTTCCCCTGTTCGTGGGATTTTCCAGGCAAGAATACTGGAGTGGGTTGCTATTTCCTTCTCCAGCGGGTCTTTCTGTCCCAGGGATTGAACCCGGGTCTCCCACATTGTAGGCAGACGCTTTACCATCTGAGCCACCAGGGAAGTTGGACAGATACAAAGGTCTCAGAGGTAAGGGTGGGCAGGAGGCCTAGGTCCAATTGCTCTGAGACATTACAAAATGGGTATGAAGTGTTCTCCACCCTGATCTCCTTTGCAATACCACTGGAAGTAGTGCTCCTAAATCTTCAACTTTACCTGAAAAAAGACAATGATTTGGAGGTTGCCTCAGTACCCTAATTAGTTCAATCAATATTTTGTGATCGCTTATCAGATATCAGGACCATGTTAGGGTCCAGGACTCTTCTCCAGCCTCAGAGCTACTAGGCACATATGCTTGCTAAGTTTCTCATTCAGGGTGGGGTCAGTCGTGACAGACATTATTACAATTTTCCAGAGAGTTAGAGTTTACCACCCTATGAAGAGGAGGTGAACCCTCATACTTTCCTTAAGCCTTGTGCAACAATGTATCTTGCCTGATAACTGGGCTTTCTTTAGGTCTGGAACTATGATAACACAGCAAAATGTCTTACTCATGGAAATGTTTTTCTTAGACTCTACCTTAATGACTATAATTGTAACAAGTCTTGCCTGGGAACCTGTTTCTGCAGAAGTATACCCCTGATTACACAGCAGTAATATATCTAGCCCAGAGACATTGCGTGGAACTGGTTCTCCCTGGCTAATCTTGTGCCGAAGTTATCTCAGGATGAATGCATCGGGAAAGGGTCTGGTGGAACTCTTACAACCGTGAGGTATTCCTTTTATCTGTTCTCAGTAGCCAGCTGAAAAGTATGTAAAGCCCCGCTTCAACTAGTGAGGCAGGTACTTTCTGCCCCTTTCTGATGTTTTTGTTGGACGCTTTTTCTGTCACTTTCACTTTGAATAAAATCTACACCGAGCTCTGTCTTTGGTCCTGGAGTTAAATCTCCTCCTTCAGAGACCAGGAATCTGGCTGTACCAGCCACCGTTCACCGCTAAGCTTTCATTATGAACATTGTGTCCCCTCCAGTTTTTTGGCACTAACATGGGATCCTCATCCTCAGCCACTGGACTAAAAGCATGTTGATTCACCTCGGGAAAAAAGTAGTCGCTCTGAACTCTAAGAATACCCTGGAGTCCACTCTGAGATTCTGATTCAGTGAGTATCAAGGGAATCAGTCCTAGGGTCTCTTTTCTCAGAAGCCTCCCACATGATTTCATGGAGTAGATTATTGGAGAATTCCATTTAGCTATGTAAATTGATTCTGTCTTTAACATGTCTTCAGCTTCTCTCTTGCTGGTGCAGGACAGGGTTTTCTTGATGGAGCTTGAGAACTCGCCTGGAGAGTCGTTGCTGTCCTGACCCCTTGCTGGCTCTTCCCCCAGTGCTCCTAGGTCTGACATTATCTGTATATTTACTAAATGGATTCTAATATCTAGAGCATTTTTTCTGCATACTAAATGTGTAGAGTCTCTCATTCTCTGCCATTTGTCTATTCCTTGTGTGTGTGTTCAGTCGCTCAGTCGTATCCGGTCATTCTTTGTGACCTTTTGGACTGTATGTAGCCCACCAGGTTCCTCTAATGGGCTTTTTCAGGCGATGATATGAAGCGGGTTCCTATTGCCTCCTCCAAGTGATCTTCCCCACCCAGGGATCAAACCAGAGTCTTTTGCGTCTCCTGCATTGCAGGCAGATTCTTTACCGCTGAGCCACTGAATTAATCTTGACAGCACTTTTAACTTCCTACTGTATGCAAAGCAGAGTAAATTACAACTGCATTTATATATTTAAAAAAATGACTCCAATTAATCTTCTCATTATGGTTCAACATATATCTAAATGAAAAACCATCACACGTCCATCAGTCATTTGAAGCCCTTCTCCCAGCTGGAGAGCTGATCAATTTCAGGACATTCACTTATTTTACTGTGCACGAAGAGTATGAACTTTTCATTGCATTTTAATTCATGTTTCTCCCCTCTTTTATTGTCACATTACCTGTCAAATATGAACTTTGTATCCAAAGGTTCTTTTTCCTTATATAGCAATGTGAAGATTTTGTTAGCTACTTTTCTTTCTTTTCACATTAATCCCCCCTCAGAATCCTATATAAAATGGCATGACTTCCCTTATTTGTTTTATAACAGATATAGTGTTAAATTGAGAGAAAATAAGGGTCTTCTTTCTGAAACTTCTTTCAGAGACAATCAAAAATATATGGAATCTATTTGCTGGGCTTTAAAGCCCCGAAATTTGAACATCATTCTGCAGTTAAAGCTGTCCCTGAGGACGGTGACATTTGATCTGGGTAACAGCTATGGTTCTCAGGTAAGGCTGTTCTTTCTATATGGCTTCAAAGCTAAAAGCTCAGAAAAATCCATTAAAGCCAGAAATAAAGGTGATGACATAGCCATTTGAGGTGGGAAAGGTGAGCGTCTTCAGAGGGTTTCAAGAAAGTGCCTAATGAAAACAATTCTGGAACCATGCCTCTGTGGTACTCCCAGCTGCCTAACCCAGATCTCCCAGGGATGGATTGCAGCGTGACCTGATTAAACCTTTAGGATGTTCTCACCGTCCCTCCTCTGCCTCCCTTGGAAACACTCCTCTTTTAACGCCGCTCTCATTTCACGGCTCTGGTTGAACTCTGCAAGTAGAAGGGCTGCTTGACAACATCATTCAGGGAGAAGGATGCTGCAGTGAGAACTGCTCCCACCGGTGAGAGCACAGCTCGGAAGAAGAAAAAGATTCTTCACCGTTGCCACGTGATGGGGAGGAATTGTGTAACCTGCTGTAGCACCTCTGCAAAACTTCCATTAGATTTCATCAAGCACCAATTTCTTTTTAAACTTTTCTTCCAGCTTCCTTGACAGTTTCCACTGTGTGAGCTCTCCAACCATCCTCACCAACCTATGTGCTCCACCGGCCTAGTGTTTAGACCCTTCTCTGCTAAGCAGAGGGATATTGTGCTGGTATTTCTAATTCCAGACAACCAGTAAAGCATGTCTTTGGAGGTTCCTGTTGATAGTTTTGTCACTCAGACACAGCAATAGGCCCCAAAGGCTCCTTTGATTCTATTTCAGTTCTTTAACAGGAACCATTCTGTTACCTCGTTTGACTGCTAAAAGCCCATAGAGGTTCTTGTCTTGTTAAATGTAATTCTGTTGCAATTACTGTCAAATATTGAATTAAAAGTGGTTAGTTCATTAGCAGCTCCCCCACAACAATCGATTAAAAAGTTTTCTTTTTTTTTATGTGAAGAAGGTTGGCATTTGCTGATGAACTCTTTTCTCATCTTGGGAATCTAATTATAGACCCCTGGAATGTTCCGTTTTCACTTGGTCCCTAGGTCCCCGAGGTGTGGGAGGGGCATGTAGTGGAAATAGAAGGATGTGGCATGAAAGCACCTCCAGGGCAGGAGGAGTCTGGAAGAGAGTCAGCTGAAGGTATGGAGTACAGGGTGCAAGCAGGGCTGGCTCCAGTCTCAGAAGGTTTCATTGGGATGTAAGGCAGCGGGGCGGGGCTGGGATCTGCGGAATAGAGGGACAGGGAATGCCGGAAGACACAAGGCAGGCGGGCAGCCACACTGAATGGTGAATAAGCAGAAAGCAGGGCAGGAGCCCCCGGGCTGGACACCAGGTGGAAAATGACCAGATTCCAGCCAGACCCAGCCTGGGAAGGAGAAGGAACAGTGAACTAGGCAGACGGCTCCAAAAGAAGTAACAAGAGGCAGTAAAACACTCCCCGCTAATTCATCTTCACCATTGAAATAGCAAGCAGGTCACACCGTTGTGCAGCTGAAACTTCCCAGTGGCTTCCTAAACCAGAGCTTCTTCATCTCAGAAGTGCCCAGGGTTGTCCAGGGATCTTGTTAAAATGTAGATTCTGAATTAATAGTCTAGAGCGGTAGATGAGACTGTATCTGCATTTCCAACAAGCTCCCAGGTGATGCTCAGATTCAAAGATTCAAGTGCTTTGAATGACAAGAACTTGGCACGTTTTAGAATCGCCTACCTGCCTTTGCTCTGTTCTCTCCCTTGCATTTCCACGTTTCCACTATTCTCCTTTGCAATTTCTACTCCCTGTGTTTGGAGCGCCTCTCACCCAGCTCTTTGGCTTCTTCCTCTGTCTCAGCTTCAATGTTACCTCCTCAGAGTGGCTTCCTCTTGTTACCAAGTCCAAGTTCATACCACTCACCACACAGCAGGTCAACCAACCCGGGGTGAGGTGCTGGGCCCCAGGATGGTGACTATAACCAGAAGACTGAGGAACTGGGGGACTAGTGTCCCAAAGAACCATCTTGCTTGGGTTTGGATGCTGTTTTCTTTCACAGAGATAAGAATGAGATTTGATAAAGCTGCTGTAAATATTTCTTGGCTCTGGCCTGACTGTGGAGAGGATGTGTTAATTTCTTCTCCCCTGCAGCCACTCACATGTGATCCTGATCAGGATGTTTCCTGTGAGCTCAACAAAGGTATTTTGTTTAGCTAAGCTCAGACAGGGGAGGCAGGGTTCCTGGAGATAAGCCATTAGGCACACTATAAGCTATAGGCAACATCTCTTTAGTGACTGACTTGTGGAAGAAGCAATAGAATACAAAGGCTAAAGTAAAAGAAGCAGATTCAACATGGAGTCAAATTTGTTCTTTCCTGTTATCCCTGACCACTCTATTCCTGCCACTCCTCATTCCTGATTATTCTCTATTAGAATGACAATTTCTTCCATCATAGCGAGTCCCAACTCAATCTATAACTATTTATCTATTTTTTCATTGTTTATTACATGTGTCCCTAATTAGATACAAACTTCCAGGAAGACAGGAGCCATTATTGACATATTTTCTGTATCTTTATCATTTCTTAAGTTCTACCTATGTGTTAGTATTAGTTGCTCAGTTTTCTCTGATTCTTTGCAACCCCATAGACTGTAGCCCACCAGGCTCCTCTGTCCATGGGATCCTCCAGGCAAGAATACTGAGTGGGTGCCCATTTCCTCCTCCTGGGGATCTTCCTGACATAGCAATCAAACCCACATCTCTTACTGTCTCCTGCATTGCTGGCAGATTATTTACAGTCTGAGCCACCAGAGACGCTCACCTATACACTGGATACTATACTAAACGCTTTCCATTTGTCTTATTCACTTATTGCATCAGTTCTGTAAGTTAGACCTTTTCCATCACTGGTTTACAGACAAGATAATAGATGCCCTTTAAAAACAGCACAGCGAGACTTCAAACATTTGAGCAGAAAGAATAGAGATCTGGGGAAATGGTTATCACATGTTCTGCCCCCCGCCCTCTGTTTCACCTGTGGGTGGAGAGGTTAGCAATGGATGACTGCTCCCATCTCCACGTGGTCCCCACAGTGCACTGCCCAAAGGGGACAGCAATCCCCTCCCTCCATCCTTCCTTGCACAGCTGAGCCATTCTGATGTCCTCTGTTTCACCTGTGGGTGGAGAGGTTAGCAATGGATGACTGCTCCCATCTCCACGTGGTCCCCACAGTGCACTGCCCAAAGGGGACAGCAATCCCCTCCCTCCATCCTTCCTTGCACAGCTGAGCCATTCTGATGCCAAAGACAACTGCTAAAGAGGAAGGCAGAACTAACAGAAATTCACTAAGTAAGCTACCAAGACTTTATCAACATTACCAAAACCACCGCCAGCTGCTTCGTATTATGCTCCAACTCCAGGCCACAAGCTTTGAGAATAAAATCATGCAAAATAACTCGGGAGAGACATCTATTTCCAGGGCAAATGTGCAGCATAGCTTGGACAAGCATGCATTCCTCTGAACTGCCTCTAACATCAGGAACCAGGGGCAGAGATGCTCTAACTGAGACTGCTTTCTCCTTTCTGCAAATACAAATTCTAGTAATTGTGCATCCTGACAGTATTTAGAACTTGGGGTCCACAGACAGCTTTTCCAGGTAGAACAGGGCATTTGTCGCCCTCGTTTTATCAGAGAGGATATTTCAGGGTTGGTTGGGAATTAAGTATTCGGTTTTCATTGCCCTGGATGATCCTGGAAGGGGGCAGATAAGGTCGCTTACATAATTCTGTGTACAAGTAAACATTTCATTTCTCGTTGTGGAGAAAAGACAATAGAAGTGGGAGATTTGGGGTTGTGATTCTAAAGCCCCTTCAAATAGTGGCTCAGGGGCTGACTCTCCTGGAAGGCAGGGGCGCACAGGGCCTGCCATGTTCTTGTTATTTTTGATGGATTGTGGTCTAGCCACAGGGCAGGAAGCTCCGCGCCCCCCCGGGTCACGTGGTTGGAGCTTGCACAGATATTGAGGTTTAAAGCATTTTTCTGTAGCCAGACCCAAGGAGACCTTCCAGCGCTGTCTTCAGGTTCCCTTCCCCTTCCTTCTTCTCCAAGCTCAGCCCCAGCTGCAAAAAATCATGCCCAGTTGCACTCCTCCCCGACACCCTGCCACCTATACACTCCAGCTGAATATGAAAATTGGTCTCTAATTGTTGGCTACAAGCTTGACTAGCTTTGAATTAACAGCTAAAGCTGTATTCATTAATCTGAACAGGGACGAGCAGGCAGACTGTCACAACACAGCTCAGCTCAGTAGCCATGCAGAGGAGGGGAGGGGACTCGGGGCACATTCAAAGTGCAGCTGCCCCGTCCATCAGCCCCACAGGCTGGTGGGGAAGCCGGGAGGCAAGCAGACACAGCATTCCAGGAGACGGATGGCGGGCCTCTGAGTCCACCGTCCCACGGGCGTCCCGGCCGTGATCGATGGTGATCCACAGCGATTAAACTGCAGCGCCTTTAAATGTCATTCTGGGATGGAATGCCATCCCATCAAGGTGCTGTTTAACATTTATCAGACACGTGCTGGGGTGGGGTTGGGGGCCCATGGAGTCATGCTTTGGGGAAATTGCAACAAACTTTCTCGTGTTTGAAGTGAGACAGGCATCCGAATGAAACTGGGTCCTCTTCTGATGTGTTCTCTTCAACACTCAAATAATCTGGAGCAGAATGCTTTTTGGACACTCTCAAGACATTTTTAGTGTTTATTTGTTTACTTTCTGACTGCAGGGTGTGGAGGGTGGGATCTCTTATATGGAGTATTGAGTACAGTTTCCTGTGCTATACAGTAGGTTCTTGTTGTTTTTCTGTTTTATTGGATAGTGGTGCGCATCTGTGAATCCCAATCTCCGAGTTTATCCACTCCCCAGCTTTTCCCTTTGGTGAACATAAATTTGTGTTCTAAGTCTGTGAGCCTGTTTCTGTTTTCTAAAATTAATTTGTCTCATTGTTTTAGATTTCACATATACGTGGTATCATATGATATTTGTCTTTCTTTATCTGACTTACTTAGTGTGATGATCTCTGGATCTTAGATGTGCATGGACAGATTAATGGATAAAGAAGATAGTGTGTTAGTTGCTCAATCGTGCCCAGCTCTTTGCGACCCCATGGACTGCAGCCCACCAGGCTTCTCTGTCCATGAGATTTTCCAGGCAAGGATACTGGAGTGGGTTGCCATTTCCTTCTCCAGGGGATCTTCCCAACCCAGGGATCAAACCCAGGTTTCCTGCACTGCAGGCAGATTCTTTACCAACTAAGCTACAAGGGAAGCCCATAAAGAAGATATGGTGTATATTAATATATACAATGGACAATTAGCCATTAAAAAACAAAGAATGAAATGACATTTGAAGCAACACAGTTGGATGTTGGATCTAGAGATAAACAGTTGCTTTTTAACTTCTGGTGATGCACCTTGGACAGATGAAACCTACTTGTGTGAGTGAGAGAATGAGGTGGGAGTGGTGGTTCTCAGTTGCCGCTCTTAGAATCACTTGGAGAGCTTTGAAAACAGCAGTGACTAGGGCCCGTATGATCCAGTCAACCTGGGTGGGGCAGAGTATATAGCCCATGGTTCCTCTTTCCTGTAGGGATATTCCCAGAGTAGAAGACTTGTTAACAACAGCATCAACAAAACTCAACTTTCCATCAGAACCGCATATGATGTTGAAGGGCAGTGTAGTGGTCGGTATTATTTTTCTCTGCTACCGATATGTATTTATTTGTTCATTTAATCAGAAGATTGAATAACTCATGGCAATTGTTGTCAATTTCAAACTTGAAAATATGAGACCTAGATTGACCTATGCATTGAGCAGCAGGACCGTGAATGTGGCAGGTGTTTGTTTGGATACCAGCCTCTAAAAGAGGCAGTGGAAGTCACGTTCTTTGACTATCAGAAAATTGCTGATAAAGTCATCTGTCCTCCTTCCTACCTTCTGGCCTTCTCTTCTATGCATTCTTTTCCTTTTCTAGTTAGGCGGTGGCACGATTGTTTTATAACCTTAGCAGATGTTTTTATTTCTCAATTTAAAATTTATTTTTAATTGGAGGATAATTGCTTTACAACATTGCAGTGGTTTCTGCCATATGTCAACATGAATGAGCTGCAGGCATACATATTCCTCTCCCCCTCCCTCC